>CM053034.1:10093897-10448897 GCA_028564925.1 Lithobates sylvaticus
CATTTTCCACAATGGAATTAAACCTTTTCCTAGAGCTCCTATTCGGCTAATAAGACACAAAGCAGCACAGAAGCGCTCCATACCATGCAAATAGTAAATCATTAAATTCCCCGATTGTGAAGAATGTAGCCAAAGGCGAGGAATCCACTTAAGATGGGTCAAACCTTTTCTAGGTAGCAGGTTATGAGAAGAAGAAAAAAAACAGAGCAAAAGGCATCAAGGACCTCTAAGACTTTACAAGTTAATTTTGTACTACCCAGAACTAGCTAAACAAGATCAAAACTTCATAACTTCCAACGCGAAAGCAGCGAGCGATTCATCCGAGGAATAAATCTGCACTTTCAACTATTGAACTGTAAACTATTCAGAGAGTCAATTCTGCTTTGAAGGAGAGTGTGTGGCATTTATTGCCGGAATATCTAGAGAGCAGTATATAGAGACGCGGCCTCCCGCGCCAAACCAGTCCAACCACTGTGCATGCATCTCACAAAACAGATACGGTGTATATAAAACAGAGAACAAAGATAACAAGAGATAACATAAAGGGCTTACAATCTACAATGTCACAATTTTCTCACCATAAATAGAACTACCACCCGATATCCAAATACCACATCATCAGTTAAAGAACCCCAACTCTTGGCATCCAAATTGGTTGTGTCTGACGGGACCAAGTGGAGAGCGTGGAGAGCGTGGAGAGCGTGGCATCCCTCCCCCCCAACTCGTGCAATCAGAGAACGCGTTGCATTCATTCAGAAATTGCAAAGCATGCCCTGAATGGTGCCCGTGGCAGGAGACCGACCTGTTCACAATGCAGCAGGTCAGCTCCTCAGCTTAGAAAGTGGAAGCAAAGTGGAGATCTCTCTAGTAACAGTCTTCTTCATGATTTCTAGAGCACACATCAAAACACAAGGCCCCCGGGCCGGCCTCGTCATGCGACTCTCGCTCCCAGTTTTGCAGCCGGAAAGTGGCGAAACTCCATTCTGCCACCTCCGTCTCTCGCCCTCCGCTCCCCGCTGTCACTTATAAACATAGAAACTTTCTGCGTTTACAAAAAAGGGACAGCTTTGGTCAGCGGCTCCCAGAATGCACTCACAGCGAGGACAGATCTCCAAAATCTGAGAGGAAGAACAATCTCCACGCAAGGTGAGGCAGAGCTGCCTACACAGGGAGGTACTAGGAGAGGGAGAGACACTCTAGGCACGGCGCGGCCCCCCATAGACTGCATTCTGGCCACGGCGCACCCCCCGAATCCTGCGCACACTCCTAACCCCATGCGCACACAGCGCGCACTCCTAAACCCCTCCGCGCACCTAAACCCTGGCGGGCACTCTCCTAGACCCCGGCACACACCCCTAAACCCCACGCGGCGTAGACCCCGGCACACACCCCTAAACCCCAGTGTGCACTCCTAAACCCCGGCCCACGTGGCGCGTACTCGTAAACCCCTGCCCACACTCAGCGCACACCCCTAAACCCCGGCGCACACCCCTAAACCCCTGCCCACGCCGTGCACACTCCTAAACCCCTGCGCACACGACGCACACTCCTAAACCCCGGTGCAAACCCCTAAACCCTGGCGGGCACTCTCCTAGACCCTGGCGCACACTTCTAAACCCCTGCGCACGTGCACTCCTAAACCCCTGCCCACACGGCGTGCACTCCTAAACCCCTGCCCACACGGCGCGCACTCCTAAACCCCTGCACACACGACGCACACTCCTAAACCCATGCGCACACCCCTAAACCCCGGCGCACACTCTCCTAAACCCTGGGGCGCACACACACACTCCTAAACCCCGGCCCACACGCCGCGCACTCTTAAAACCCTCCCCACGCGCCGCGCACTCCTAAACCCCTGTACCTGTTTATATGCAGTCTTCTCTTCCCTACATCCATTCAAACTGCAGAATTTATAAAGCTTGTCTGAGAGTTTAGAAACAATAGGGGCGGAGAGCTTAAAATTACACACTGCAGAGCTCAGTGACGAGAGCTGATAAGAGCTCCCACACCAAACTGAGCATGTGCAGCTTGTCCCCCTAGCTTCTGTTCTATCAGCAGATATATTGGGGACAGTGGAAGAAGGATGGGGGGGGAAATCAGAGAAGACAGGATCAAACAGCCTTTTTACACAATGCAGAGGATTAACCCCTTAGGTTCCATAGTGAGAATAACAAAACATGCTTTACTGCGTACACACACTGATGATTTTACTGTTGTGGGTTTAGTAACACTTTAATACGGACTTGAAACTAAAAATGTTAAACCAAAATTCAACTAATGTACGGCCAGCTTTTAGTTTTCTTCTTTTTCAGGGACAAAAGATTTCAGTGACTGAATAGCATTAGGAGAGGATTGTGGGCGTCTCCTGTAGCAGATATAGGAAGCACGCTATAGGTAGTTAACCTCTGGTATTCCAGATAGTAGCTGTGCTATTCATTATGTCCAAGTCCCCCGAACTCATTGGAGCAGATAGACGCTGCTGATAACGCACTACCCTAAATGATCTCTCTGTATATATGTTTATATACATTCTCTAAAGGTTATTACTGCACACGCTAATTGGGGTTATTCTGTTAAAGAAGTAGAAGCTTTAAAGTATGTGTGTGTTTACTTTGCAAGGTCAGTGATGACAATTGCTATAAAGTGGTTGTAAACCTCAGACATGAAATATGAACAAAGCATATCCCTCTATAGTGTGCACTTGACTCACTCCAGAGCACTAAGGCCACTTTCACACTGAAGCGCTTCTAAACTGCCAGTAAAAACACTGAGCGCTTTTGAAGAGCTTTTCAGGCGCTTTTGAAGCGCTTTCCATTAATTTCAATGGGGAGGGGAGTTTTTCACAGCCCTGCCAGCACACTGCCCCAGTGTGAAAGCGTTCATTGATTTTAATGGAAATAAGTTTTAGTGAGCTTTTTAGGCGCTGTTTTTAGTGTGAAAGCGCCTGAAAAGCGCCTCAGTGTGAAAGTGGTCTAAGTGTCATTTCATGTCTGCTGCCTCCTTCCTCTGCTATGAGTCACTTCTGACAAGTTTTCTTGACACCAAGAGAAAAAAGGTGACAAGAACACACAGCCTGTGATTGACAACCTCAGCTCTATTCCTGTGTGCTGTGTGGAGGGGGGGGGGGGGGGGTGGATGAGATCAGTACAGGGTTAATCAGCAGTGTTCAGACAGAGGGTCAGGGGTCCTGCAGCCTGATAGGACAGCTGATGAGCACAGAATGAAAAATTAAAAAAAAAAAAAAAACAGGGGGGGGGGGGGGGGTCCCCCTTCTACTTTTAAAACGTTTGAAAAAAAATAAAAAAAAAAAAAAATAAAAAAAAAAAAAAAAAGGTATTTAGCAGTTTATATTTACTAAAATAATTGCATTTCCATGTTCTGTGTACTGTGGGAGACCAGATATAGTGACTGCAGTGGTCTGCGTTTAGTAACACTTTAAAGTCGCAGCAACTTTGAAAATGGGCCTGCACTGCTTTGGCCTGACTTTTGATACGACTTCGATCCATTGAGTGTAAAGTCTCAGCAAAGTTGCGCCGAAAGTCTCAGCAAAGTTGCGCCGAAAGTCTCAGCAAAGTTGCGCCGAAAGTCTCAGCAAAGTTGCGCCGAAAGTCTCAGCAAAGTGGCGCCGAAAGTCTCAGCAAAGTTGCGCCGAAAGTCTCAGCAAAGTTGCGCCGAAAGTCTCAGCAAAGTTGCGCCGAAAGTCTCAGCAAAGTTGCGCCGAAAGTCTCAGCAAAGTTGCGCCGAAAGTCTCAGCAAAGTTGCGCCGAAAGTCTCAGCAAAGTTGCGCCGAAAGTCTCAGCAAAGTTGCGCCGAAAGTCTCAGCAAAGTTGCGCCGAAAGTCTCAGCAAAGTTGCGCCGAAAGTCTCAGCAAAGTTGCGCCGAAAGTCTCAGCAAAGTTGCGCCGAAAGTCTCAGCAAAGTTGCGCCGAAAGTCTCAGCAAAGTTGCGCCGAAAGTCTCAGCAAAGTTGCGCCGAAAGTCTCAGCAAAGTTGCGCCGAAAGTCTCAGCAAAGTTGCGCCGAAAGTCTCAGCAAAGTTGCGCCGAAAGTCTCAGCAAAGTTGCGCCGAAAGTCTCAGCAAAGTTGCGCCGAAAGTCTCAGCAAAGTGGCGCCGAAAGTCTCAGCAAAGTTGCGCCGAAAGTCTCAGCAAAGTGGCGCCGAAAGTCTCAGCAAAGTGGCGCCGAAAGTCTCAGCAAAGTGGCGCCGAAAGTCTCAGCAAAGTTGCGCCGAAAGTCTCAGCAAAGTTGCGCCGAAAGTCTCAGCAAAGTTGCGCCGAAAGTCTCAGCAAAGTTGCGCCGAAAGTCTCAGCAAAGTTGCGCCGAAAGTCTCAGCAAAGTTGCGCCGAAAGTGAAAGTCACTCCAAAGTTTCACTGGAAATTGTGCGACTTGAGAGAAGGCCCCTTTCACACTTTTACGACTTGTCCCATGATTTGGGACTACAAAAGTAGCATGACAATTCGTTCCCCATGATTTCCAATGACAACCATTCATATTAGTACAACTTCAAGTCGTTCCGACTTCAAAAGTAGTCCCTGCACTACTTTGGTCCGATTTTGATGCCACTTACACGGGCATTCTTGCAGAGAAGTCGTCTCCTTTTTCGAGACACCAATTTCCAGAGAGACAAACTTCTGTGTCCCCTACTGGCTCAGTGGTTTCTCCCACTGACCTCTATGCTACTGCAGTACACAGCAGTATTGTGGGGGCAGGTGGAAGGAACCATTGAGCACTGCGGGTGAAATCGCGGCTCAATACTCTTGGGAGCAGATGGTTTCCAAAGAACCTCCAGGGACGATATTCCTGCATCAGAGCCGTGTGAACAGAAGGAGAAGAAAGCATTTTGTTTATTTTCTAGGGTCAGCTTTAAAGTCCAGACATGAAATATGAACAAAACATATCCCTCTATAGTGTCTACTTGTCTCAATACAGAGCACTAAGTGTAATTTCTGTCTGCTGCCTCCTTCCTCTGTATAAGTCACGAGAAATGGGGGCCCCCCCCCGTCGCTGGAGTCAGCGCGAGAAATGGGGGCCCCCCCCGTCGCTGGAGTCAGCGCGAGAAATGGGGGCCCCCCCCCGTCGCTGGAGTCAGCGCGAGAAATGGGGGCCCCCCCCGTCGCTGGAGTCAGCGCGAGAAATGGGGGCCCCCCCCCGTCGCTGGAGTCAGCGCGAGAAATGGGGGCCCCCCCCCGTCGCTGGAGTCAGCGCGAGAAATGGGGGCCCCCCCCCCCCGTCGCTGGAGTCAGCGCGAGAAATGGGGGCCCCCCCCGTCGCTGGAGTCAGCGCGAGAAATGGGGGCCCCCCCCGTCGCGGGAGTCCGCGCGAGAAATGGGGGCCCCCCCCGTCGCTGGAGTCAGCGCCAGAAATGGGGGCCCCCCCCCGTCGCTGGAGTCAGCGCCAGAAATGGGGGCCCCCCCCCGTCGCTGGTGTCAGCGCCAGAAATGGGGGGCCCCCCCGTCGCTGGTGTCAGCGCCAGAAATAGGGGCCCCGTCGCTGGTGTCAGCGCCAGAAATAGGGGCCCCGTCGCTGGTGTCAGCGCCAGAAATAGGGGCCCCGTCGCTGGTGTCAGCGCCAGAAATAGGGGCCCCGTCGCTGGTGTCAGCGCCAGAAATAGGGGCCCCGTCGCTGGTGTCAGCGCCAGAAATAGGGGCCCCGTCGCTGGTGTCAGCGCCAGAAATAGGGGCCCCGTCGCTGGTGTCAGCGCCAGAAATAGGGGCCCCGTCGCTGGTGTCAGCGCCAGAAATAGGGGCCCCGTCGCTGGTGTCAGCGCCAGAAATAGGGGCCCCGTCGCTGGTGTCAGCGCCAGAAATAGGGGCCCCGTCGCTGGTGTCAGCGCCAGAAATAGGGGCCCCGTCGCTGGTGTCAGCGCCAGAAATAGGGGCCCCGTCGCTGGTGTCAGCGCCAGAAATAGGGGCCCCGTCGCTGGTGTCAGCGCCAGAAATAGGGGCCCCAGCTTTGCACATCCAGCAACTTTGAAAATGTGCCTGCACTACTTTGGCCTGACTTTTGATGTCCTCTCCTTCACCAACTGGAGACTGTCAAGACTATGACTGATCGCCACGATTAGGTGGCTTTTACAAAGCAATTTTTCTTCACATGTTTGCGAGTAGTTTTTAGTCTGTTTTTATCAATAAAATTAGCTTAGGATAATGCACAAGGATGTTGCGCCCTTCTGTTCTTTACTTGTTTTGTGTCTGTCAGGATATCCCCCATCATTCCTGGAGGGCAGCAAGGCCTAAAAAATGATTCCTTGAACAACAGATCCCCCGGACACCACACTTGGGCGCAAGAGTATTTGTTTGCTGCCATCAACTCCTCCATAAAGGGCAGATTTGTGGAGAACACGACTAATAGTTGTCCTGTGGACAGATTCTCCCCCCTGAGCTGTGGATCTCTGCAGCTCCTCCAGAGTTATCATGGACCTCTTGGCTCTTCTCTGATGAATGCTCTCCTTGCCCGGCCCGGTCAGTTTAGGTGGACGGCCACGTCTTGGTAGGTTTGCAGTTGTGCCATACTCTTTCCATTTTTCGATGGTGGATTGAACAGAGCTCCGTGAGATGTTCAAAGCTTGGGATATTTTTTTATAACCTAACCCTGCTTTATACTTCTCCACAACTTTATCCCTGACCTGTCTGGTGTGTTCCTTGGCCTTCAAGATGCTGTTTGTTCTAAGGTTCTCTAACAAACCTCTGAGGGCTTCACAGAACAGCTGTATTTAAACTGAGGATTAAATTACACACAGGTGGACTCCATTTACTAAATTAGGTGACTTCTGAAGGCAATTGGTTCCACTAGATATTAGAGGTATCAGAGGTATCAGAGTAAAGGGGGCTGAATGCATCCCCCACACTTTAAACATATTTATTTATAAAAGGTTTTAAAAGAGAGAGAGATGCAAATACCATATATACTCGAGTATAAGCCGAGGCACCTAATTTTACCACAAAAAAACTGGGAAAACTTATTAACTCAAGTATAAGCCTAGGGTGAGAAATGCGCAGCTACTTTAAGTGGAAAAGAGGGTCAACAATGCCCATTTGCAGCCTCACTGTGCCCATTTGCAGCCATAGATCCCCGAACTTCAAACTCTGTAGTTAAGGGTTCCTAGAGGCCCCCCAGCTGCAGCCAAGGGTCCCGAAATGACATTGCTGCAGATGGACACAGTTGAACGACTTTGGGGCCCCGTATCTCGGGGGCCACTTGGTGCTAGGAACCCCAAATTTGGTGTGCAAACCCAGTAGAACCAGCACTACAACATATACTGGGGTTCCTAGCACCAAGTGACCCGAGATACGGGGGCCCCAAATTCGGTTCGGAAAATGTCATTCTCTGCTGCAGAAAAGTGATTGACTCGAGTATAAGCCGAGGGGGGGGGCATTTTCAGCACAAAAAAAAAAAAGTGCTGAAAAACTCAGCTTATACTTGAGTATATACGGTATGTAAAACTTTCAAACCCAGAGCGGTCCCTCTAAACTCAGCTGTCTACATTCTGACCACAGCAGAACCGGCCGCGGTAGACGATCGGCCTCATCTAGTAGCTGCAAGAGGGCAACGTAAGAAGTGCTTCCAATTCCCAACTACACCGTCAGCTGGTTTTGGGCTCATGAGAGTTTCAGCAAAAACTGCAATGATTGAAATCATCAGCGACTCAACTTGGAGGATTTATCCGGCCCTGAATAGGAGCTTTCTACAAACAGGAAAGGAAGCAAAACTAGAGGCATCGCCATAGTAACCAATCAGATTCCAGTGCAGGTCTGAAGACCAATTGGTCGCTAGGGGCAACACCTCCACCTACATAGGTTGAAAACAAAATTATTTCAAAACCTGCAGAACCTCAGAAGCCCAAAACCCCCGGAGGATCGTCCAGGAGAAGGCCATGTGCTCCGACAGGGAGACTCCGATACTCCCTGGATCAATACTGGATCAATACTTCCTCTATCCTGATAAAACCCTCGCTAGATGTCAACAGCTAAAATTAAAATTCCCAATAGAAAATACAACTCATTAGGGAGAAGATTCCTTTATCCCTTTGAGATGTTGCGAACAGACCAAAGAGAAGAAGGACAAACAGGAGTGCAGAGCTTCCCCCATAGGAGGATATGAAGAGGACCTCCTCCTCGGGGGGGGGGGGGGGAGGTGGAGGAAGTTTTAGACTCGCTGTCCTTGAAGCCGATTGGTGAATAAGATTTTATTGGGCTCAGTAAAAAGTAAAAGTTGGATGCTGACCTGCCCAATCCAAATCCTCATAACCGAGCCCATCGACCAATAGGAAGGTGGCTGGTAGCCCCTTGACTTTGCTTTTAAAGGAAAAACCAGACCCTCCTATTGGTTTTAGCCAAAGAAAGCTTCCATCTTGGCCTCTGATCTATAACTGCCATGGTGCCGAACATGTGATCAGTTATGACTCCGCCCATCGGATGGTTTGACAGTTTGGCTGAGAGCACGACCAATGTGACAGTTACATTCCCGCCACGTGACGCTTTTCACAACTGTTAAACTGATGGATTTCCTTCCACTTTAATTGTAAGCAAAGCCAAACCGAGACGCCTGTCCCGTATTCTATCAATGTATCAGAACACTTCAATAAAGATATAAAGAAAACAGTACGATGAATGAGAACATCAGAACACACCGGAGAGCCAGGAGTCAGCAAGCGATCTCATCACACAAATACCATCAGACCTGTGCCCACACCGCAACCCAATCCCCCCAACAACAAAACGACCCAATCAGCCCAACAACACTACGACCTAATCAGCCCAACAACACTACGACCTAATCACCCCAACAACACTACGACCTAATCAGCCCAACAACACTACGACCTAATCAGCCCAACAACACTACGACCTAATCACCCCAACAACACTACGACCTAATCACCCCAACACCACTACGACCTAATCACCCCAACAACATAATAACCCAACACTACGACCTAATCACCCCAACACCACTACGACCTAATCACCCCAACACCACTACACCCAACCACCCCACACTACAACCTAATCACCCCAACACCACTACGACCTAATCAGCCCAACACCACTACGACCTAATCACCCCAACACCACTACGACCTAATCACCCCAACACCACTACGACCTAATCACCCCAACACCACTACGACCTAATCACCCCAACACCCCCACTACGACCTAATCACCCCAACACCACTACGACCTAATCACCCCAACACCACTACGACCTAATCACCCCAACACCACTACGACCTAATCACCCCAACAACACTACGACCTAATCACCCCAACAACACTACGACCTAATCACCCCAACAACACTACTACCTAATCACCCCAACAACACTACAACCTAATCACCCCAACAACACTACGACCTAATCACCCCAACACCACTACCCCAACAACACTACAACCTAATCACCCCAACACCACAACCTACGACCTAATCAACCCAACACCCTAATCACTCCAACAACACTACAACCTAATCACCCCAACACCACTACGACCTAATCAGCCCAACACCACTACGACCTAATCACCCCAACACCACTACGACCTAATCACCCCAACAACACACTACAACAACACTACAACCTAATCACCCCAACAACACTACAACCTAATCACCCCAACAACACTCCAACAACAATACAACCTAATCACCCCAACAACACTACAACCTAATCACCCCAACAACACTACAACCTAATCACCCCAACAACACTACAACCTAATCACCCCAACAACACTACAACCTAAATCACCCCAACAACACTACAATCTAATCACCCCACACTACAACCTAATCACCCCAACAACACTACAATCTAATCACCCCACACTACGACCTAATCACCCCAACAACACTACGACCTAATCACCCCAACAACACTACGACCTAATCACCCCAACAACACTACAACCTAATCACCCCAACACCACAACAACACTACAACCTAATCACCCCAACACTACAACCTAATCGACCTAATCACCCCAACAACACTACGACCTAATCACCCCAACAACACTACAACCTAATCACTCCAACAACACTACGACCTAATCACTCCAACAACACTACAACCTAATCACCCCAACAACACTACGACCTAATCACCCCAACAACACTACGACCTAATCACTCCAACAACACTACAACAACACTACGACCTAATCACCCCAACAACACTACGACCTAATCACCCCAACAACACTACAACCTAATCACCCCAACAACACTACAACCTAATCACCCCAACAACACTACAACCTAATCACCCCAGGACACAAACAAATCTCCCAATGCCACAACCTAATCCCTGCCCACTCCTGAGTGGAGTATGAGGGAAGGTCGGCACTCCAGCACACAGGACATCTACAATGCATTCTTCTTGGGGTTCCCTAGCAACACCCCTAGCAACCAACCAGATTCCAGCTGTGACTTTATCAGGACATGTCTGGAGATGGCAGAACACCCCTGATTGGCTGCCCATTCACCCCTCATCCTGAATGAGGAAGGCGATTGTAAGCTCTTGGTACCAGAACCCTGCAGGACGCTCACCATGACCCCCCTCCTCTCCCCTCCCCCACATGAGCTCCTCCTCCCAGAATCCCCCGCGGCGGCCGATGAGCGGAGCTCGGTGTCCCCCCCTCCCCCTCCTCACCCCCGGGGGCCCCCCGGGCTCACCTCGGGAGTACAGAGACTTCGGGGACTCAAGGTCAAGGTCAGCGCTGAGCAGCGAGATGAAGTCGGAGGGCATGGCCGCCCGGGCCAGCGAAGGAGGTGCGGAGAGTCGCTTCGGTAAGTCCCGGTCCTTCTCTCCGGTCTGTTCACACTGACAGGAACCGACGGCACGCCCCCCTACTGCCAATCCACTGCGCAGGCGCGGGGCGGGGCCTGTCCGCTGACCGAGACCGAGCCAGGCAGCGGGGCGGGGCTTATCGGCTTTGACGGGCAGGCGAAGGTTTCCAGGGGGCGGCGCTTCGGGCGCTAGCTCTGTGGCGACCGTAACTAAGGGGCGGGGCTAATCGGTCGCCTAAGCCGCCTTCCTCCCGCTGAGCGTGACGTCCGTAGTGAGCGCATACGCGCTGACGTCTGTCGTAGACGTTTTTTTTTTAAGCAATGACGGATACGTGAGGGCACCAATAGGGTTGCGTCCCATAGGCAGAGGGAGGAAAGTGATTGGCTGCCGCAGACCTGTGTGTTCTGAATGGCAGTTTCAGAAACAACAGGTGTGGGGAGGATTAGAGTTGTCACCACAATGTCATTCATTATCAGTCATTGTGATTATTAACCACTTCCAGCCCAGGCACTCCTCTCCTACATGTAAAAATCTGTATTATTTTTTTTTTTGCTAGAAAATGACTCAGAGCCCCCTAAATATTATATATATATTTTTTTTTAGCGGCGACCCTAGGGAATAAAATGGCGGTTGTTGCAATATTTTATTTTGCCCGGTATTTGCACAGCAATTTTTCAAATGAGTTTAAAAAAAAAAAAAAAAGTTTCATGCATTAAAAAAACAAACAAAAAAAAAACAGTAAACTTAGCCCAATTTTTTTGCATGATGGGAAAGATGATGTTATGCCGAGTAAATAGATACCTAACATGTCACGCTTGTAGAATTGCGCCAAACTTCGGTACTTAAAAAATCTCCATAGGTGACGCTTTTTTTTACAGGCCACCTGCTTAGAGTTACAGAGGCCGTCTCCTCGCTCTAACGATCACGGCGATATCTCACATGTGTGATTTGAACACCGTTTACATATGTGGGCACAATCTATGCGTGCGCTCAATTCTGCGAGCGAACACGCGGGGATGGGGGCGCTTTACATTTTCTTTTTTTTTCTATTGTTTATTTTACTTTTCTATTTTGACACTTTCTTTTTACATTCTGGGAAGCCTGAAATAAAAAAGAAATAAAAAAAATGATCTTGTCTTCTCCGCTAAGGGGGCGGCACATTTTCAAATGCAAAGGCCGGGCGTGACGTCATCAAACCGCGCCCGACCCCTGAAAGGTCACACAGTATCTCACAAAAGTATGTACACCCCTCACAAATTTTGTATATATTTTCTTCTATCTTTTCATGTGACAACACGGAAGAAATGACACTTGTCTACAATGTAAATTTGCTGTCCCCTCAAAACAACTCCACACACAGCCATCAATCTAAACCGCTGGCAAGAAAAGTGAGTACACCCCTAAGTGAAAATGTCCAAATTGGGCCCAAAGTGTCAATATGTTGTGTGGCCACCATTATTTTCCAGCACTGCCTTAACCCTTTTGGGCATGGAGTTCACCAGAGTGTCAGGTCACCTGAGACCAGGTGACAGGTGCACTCAGTAGGAATCGGAAGTGCACCGCAAGGTAGTGGACCTTAGGACTGACTGCTGCGGATTGTACCCAGGGAGATTCAGGACACAGGTCTACTGGATCACTAACACAGATCCCAGTGGGAGCTAGAGCAGAGATTCCCCAGGGCGCGGAGTCTAAGAGCCAGCAGGTGTTCGCCAGAGCCTCTATTGGTGAGGATGGACTTCGCTGCAGCCTGTCTCCAGGTCGCGACCCCCAGGGTCTCACAGCTCACTACAGGAGAAGGAAGCAGCAGGCTGGAACGACAAGGATAGTAAGGGGATAAGGCAGAGGTCAGGGTAACTAGCAGACAGGAACAACAGCGTACACGCCAAAGGTTCAGGGTCACAGGCAGACAGGGATGGTCGGGGACATGCCAAAGGGTCAAGGTCACAAGCAGACAGGAATCGTTGAGAACACGCCAAGGTCGGTAACGGAGACAAACATAAAGCACGCGGCAAGCAGGAAGCCGACCACACCATGGATACACAATGGTTGATCAGCGCCACTGGCTTGCAGTGCACAGGTTAATATAGGTTCCCCTGATAGGGCCTGGGGTGGAGCCATGCTTAGAGGAGAGGTTATAAAAAACCACCAGGTGAGTGTGGCTGGCCTCTTAGTCTGAACACATGGAGGAGAGGTAAGCAAACAGGGGAAGATTACTGCATAACCATGACACAGAGCTTCACAGGTTGTCACTGGAGTCCTCTTCCACTCCTCCATGATGACATCACGGAGCTGGTGGATGTTAGAGACCTTTCGCTCCTCCACCTTCCGTTTGAGGATGCCCCACAGATGCTCAACAGGGTTTAGGCAGGGCCGTTTTTAAGGCAGGGCAAAAGGGGCATCTGCCCTGGGCCCTGTCATTGTTGTGGGGCCCAAAGCAGCTGCCTCATACTTGGCAACTATCCTGGTTGAAATTCCCTCGCTCTTTGAGGTTTTAGTCCTGTGCTGTGTCCCAATATCTCAGTGTGAAGTGCTGCTACTAATGCTGCCCAGCTCTGCCCTATTGTGTACAGTTGACTCACCTGCAGACCCTGTGTTTACATGTAAATTACCGGCATTCATATGTAAATAGTGGTGGCATTCATATGTAAATAGCGGCGTCTGGCGACATTGATATGTATATCATGGCCCCAAGGTCATATCCACAGTAATCTCTAGCAACCAATCAACAAGCAGAAATCATGTGCTGTAACCTCTAGCAACTAACCAGTGAGCTGTAATGTGTGCTGTAACCTCTAGCAACCAGTCAGTGAGCGGTAATGATACAATGTAACCCCCATAACCAATCACAATCGCTGCCTGATCTGGTTCAGTAAACTGATTTTGAGCTGGCTAGCTGCTATTTATTGTATGTCTCAGAGCAGGCGGAGAGCAAAACTGCATGGGGGGGGGGGGCTCAATATTAAAGACGGCCCTGGGTTTAGATCTGGAGACATGCTTGGCCAGTCCATCACCTTTACCCTCTGCTTATTTAGCAAGGCCCAAAGAAAAAATTCTGCCAAAAATACAACTTCAAAAAACTCGCCTCTTACTAAATACCTTGGACTGTCTACATTCCAAAAAGGGGTCATTTGGGGGGGGGTATTTGTACTGTCCTGGCATTTTTGGGCCTCAAGAAATAAAATAGACCGCCAGTACATCAGGATTGATGAATTTTCAGATACAGGGGGTCCTCGGGTTACGAACCCGTTAGGGACTGTCCTCCTGTTTGTAATTCGGAAAAATGTTCGTAAGTCGGGCGCGCATGCGCAGAATGACAATTACGGACATTTCCGATGTTCCGTCGAATGCCGTTCTGCGCATGCGCTGCGAATTACGGACACTTCCGATGTTTTCCGTCATTTTCCGAGGCTCCGTCTGGCCACGCATGCGCAGAACGGCAATTACGGACATTTCCGATGTTCCGTCGAATGCCGTTCTGCGCATGCGCGGCAAATTACGGACATTTCCGATGTTTTCCGTCAGTTTCCGAGGCTCCGTCTGGCCGCCCAATGCGCAGAACGCCCGATTTCCGCGCAAAATGGCAGAGGGTCCCCGCAGCGCCCGGTTCGTAAGTAGGAGAAGTTCGTAGGTTGGGCATTCGTTAGTCGGGGACCCCCTGTACACTGTATACTCCATAGTTTGTGGACTCTATAACTTTACTACAGACTAAATAATATACACTGATTTGGGTTATTTTCACCAAAGAAATGTAGCAGAATACATTTTGACCTAAATTTATCAATCAATTTTTTTTTTTTTTTTTACAGAAACAAATTTATTTAGCAAAAAAGTAAAAAAACACCAGTGGTGATTACCGTATTTATCGGCGTATAACACGCACTTTTTCCCCTTAAAATCAGGGGGAAAGTCGTGGGTGCGTGTTATACGCCGATACCCCAAAAAAAAAAAATGACAAAAATCGGTTGCGGCGCCGAAAAAATGGCGACCGCGGCCGAAAAAGGCCGAACCACGGCCGAAAAAGGCCGGAAAAAGCCGAAGCGCGGCCGAAAAAGACAGAAGCCGGCTGTTCAGCTCCGCTCGTAGTCCCGCCTCCCTGCGCTCGCTCCCGAAACAGCAGGGAGGCGGGACTCCGAGCGGAGCTGAACAGTCGGCTTCGGTCTTTTTCGGCCGCACTTCAGCCTTTTTCGGCCGCGGTTCGGTCTTTTTCGGCCGCGCATGCGCGGTTTGTCACGCGGCGGGAAATTTAAACGCGGGCAAACTGCAAATGACACTAGCAAGCTGCAAATGACACTGGGCAAGCTACAAATGACGCTGGGCAAGCTACAAATGACGCTGGGCAAGCTGCAAATGACGCTGGGCAAGCTGCAAATGACACTGGGCAAGCTGCAAATGGCGCTGGGCAAGCTGCAAATGACGCTGGGCAAGCTGCAAATGACGCTTAAATGTAAGTTTTTTTTTTCCCTAAACTTCTCTCCTAAAACTTTTTTTCCTTAAAATTCCCTCCTAAACTTGGGGTGCGTGTTATACGCCGATAAATACGGTAAATACCACCAAAATAAAGCTCTATTTGTCATTTGGGTACATCGTTGCATCGTCGCGCAATTGCCATTCAAATTGCGACGGCGATGAAAGCTGAAAAATTGGCCTGGGCAGGAAGGGGGGTAAAAGTGCCCGGTATTGAAGGGGTTAAGTTAATATTGTTCTTATCCGGCTGTCTATGTCCATCCAGGAGCAGTACTGCAGTCCCTTCCCATTCATCTACAGCCAAGCAGAGACTTCAGAGCTGATGCCAGCGTTCAGGTAAAATGTAATAAGCTCGTCCTTTCACTTGTGGCATTTATAATTTAGGTGCCTGTTGCATCAGATGCAAATTTAATGAATCCTCACAAGCCTGGAAGTGATACGCCGCCAGCCGTCTTCTCACAATCTGCTCACTAGGCAGAAGTTTTGATGGAATACTTATGTACTTATGTGCTGCTACAGCCCATGGAGGGCCCTTGCCCACCATACTCCACCTTTCATGCCATGGGGTTGATTTACTAAAACTGGAGCACTCAGAATCTGGAGCAGCTGTGCACGGTAGCCAATCAGCTTCTAACTTCGGCTTGTTCAATTGAGCTTTGACAATAAAACCTGGAAACTGATTGATTTCTATGCAGAGCTGCACCAGATTTTGCACTCTCCAGTATTAGTAAATCCCCCCCCCCCCCCCATGTTTCATGCTATATTCATATTTAGGGTGTAACATGAAACATGGCCACATACCCCATCCTCCTTCCTCAAACTGTACTTCTCCCTACTCTACCAACTCACAAATGCATGCCAAACCTGGAGCCAGGGCCTTAAATAGGCTCAGCCTAACCCAAGATGGCTGCTAGAGTCACATGGGGTGGCAGCATGCTTTCAAAGGGTAAATTTGATTGGGTTTTCATCCACCCTTGATAGAAATTAAGCTTCGAAAATAAAACCTGGAAGCTGATTGATTTCTATGCAGAGCTGCATCAGATTTTGCACTCTCCATTTTTAGTAAACCCCCCCCCCCCCCCCCTCTATGTTTCATGTTATGTCCATATTTAGGGTGTAACATGAAACATGGCTACATCCCCAGCCCCCTTCTTCAAACTGTACTTGTCCTGACTCTTCCAACTCACAAATGTATGCCAAACCTGGAGCCAGGGCCTTAAATAGGCTCAGCCTAACCCAATATGGCTGCTAGAGTCACAAGGGGTGGCAGCTTGCTTTCAAAAGGGTACATTTTAATCGGGTTTTCATCCACCCACGATAGAAATGTAACTTTGATAATAAAACCTGGAAGCTGATTGATTTCTATGCAGAGCTGCACCAGATATTGCACTCTCCAGTATTAGAGAACCCCCCCCCCCCTCCCATGTTTCATGCTATATTCATATTTAGGGTGTAACATGAAACATGGCCACATACCCCAACCTCATTCATCAAACTGTACTTGTCCCTACTCTACCAACTCACAAATGCATGCCAAACCTGGAGCCAGGGCCTTAAATAGGCTCAGCCTAACCCAAGATGGTTGCTAGAGTCACATGGGGGGGCAGCATGCTTTCAAAAGGGTACATTTTAATTGGGTTTTCATAGAAATTAGGCTTTGACAATAAAACCTTTACTCCGATGCCGATGGACAGAAAACGAAATAGAAAATAATTGACGAAACGTACGTCGGGAGGAGCTGACGTGCTGACGTCATCGCGTACAGGTGTCTAAGCGGACGGGCGTTTCTGCACAGCCGGCCAGCTATTTTTCTACTTTTTATCCTTCACATTGTAAGTGTAACCTTTATTACTTAATAAATGATGTCTCATTGGAATTATGCTATGGTGAGTTCCTCTCTTTTGGGTTAAATCTGACCACTTTGCCGGAACCTTCCTGACCGGGGGATTTGTACTGTTTGGCTGGCTATATCCTTCGGATCATTTTGAGGTATCATTTTTTTCTACCCTGGGTTAAAGACCCTGACCGGAGGCACCGGTTTCCAATCTGAGATAAAGGCCCTGACCGGGTTATTGATCGCAAGCCTATCTAGCTTGCCATATGGTAAGCGTGCATTTTATGCGGTGTTCACACTCGGGCTGTGGTGGTGCAATTGTCGGTTATTCATGTTGTATGATCACTCGTTTAACCACATGCCGACCGGGCCATAGCCGAAAGATGGCTACAGCGCAGTCGGCTTATCCTGAGTGGACGTCATCCCAGAAACTTGCGCGCGCCACCTGGGGCACGCACTCGGGAACATCTGTGACCGCCGGGTCCTGAGGACCCAACGCATCACGGATCACGGTAAACGGCCGCTCAAATGACGGAGCGATCACATGTACACAAACCGGCGTCACGTCATGACGCCGGTTCCTCCCTCCCCTCTCTGTACCGATCGGTACGGTGAGAGGGGAGAAGCGGAAAGGGATGAGATGGGACCAGCGCTGTGGGCTGGATGTGTAGTGCCCACAGCGCTGGTCAGTGACAGCAATACACTGCCACCACTGTGCAACGCTCTGCCACCACTGTGCAACGCTCTGCCACCACTGTGCAATACTCTGCCACCACTGTGCAATACTCTGCCACCACTGTGCAATACTCTGCCACCACTGTGCAATACACTGCCTGCTCTGCCACCACTGTGCAATGCTCTGCCACCACTGTGCAATGCTCTGCCACCACTGTGCAATACACTGCCTGCTCTGCCACCACTGTGCAATGCTCTGCCACCACTGTGCAATGCTCTGCCACCACTGTGCAATGCTCTGCCACCACTGTGCAATACCCTATCAATACTGTGCAATACTGTGCAACACTGCAATACTTCGCCAGTACTCTGCCAGTACTCTGCCAGTACTCTGCCAGTACTCTGCCAATACTCTGCCAATACTCGCCAATACTCTGCAATAAATTTTAATAGAAACAAAGAATTTTTTTTTTTTTTACCGAATTTTCAGTATTTTTTGATTTATAGCGCAAAAATTAAAAAACCCAGCAGTGATTAAATACCACCAAAAGAAAGCTCTATTTGTGTGAAAAGGACACACAATTCATTTGGGTACAGTGTTGCATGACTGAGTAATTGTCATTCAAAGTGTGAGAGCACCGAAAGCTGAAAATTGGTCTGGTTAGGAAGGGGGTTTAAGTGCCCAGTGGGTAAGTGGTTAAGGATTTAAACTGAATTAACAGTGGAAGAGTTCTACCTCATATTATAGACATTTTATATTTATTTCTT
Organism: Lithobates sylvaticus; assembly: GCA_028564925.1. Taxonomy (NCBI): domain Eukaryota; kingdom Metazoa; phylum Chordata; class Amphibia; order Anura; family Ranidae; genus Lithobates; species Lithobates sylvaticus. Next base: position 10,112,431 of record CM053034.1, read on the forward strand.
TAATTGATTAATTTCATTTTGGATTTACATCTTGGACTCTTACCTCCTATAGTCACAATTTTTTATTTTTTGGATGGTATTATATTTACTGACATTGGTTAATATTTTATATCAATTTACAGGTTTTTTTGATTGGTTTCTATGCAGAGCTGCACCACATTACAAGTACTGTAGCTGCTGACTTTTACTATTAGGGTACTTAGCTGTCCAGGGATCCCGCAGTGTCCTCACCCAAGCCGATTCTTGAATCAGCTCTTGGGTGCTGGCACGGCCATCTTTGGTACAGGAAACCAGCAGTGAAGCCTTGAGGCTTCACAGCCAGCTTCCCACTGCGCTGCACTTTCTTAATGGGCCGGCTGCGACGAGGGCCGAACTTCTGGCTGAGTTTGCCGCAGTGAACGAAGTGGGAGTGGGTACCATATACTGTAGCTGATAACTTTTAATTTTAGGGGACTTACCTGTCCACGGATCCCCCTGTGTCCTCACCCAAGCCAAATCTTGAATTGGCTCTCAGGTGCTGACACCGCCATCTTGGGTAAGGGAAACCGGCAGTGAAGCCTTGCGGCTCAACTGCCGGCTTCCTACTGCACATGCACGAATCACGCTGCGCTTTCTCAATGGGCTGGCCACAGCCGGGGCAGAACTTTTGGCTGAGCAGTGGGGCAAACTTCTGGCTGAGTAGTGCGGCAATCGCGGTCGTGCCATGTTCCTAGGACACGACACGACCCCGGTCTCGGTAAAGACGTGGCTCTTTACCCATGTCCAATCACAGCCATCACATGTAAACACAGAAGTACCATTTATTGGCTCTCCTTGTCTCTCACGGACAGAATGTGGAGCGAGGAGAGCCGATCAGTGGCATCTCCTCACAAGGGAGACCAGGACAGGTAACCAGTGCCCTGATTATCAGTGCAGCCCCAGCATTGCCCATCAGTGACCCCAGTCTGTGCCGAACATTGCTGCCTTTCAGTGCCCATCAGTGCCACCCATCCAATGCCGCCTATCATTGCCCATAAGTGCTGCTTATCAGTGCTCATCAGTGCCGCCTATCAGTGCCTTGCAGTGCCGCCTATCAGTGCCACCCATCCTTGCCACCTATCATTGCCCATCAGTGCTGCCTATCAGTGCCCATTAGTGCCACCTACCAGTGCCCATTAGTACCACCTATCAGAGCTACCTAACAGTGCAGCATATTAGTGCCTCCTCAAAAGTACCACCTAATCAATGCCCGTTAGTGCCGCCCCATCAGTGAAGTAGAAAAATTACTTACAAAATGTACTTACAGAAACTTTGCAAAAGTTTTGTTCTTTTTTTTGCAAAAAATAAAAAACCCAGCGGCGATCAAATACCACCAAAAGAAAGCTCTGTTTGTGGGAAGAAAATGATACAAATTTAGTTTGGGTACAGTGTAGCATGACCGCGCAATTGTCATTCAAATTGTGACAGCGCTGAAAGCTGAAAACTGGCCTGGGCAGGAAGGGGGGTGAAAGTGGCCAGTAGGCAAATGGTTAAAGATCTCATTAGTGTTACGTTTCTACCGGGAAGACATCAGCAGTTTTTAATTACGAGTCTTGTCAAGATTGACGGTAACAGTACGTCATCGCTGGCCCGGTGTGAGGGACTACCGCCATCTACTGAATGAAACCAAAGGGGCGGAGCCACGAGGCAAGCCCTCACTTTCTGGGCTGCATCGAATTTGACTAATTGACTATTTTACTAATTGCTGATAATTATCGAGCACTTACCTAATAATATCAACCAGTTCATCCAGTTTTCTGATACTGTAAACAAATGTCCTTGCCCTTGCAGAGACCTCACAGTGAGGTCACAGTCAAAGATCCCGACAGACGCAGAAAACAACCATAGTTATGGTTTTGACCCTCATTTAGATGGACAGCCTTTCTTTGGAACCCAGTCCAACTGTTCCGCTTCTAAAGTGCCGTATCACAAAAAACGGCCTGGTCATGAAGGGGGGTAAACCACCATCTTGAAGTGGTTAAAGTAGCGCAGTTCTGAATAGCAAAAAAAATGACCCAGTCATGAAAGAGAGAGGGGGGGGGGGTAAAATCTCCTGGAGCTCAAGTGGTTAAAGGAAACTAGAATTGACACTTTTCATTGCCAAGTCAGTAAAATAGTCAACTCTGTATAGAGTATTCCATTCTTCTCTCCGGTTATGCTGGTACGAGGTATTTGAGGTACGAGGTATTTGAACTTTACAAACTGTAAAGTTTCAATGACAACATTTGTTTAGTGATAAATATAGAAATAGCGTAAAGTTGACCTTGCAGTAAAAAACAATATCTGTTGATTGATATATCTACCCCCCCCTCCCCCCTCCCCCATCCTTCTGTAATAAACAGCAGCGATGTGACAAGATCATGTGATATACAAAGTTGCAACTACCAATGTATATTTAGTATGTGGGCACAAACAAGTAGTGAACGGGTTAATAACTTTTTTTTGGTGGGGATAAAGCCTTACATACACCCGCTGAAGTGACCGGCCTTACAGAGATGAAGCAAATCTTCCTACATAAGTTGTACCTGTTTATCTGCAGCCCCCTCTCCTCTACATCAGTTCACAGTGCAGAATTTCTTAGAGCTGTCAGAAAGCAGGGGGGGGGGTGGAGAGCTGAAGTTTACACTCCAAAGAGCTCAGTGAGAGCTGATTGGAGGGGAGAGACCTCCTTCACACAGTACACAGGAACAGAGCCGAGGCTGTCAATCATGGGCTGTGTGCTGGAGCTCCCTCCCCTGTCACAGTTTTTTCTCTTGGTGTCAGGAAAACATGTAAGACGTGACTCATGCTGATAGTAAAGTAATGGGGCAGCAGACAGAAGTGGCACTTAGTGCTCTGGAGTGAGACGAGTACACACTATAGAGGGATATGCTTTGTTCATATTTCATGTCTGAGGTTCGCTTAAAACTATTTGGGCCCCATGGGTCGGCTCCGGGTTCCTCTAGCTTGGACATTGCCCCGGTGGCCCTAGTAGGTGGCTGCCCACATCATAAAACTATTTGGGCCCCATGGAGGAGCAGTGTGTCTGGGTCGGCTCCGCGTTCCTCTATCATGGACATTGCCCTGGTGGCCCTAGTAGGTGGCTGCCCACATCATAAAACTACTTGGGCCCCATGGAATAGCAGTGTGTCTGGGTCGGCTCTGGGTTCCTCTAGCTTGGACATTGCCCCGGTGGCCCTAGTAGGTGGCTGCCCACATCATAAAACTACTTGGGCCCCATGGAGGAGCAGTGTGTCTGGGTCAACTCCGGGTTCCTCTAGCTTGGACATTGCCCCGGTGGCCCTAGTAGGTGGCTGCCTACATCATAAAACTACTTGGGCCCCATGGAGGAGCAGTGTGTCTGGGTCGGCTCCGGGTTCCTCTAGCTTGGACATTGCCCTGGTGGCCCTAGTAGGTGGCTGCCCACATCATAAAACTACTTGGGCCCCATGGAGGAGCAGTGTGTCTGGGTCGGCTCCGGGTTCCTCTAGCTTGGACATTGCCCTGGTGGCCCTAGTAGGTGGCTGCCCACATCATAAAACTACTTGGGCCCCATGGAGGAGCAGTGTGTCTGGGTCAGCTCCGGGTTCCTCTAGCTTGGACATTGCCCTTGTGGCCCTAGTAGGTGGCTGCCCACATCATAAAACTACTTGGGCCCCATGGAGGAGCAGTGTGTCTGGGTCGGCTCCGGGTTCCTCTAGCTTGGACATTGCCCTGGTGGCCCTAGTAGGTGGCTGCGCACATCATAAAACTACTTGGGCCCCATGGAGGAGCAGTGTGTCTGGGTCAGCTCCGGGTTCCTCTAGCTTGGACATTGCCCTTGTGGCCCTAGTAGGTGGCTGCCCACATCATAAAACTACTTGGGCCCCATGGAGGAGCAGTGTGTCTGGGTCGGCTCCGGGTTCCTCTAGCTTGGACATTGCCCTGGTGGCCCTAGTAGGTGGCTGCGCACATCATAAAACTACTTGGGCCCCATGGAGGAGCAGTGTGTCTGGGTCGGCTCCGGGTTCCTCTAGCTTGGACATTGCCCTGGTGGCCCTAGTAGGTGGCTGCCCACATCATAAAACTACTTGGGCCCCATGGAGGAGCAGTGTGTCTGGGTCAGCTCCGGGTTCCTCTAGCTTGGACATTGCCCTTGTGGCCCTAGTAGGTGGCTGCCCACATCATAAAACTACTTGGGCCCCATGGAGGAGCAGTGTGTCTGGGTCGGCTCCGGGTTCCTCTAGCTTGGACATTGCCCTGGTGGCCCTAGTAGGTGGCTGCGCACATCATAAAACTACTTGGGCCCCATGGAGGAGCAGTGTGTCTGGGTCGGCTCCGGGTTCCTCTAGCTTGGACATTGCCCTGGTGGCCCTAGTAGGTGGCTGCCCACATCATAAAACTACTTGGGCCCCATGGAGGAGCAGTGTGTCTGGGTCGGCTCCGGGTTCCTCTAGCTTGGACATTGCCCTGGTGGCCCTAGTAGGTGGCTGCCCACATCATAAAACTACTTGGGCCCCATGGAGGAGCAGTGTGTCTGGGTCGGCTCCGGGTTCCTCTAGCTTGGACATTGCCCTGGTGGCCCTAGTAGGTGGCTGCCCACATCATAAAACTACTTGGGCCCCATGGAGGAGCAGTGTGTCTGGGTCGGCTCCGGGTTCCTCTAGCTTGGACATTGCCCTGGTGGCCCTAGTAGGTGGCTGCCCACATCATAAAACTACTTGGGCCCCATGGAGGAGCAGTGTGTCTGGGTCAGCTCCGGGTTCCTCTAGCTTGGACATTGCCCTTGTGGCCCTAGTAGGTGGCTGCCCACATCATAAAACTACTTGGGCCCCATGGAGGAGCAGTGTGTCTGGGTCGGCTCCGGGTTCCTCTAGCTTGGACATTGCCCTGGTGGCCCTAGTAGGTGGCTGCGCACATCATAAAACTACTTGGGCCCCATGGAGGAGCAGTGTGTCTGGGTCGGCTCCGGGTTCCTCTAGCTTGGACATTGCCCTGGTGGCCCTAGTAGGTGGCTGCCCACATCATAAAACTACTTGGGCCCCATGGAGGAGCAGTGTGTCTGGGTCAGCTCCGGGTTCCTCTAGCTTGGACATTGCCCTTGTGGCCCTAGTAGGTGGCTGCCCACATCATAAAACTACTTGGGCCCCATGGAGGAGCAGTGTGTCTGGGTCGGCTCCGGGTTCCTCTAGCTTGGACATTGCCCTGGTGGCCCTAGTAGGTGGCTGCGCACATCATAAAACTACTTGGGCCCCATGGAGGAGCAGTGTGTCTGGGTCGGCTCCGGGTTCCTCTAGCTTGGACATTGCCCTGGTGGCCCTAGTAGGTGGCTGCCCACATCATAAAACTACTTGGGCCCCATGGAGGAGCAGTGTGTCTGGGTCAGCTCCGGGTTCCTCTAGCTTGGACATTGCCCTTGTGGCCCTAGTAGGTGGCTGCCCACATCATAAAACTACTTGGGCCCCATGGAGGAGCAGTGTGTCTGGGTCGGCTCCGGGTTCCTCTAGCTTGGACATTGCCCTGGTGGCCCTAGTAGGTGGCTGCCCACATCATAAAACTACTTGGGCCCCATGGAGGAGCAGTGTGTCTGGGTCAGCTCCGGGTTCCTCTAGCTTGGACATTGCCCTTGTGGCCCTAGTAGGTGGCTGCCCACATCATAAAACTACTTGGGCCCCATGGAGGAGCAGTGTGTCTGGGTCGGCTCCGGGTTCCTCTAGCTTGGACATTGCCCTGGTGGCCCTAGTAGGTGGCTGCGCACATCATAAAACTACTTGGGCCCCATGGAGGAGCAGTGTGTCTGGGTCGGCTCCGGGTTCCTCTAGCTTGGACATTGCCCTGGTGGCCCTAGTAGGTGGCTGCCCACATCATAAAACTACTTGGGCCCCATGGAGGAGCAGTGTGTCTGGGTCAGCTCCGGGTTCCTCTAGCTTGGACATTGCCCTTGTGGCCCTAGTAGGTGGCTGCCCACATCATAAAACTACTTGGGCCCCATGGAGGAGCAGTGTGTCTGGGTCGGCTCCGGGTTCCTCTAGCTTGGACATTGCCCTGGTGGCCCTAGTAGGTGGCTGCGCACATCATAAAACTACTTGGGCCCCATGGAGGAGCAGTGTGTCTGGGTCGGCTCCGGGTTCCTCTAGCTTGGACATTGCCCTGGTGGCCCTAGTAGGTGGCTGCCCACATCATAAAACTAATTGGGCCCCATGGAGGAGCAGTGTGTCTGGGTCGGCTCCGGGTTCCTCTAGCTTGGACATTGCCCTGGTGGCCCTAGTAGGTGGCTGCCCACATCATAAAACTACTTGGGCCCCATGGAGGAGCAGTGTGTCTGGGTCAGCTCCGGGTTCCTCTAGCTTGGACATTGCCCTGGTGGCCCTAGTAGGTGGCTGCCCACATCATAAAACTACTTGGGCCCCATGGAGGAGCAGTGTGTCTGGGTCGGCTCCGGGTTCCTCTAGCTTGGACATTGCCCTGGTGGCCCTAGTAGGTGGCTGCGCACATCATAAAACTACTTGGGCCCCATGGAGGAGCAGTGTGTCTGGGTCAGCTCCGGGTTCCTCTAGCTTGGACATTGCCCTGGTGGCCCTAGTAGGTGGCTGCCCACATCATAAAACTACTTGGGCCCCATGGAGGAGCAGTGTGTCTGGGTCAGCTCCGGGTTCCTCTAGCTTGGACATTGCCCTGGTGGCCCTAGTAGGTGGCTGCCCACATCATAAAACTACTTGGGCCCCATGGAGGAGCAGTGTGTCTGGGTCGGCTCCGGGTTCCTCTAGCTTGGACATTGCCCCGGTGGCCCTAGTAGGTGGCTGCCCACATCATAAAACTACTTGGGCCCCATGGAGGAGCAGTGTGTCTGGGTCGGCTCCGGGTTCCTCTAGCTTGGACATTGCCCCGGTGGCCCTAGTGATTCCTACATGTCAACAACTTGTCTGGGCGCACCAGCAATCTTGATTTTGTATTATTTTCCTCCGTTTACTTCTTTATCAGCCCCTGAACCAGGCGTGGTTGACATATTTTGAAACTTCAGCAACATTTTGCGTCCTATATTTTTCGAATATACTGGATTTTAAGTATTTTGTCATGGCCAGACGCTAGATGTCCCTTTTTACTCCGTTTACGTTAGTGGTCGGTCTCGCTCGCGCTCTAGGAAGGTTAACTTTTTATTTCACTCACTGCTGGGTTGCTGCCCATGGGAGGCTTGAGGGCACCTAGCTGATATACGTGGGTGGCTGGCCCTGACTTCAAACTGCCTGGTGGCCATGAGAAACCCCCCCCAACTTACCCTCGGTTGTGTGCTCCACTGGTGGACTTCTTACAGCATCAACAGGCCACTGTTTGCACTAACTTCGTTGGTAATGTTCTCCATTTTCTTCCCCACTTTTCCTTTATTTTTCTTCAAAATGTCTCAGATCTGCTCCCCGTAAGATCAGCTCCCCGTAAGATCAGCTCCCCGTACGATCAGCTCCCCGTAAGATCTGCTCCCCGTAAGATCTGCTCCCCGTAAGATCAGATCCCCGTAAGATCAGCTCCCCGTAAGATCAGCTCCCCGTAAGATCAGCTCCCCGTAAGATCTGCTCCCCGTAAGATCAGCTCCCCGTAAGATCTGCTCCCCGTAAGATCAGCTCCCCGTAAGATCAGCTCCCCGTAAGATCAGCTCCCCGTAAGATCAGCTCCCCGTAAGATCAGCTCCCCGTAAGATCTGCTCCCCGTAAGATCTGCTCCCCGTAAGATCAGCTCCCCGTAAGATCAGCTCCCCGTAAGATCAGCTCCCCGTAAGATCTGCTCCCCGTAAGATCAGCTCCCCATAAGATCAGCTCCCCATATTAGTCCACTCATGTTTCCCCAATGTATGAAGGTTTTTCCTCCCTTTAGCCGAGAGTTGGGGGCATTGGAAGCTTTCCTGCTGTTGTACTATGGGTGGTGGCCCATGCATTGTGGGCGGGAGGGGGTGGTACTTTTTGAAGCACCTGATTAGAGCCAGAGGCTCTAATAGGCTTCAAAGTAGGGTGGGCTCGGGGCGAAGAGAGTGTGCCCTGATCCCACCCAATTGTGTGATGATAGAAAATAAATTTTCCGCTATTTTCACACTAACCTTCCTCCCCGCCAATCAGGAGGCAGGGTGTCAGACCTGTTTCCTGATAGGCCAAAGCACCAGGCCACCCTATTGGATGCCTGGCACTTAGGAAGAGGAGCGGAGGTCGCCGCTGCTCTGGTGCCTGGCGGTAAGTGCCACAGTGTCAGAGCCCTGCATGGGGGGGGGGGTCGGGCTGCTGCCAGAGCCGCAAGCCCCGCGAGTGGGGGGGGGGTCGGTGGACACAGTGGCTGTATATGATTGGCACAAGTGGCTGCATTTGATGGGCACAATGGCTGCCTATGATGGGCACAGTGGCTGAATATAATATATCAAATATAATAATAAAAATAATAATAATTTAATATAATATTTGAAGAAAGAAAGCCTAAAAAAGAAAACGAATGCAGCCATCACATCTAAGAATTGTTAAGCTGCAATATACGGTAATATATAAAATATAATAATAATAATACAAATAATAATAATCTAATATAAAAACTGAAGAAAGGAAGCCTAAAAAAAGAAAACTAAAGCAGCCATCACATCTAAGAATTGGTAAGCTGCAATATAGTATATCAAATATTATTATTTTTATTATTATTATTATATTATATTTTATATATTATATTGCAGCTTACCAATTCTTAAAAGTGATGGCTGCATTCTTTTTTCCTTTTTTAGGCTTTCTTTCTTCAATTATTATATTAGATTATTATTATTTTTATTATTATTATTATATTATAATCTAATATAAAAATTTAAGAAAGAAAGCCTAAAAAAGAAAACTAAAGCAGCCATCACATCGAAGAATTGGTAAGCTGCAATATAATTTATAAAATATAATATAATAATAAAAATAATAATAATAATCTAATATAAAAAATGAAGAAAGAAAGCCTAAGAAAAGAAAACTAAAGCAGCCATCACATCGAAGAATTGGTAAGCTGCAATATAATATATAAAATATTATTATTTTTATAATTATTATTATTATTATTATTATTATTATATTATATTTTATATATTATATTGCAGCTTACCAATTCTTAAAAGTGATGGCTGCATTCTTTTTTCCTTTTTTGGGCTTTCTTTCTTCAATTATTATATTAGATTATTATTATTTTTATTATTATTATTATTATTATATTATAATCTAATATAAAAATTGAAGAAAGAAAGCCTAAAAAAGAAAACTAAAGCAGCCATCACATCGAAGAATTGGTAAACTGCAATATAATATATAAAATATAATATAATAATAAAAATAATAATAATCTAATATAATAATTGAAGAAAAAAATCCGAAAAAGAAAACTAATGCAGCCATCACATCGAAGAATTGGTACGCTGCAATATAATATATAAAATATAATATAATAATAAAAATAATAATAATTTAAGAAAGAAAGCCTAAAAAAGAAAAACGAATGCAGCCATCACATCTAAGAATTTGTAAGCTGCAATATAATATAATATAATAATAATAATCTAATATAAAAATTGAAGAAAGAAAGCCTAAAAAAAGAAAACTAAAGCAGCCATCACATCTATAAATTGGTAAGCTGCAATATAATTTATAAAATATAATATAATAATAATAATAAAAATAATAATAATAATCTAATATAAAAATCGAAGAAAGAAAGCCTAAAAAAAGAAAACTAATGCAGCCATCACATCTAAGAATTGGTAAGCTGCAATATAATATATAAAATATAATATAATAATAAAAAAAAAAGGTAATATAATAAATGATTATAATAAATAATTATTATACAGGATTAATATAGCGCCGACAGTTTACGCAGCGCTCTACAACATGAGGGCAGACAGAACAGTTACAATACAGTTGGGATCGGAGAGCTCTGCTCGTTGGAGATCACAATCTAAGAGATCGTATAAACATGTCGAACGTTTTGTATCACACAAATCATAGGACAGGTGAACTGCAATGTATTTTTATTTTTGTGTTGGATGTCCCTCACCTCTCTGTCTTTTTCCAGCAGAGATAACTCCGGGTCGCCAGCGACTTGCCAGCCGAGGCGCCGAGATGATGTCCTCGGAGAGGGAGCGCATACCGCCGCGCACTTTCAGGTTGTCAGAAAACTCTTTCTAGGTCACGGCAATGTTTGGGAATCAATAAGCGTCTTTATTTTTGTTTGCGAAATCCAAGAACAGGAGTCGCTTCAGCCGCTCACGAACGAATTCCTGGTTGGCTGTGCCTGCTCTGGCATGGGCACAGTGGCGCTGTGTTAGATCCCACGGTACCCTTGTACTTTGGAGGGGGGGGTTCAGCTCCTCGTCCGATCGGGTCTCCGACAACCCACTGGCTGCAGCTTATCGGAGACGGGAGCCGCGGATCATTAGAGAGAATTCCTCGCTGCTGCTCTGCCTAAACCTGTCTGGCAGCTTCCAAGCCGTGTCCTTCCAAGTCAAACACTTTGGTCCCTCTGCCTTTTGTCTTCGCTAAAAATTAACTCCTTGCATAATATCCGCCGTGCCAAGCCGGGGAGCTCTGGATGTCACATTGTCCGCTCCGTGTCATCCACGATACGGTGGCATTAAAGTGGCACAAAACCATATCCCGATCCTCCAAAAAGAACCCATCCATATCCACTACTTAAAGGGTCTTTTGTCTCGACATAAACAGTGTTTTTCCCTTTTTATTATATGTTATTATAATATGTGTGCTTTTGTCTTTCGATAGTGAGGCCTCTTTCTCTTCCTTGCAACTACTGAACCCCAAATGCGTCCTGAAGAAGTGTACAGCAAAACGCGTAGAGGCATTAGGGCTCACATCATATATAGACTGCTTTTTGTGTATATGATTTTTATTTATACTTCTTTCATGTCTCTGTTTTTTGTACCACATGAATATTTCAATAAATGTTAATATTTTTGTATATTTCCCTTGTTTGTTGTGCCTTCAAAGTCCGACCATAGGTTTTCCTCTTTCGGAATCTTTTTTCTTTATAACTCCACTTTCTTGGAAAAAAAAAAAAAGAATAATATAGCATACAAAATCCATATGTATCCAATATATATACTGTATATCCATATGTATCCAATCTACCATATATACTCGAGTATAAGGCGACCCGAATATAAGCCGAGGCACCTAATTTTACCACAAAAAACTGGGAAAACTTTTTGGTTCGACTAGAAAGCCTAGGGTGAGAAATGCACAGCTACTGTAAGTGGAAAAGAGGGTCAACAATGGCCATTTGCAGCCTCACTGTGCCCATTTGTATGCCTCACTGTGCCCATTTGCAGCCTCACTGTGCCCATTTGCATGCCTCACTGTGCCCATTTGTATGCCTTACTTGTGCCCATTTGCATGCCTCACTGTGCCCATTTGTATGCCTCACTGTGCCCATTTGCATGCCTCACTGTGTCCATTTGTATGCCTCACTGTGCCCATTTGCATGCCTCACTGTGCCCATTTGCATGCCTCACTGTGCCCATTTGCATGCCTCACTGTGCCCATTTGTATGCCTCACTGTGCCCATTTGCAGCCTCACTGTGCCCATTTGCATGCCTTACTTGTGCCCATTTGTATGCCTCACTGTGCCCATTTGCAGCCTCACTGTGCCCATTTGTATGCCTCACTGTGCCCATTTGCAGCCTCACTGTGCCCTTTTGCAGCCATAGGTCCCCCGAACTTCAAACTCGGTAGTTAAGGGTTCCTAGAGGCCCCCTAGCTGCAGCCAAAATTGAAACCCAAAGGGTCCCGAAATGACATTGTTGCAAATGGACACAGTTGACCGACTTTGGGGGCCCTGTATCTCGGGGTTCCTAGCACCAAGGGGCCCCCGAGATACGGGACCCCGAAGTCGGTTCGGAAAATGTCAAGCACTTTTCTGCAGAAAAATGCTTGACTCGAGTAAAAGCCGAGGGGCATGTTCAGCACAAAAAAATGTGCGGAAAAACTCGGCTTATACTCGAGTATATACGGTATATGTATTCATATCAATATGCTCCCAGCAGTCCCTGATTTCGGGGGACTGTCCCTGATTTGGAGCAATGTCCCTCCGTCCCTCTTTCCTCCTCATTTGTCCCTCATTTTGGGTCTGATCTATATAGTTGTATATAAAATGCACTTTTTATCTATCAAAAAGTGTTATCCAGCGCTAAACCTTTCATCTGATCTCTAAATTGCTGCATGTGTAAATTGGAAAAGCCAATATAAAGGAATAGTAGTGGTAAAAAAGCACTTGTGGGTTTAACCAATCTTGTTTTTTTCTTGGTACAATTCTCCTTTAAGGGGGCGTGGCAAGGGGTGTGTCTTATGCCTGCATACTTTTGCTGATAGGTGTCCCTCATTCTCATCTCAAAAAGTTGGGAGGTGTGATATGTATCCAATATATATGTATCCAATCCATATGTAGCCATATCAATATATACACTGTATATAGATATATATATATATATATTAGATACAAATTGATATGGCTACATATGGATTGGATACATCTAGATATATACACAGTGGATATAAAAAGTCTACACCAGGGGCGGACTGACAACTCATGGGGCCCCCGGGCAATAGAAGATCATGGGGCCCCCTTGGTCCCCACACTCAAGCCACACCTGCACAGGGAGACACGGGGGAGGGAGAGCACACAGGGGGACACTGGAGGGGGGAAGCACACACACACACACACACACACACACACACACACAGGGGGACACTGGGGAGGGAGAGCACAATGGGGGACACTGTGGGGGGGGGAGAGCACAAACAGGGGGACGCTGTGGGGGGGGAGAACACACACACAGGGGGACACTGGAGGGAGAACACACACAGGGGGACATTGGAGGGAGAACACACACACAGGGGGACACTGGAGGGAGAACACACACACACACAGGGGGACACTGGAGGGAGAACACACACACACACACACAGGGGGACACTGGAGGGAGAACACACACACACACACAGGGGGACACTGGAGGGAGAACACACACACACACACAGGGGGACACTGGAGGGAGAACACACACACACACACACACACACAGGGGGACACTGGAGGGAGAACACACACACACACACAGGGGGACACTGGAGGGAGAACACACACACACACACACAGGGGGACACTGGAGGGAGAACACACACACACACACAGGGGGACACTGGAGGGAGAACACACACACACACACACACAGGGGGACACTGGAGGGAGAACACACACAGGGGGACACTGGGGAGGGAGAGCACAAACAGGGGGACGCTGTGGGGGGGGAGAACACACACAGGGGGACACTGGAGGGAGAACACACACACACACACACACACACAGGGGGACACTGGAGGGAGAACACACACAGGGGGACACTGGGGAGGGAGAGCACAAACAGGGGGACGCTGTGGGGGGGGGAGAACACACACAGGGGGACACTGGAGGGAGAACACACACACAGGGGGACACTGGAGGGAGAACACACACACACACACACACACAGGGGGACACTGGAGGGAGAACACACACAGGGGGACACTGGGGAGGGAGAGCACAAACAGGGGGACGCTGTGGGGGGGGGAGAACACACACACAGGGGGACACTGGAGGGAGAACACACACAGGGGGGACACTGGAGGGAGAACACACACACACACACACAGGGGGACACTGGAGGGAGAACACACACACACACACACACACAGGGGGACACTGGGGAGGGAGAGCACAAACAGGGGGACGCTGGGGGGGGGGGGGGGGGAGAACACACACACAGGGACACTGGAGGGAGAACACACACACAGGGGGACACTGGAGGGAGAACACAAACAAACAGGGGGACACTGGAGGGAGAACGCACACACACACACACACACACACACACACAGGGACACTGGAGGGAAAGAGCACACACACCCACACACACACACACACACACACAGGGGGACACTGGAGGGAAAATGCACACACACACAGGGGGACACTGGAGGTAGAACGCACACATACAGGGGGACACTGGAGGGAGAACGCACACACTCACACAGGGGGACACTGGAGGGAGAACGCACACACTCACACAGGGGGACACTGGAGGGAGAACGCACACATACAGGGGGACACTGGAGGGAGAACGCACACATACAGGGGGACACTGGAGGGAGAACGCACACATACAGGGGGACACTGGAGGGAGAACGCACACACTCACACAGGGGGACACTGGAGGGAGAACGCACACACTCACACAGGGGGACAGGGAGAGAACACACTCACAGGGGGACACTGGAGAGAGAACGCACACACACAGGGGGAGACTGGAGGGAGAATGCACACACACACACACACAGGGGGACACTGGAGGGAGAACACACACACACACACAGGGGGACACTGGAGGGAGAACACACACACACACACACACACAGGGGGACACTGGAGGGAGAACACACACAGGGGGACACTGGGGAGGGAGAGCACAAACAGGGGGACGCTGTGGGGGGGGGGAGAACACACACAGGGGGACACTGGAGGGAGAACACACACACACAGGGGGACACTGGAGGGAGAACACACACAGGGGGACACTGGGGAGGGAGAGCACAAACAGGGGGACGCTGTGGGGGGGGGAGAACACACACAGGGGGACACTGGAGGGAGAACACACACACAGGGGGACACTGGAGGGAGAACACACACACACACACACACACAGGGGGACACTGGAGGGAGAACACACACAGGGGGACACTGGGGAGGGAGAGCACAAACAGGGGGACGCTGTGGGGGGGGGAGAACACACACACAGGGGGACACTGGAGGGAGAACACACACAGGGGGGACACTGGAGGGAGAACACACACACACACACACAGGGGGACACTGGAGGGAGAACACACACACACACACACACACAGGGGGACACTGGGGAGGGAGAGCACAAACAGGGGGACGCTGGGGGGGGGGGGGGGGGAGAACACACACACAGGGACACTGGAGGGAGAACACACACACAGGGGGACACTGGAGGGAGAACACAAACAAACAGGGGGACACTGGAGGGAGAACGCACACACACACACACACACACACACACACAGGGACACTGGAGGGAAAGAGCACACACACACACACACACACACACACACACAGGGGGACACTGGAGGGAAAATGCACACACACACAGGGGGACACTGGAGGTCGAACGCACACATACAGGGGGACACTGGAGGGAGAACGCACACACTCACACAGGGGGACACTGGAGGGAGAACGCACACACTCACACAGGGGGACACTGGAGGGAGAACGCACACATACAGGGGGACACTGGAGGGAGAACGCACACATACAGGGGGACACTGGAGGGAGAACGCACACATACAGGGGGACACTGGAGGGAGAACGCACACACTCACACAGGGGGACACTGGAGGGAGAACGCACACACTCACACAGGGGGACAGGGAGAGAACACACTCACAGGGGGACACTGGAGAGAGAACGCACACACACAGGGGGAGACTGGAGGGAGAATGCACACACACACACACACACACACACACAGAGGGACACTCACAAAAGGGACACACACACACACACACACACACACACACACACAGGGACACACACACAGGGGGACACTCCCGCCAGGTTTGTTGTGAATTGTTACTGGATCACTTCAATACAAGTTTTACACCTCATCTAGCAGTTTCTCATTAAATTAAGGGAATGTGCCCCGAGGCTTGTATCTGGCACTGGTGTTGGCATCCTTCAGCAAAACTTCACAAATAAAACACAATAACTACAAAACATAAAGCACAGTGCACTCTATAAGGCAGCAGAACTCTATGGGCAGGAGGAATGGGCACTGATACAACCGAATTCACTCACCGATGTGAAGCGGCTGTATTACATGCCGCGATGCCGGTAATAATACTTCTAACTGTGCGGCGCGCGCTGCGCCCCGCCGGTGTACTGACTCTTCTCTTCCGTCCCAGGTGACGTCACGGCGCATACATTACAAGCACCTGGGACAGATGGGAGGGAAGGAGGGGCCGGCGGGGAGCAGCGCGCGCCGCGCTGTTAGCAGTATTTTTATCGGCATTGCGGCATGTAATACAGCCGCGTCAAGTGGCCTATCTTGTGGCCGAGTCCGGGCCCCTAATGGCCCCGGGCCCTCGGGCGGCGCCCGAGTGACCGACTGGTCAGTCCGCCCCTGGTCTACACACGCCTGTTAAAATGTCAGGTTTCTGTGATATAAAAAAAAATTAGACAAAGATAAATCATTTCAGAACTTTTTCCACCTATAAACTGTACAACTCAGTTAAAAAACAAACTGAAATCTTTTAGGGGGGGGGGGGGGTAAAAATAAAAAAAATAAAATAATGTGGTTGCATAAGTGTGCACACCCTCTTATGACTGGGGATGTAGCTGTGTTCAGAATTAAGCAATCACATTCAGGCCCGGTTCAGACTGCTGCGGTGCGGGAGATCGCATATGATTCGCACAGCACTGCAGTTCAAATCACATGCGATCTCTGTGCGATGCAAATTCAGCCATACAGATAGTATGGCTGAATTTGTATCGCATTCGGCCCAAACTCGCACAGGACCTTTTTTTCGGTCCGTTGCAGAATCGGATGGCATGGGTGTTCTCACCATGCGATCCGATTCCTGTCCGAGTTTGCAGATCGCACTGCGATATGCGAGCTGATATGGGGGTGTCATTAACATTTCACTGACACTCACAGCAGCTCGCATAGGGCAGTGTGAACTGCCGGCGGGAGACATGCGGTGCGGGACCCTGCAGTAGATTCGCAGCGTTCCCGCACCGCAGCAGTGTGAACCCGGCCTTAAACTCGTATTAAATAGGAGTCAGTACACACCCGCCATCATTTAAAGTGCCTCTGATTAACCCCAAATAAAGTTCAGCTGTTCTAGTAGGTCTTTCCTGACATTTTCTTAGTCGCATCCTACAGCAAAAACATAGCTCCCAACTGTCCCTGATTTGGAGCAATGTCCCTCTGTCCCTCTTTCCTCTTCATTTGGCCCTTGTTTTGGTCTGATCTATATAGTTGAATATAAAATTCACTAGTGCTAAACCTTTCATCCAATTTCTAAATTGCTGCATTTGTACATTTTAAAAGCCAATATAAAGTAATAGTAGTTGTAAAAAAAAAAGTACTTGTGGATTTAATTAACCTTTTTTGTGGTTAATTCTAGTTTAAGGGGGTGTGGCTGGGGGCGTGTCCTATGCCTACATACATTTGTTAGTAGGTGTCCCTCATTCCTATCTCAAAATGTTGGCGGGTATAGCAAAAGCCATGGTCCGCAGAGAGCTTCCAAAGCATTAGAGCAGGGGTCAGCAACCTTTTTCCACTTAAGGGCCGGATTCAATGTATGTGAATGCATGGAGGGCCGGCATTCACCTGCTAACCTGCTAATGAATGAAAATACCATTACACAGCCCCCGCACCCCTTTACATTACACAGCCCTCGTACCTCTGGCCCTTTACATTACACGGCTCTTATACCTCTGGACCCCTTTACATTACACTGCCCCCGTACCTCTGGCCCTTTACATTACACAGCCCCCGTACCTCTGGCCCTTTACATTACACAGCACTTGTACCTCTGGTCCCTTTACATTACACAGCCCCCGTACCTCTGGCCCTTTACATTACACAGCCCTTGTACCTCTGGACCCCTTTACATTACACTGCCCCCGTACCTCTGGCCCTTTACATTACACAGCACTTGTACCTCTGGACCCCTTTACATTACACTGCCCCCGCACCTCTGGCCCTTTACATTACACAGCCCTTGTACCTCTGGCCCTTTACATTACACAGCTCTTATACCTCTGGACCCCTTTACATTACACTGCCCCCGTACCTCTGGCCCTTTACATTACACAGCACTTGTACCTCTGGTCCCTTTACATTACACAGCCCCCCTACCTCTGGCCCTTTACATTACACAGCCCTTGTACCTCTGGACCCCTTTACATTACACTGCCCCCGTACCTCTGGCCCTTTACATTACACAGCCCTTGTACCTCTGGACCCCTTTACATTACACTGCCCCCGTACCTCTGGCCCTTTACATTACACAGCCCCTTGTACCTCTGGACCCCTTTACATCAGTGGTCATCAACCCTGTCCTCAGGGCCCACTAACAGGCCAGGTTTGCAAGATAACTGAAATACACCACAAGTGATATCATTTGCTGCTCAGTGATTGCAGTATTCTAGTCTGCATCTCCCCCAAGGTAATACATTAAACCTGGCCTGTTAATAGGCCCTGAGGACAGGGTTGATGACCACTGCTTTACATTAAACAGCACCGTACCTCTGGACCCCTTTACATTACACAGCCCCCCTGCATATCACACAGCCCCCCCCTGCACATTACACAGCCCCCCCGTCATATTACACCCCCCCCCCCCTACAGCTGTGTAAGCACAGAGGGATGGGGCACTTTAAATGTTTTTTTTTTATTCGTTTACACTGTCCCTTTGAAAAAAAAATTATTCTGATCACTTTTATTGCTGTCAGAAGGAATGTAAACTTCCCTTGTGACAGTAATAGGCAGTAACAGGTACTCTTTATGGAGGTATCTCGGGTCTATAAGACCCCCAAATCTCTCCTTTGCACTTAAAAGCATTCAAAACGCCAAGTTTGGCTGTTTTGAATACGGTAATTTTTTTAAAATTTTTTCTCCTTTAAGTGTTCTGTAAACTGGAAGTGATGTCATGACATCGCTTCCGGGTTACTAGATCTGAGACCTGATCTAAGCCGATATTGGCTTCGTTTTGGGTCTCCGGCCAGCCAACTGCCGTGCTGGCTGGTCCCTCGGGCCTCCCGGAGGGACGGGGGAGCCTGGGTGAGCCGCGGAAGGCGGCGGGAATGTCCCCTCCCTCTACTTGGGATAACAGCTGAGCGGCTTCTTATCCTCATCGGTTGTTATCCCAAAAAAAGCCGATCGCCGGTTCTTAAAAACCGTACCAAGGTGATGCCTGCAGCTGCCGGCATCACCCCGGTACAACCCTTTCAGGCTGAGGCATATTTGCGTAGGTCGGCGTGAAGGGGTTAAAACGTCCACGGGCCGGGTGCACGTGAATTCATCACTTGTACTGATGAGCCAGACATTTAGCAGCCGCGGGCCGTAGGTTGCCGACCCTTCATCAGAGGGATCTCATTGTTGAAAGGTATCAGTCAGGAGAAGGGTACAAAACAATTCCCAAGGCATTAGATATACCACAGAATACAGTGAAGACAGTCATCAAGTGGAGAAAATATGGCACAACAGTGACATTACCAAGAACTGGATGTCCCTCCAAAATTAATGAAAACACGAGAAGAAAACGGGTCAGGGAGGCTGCCAAGAGGCCTCCAGCAACATTAACCGCTTCCCGACCGCCCACTGCATATATACGTCAGCAGAATGGCACGGGCAGGCAAAACCACGTACCTGTACGTGGCCCTTTAAATGCCTGCCCGTGGGTCGGGAGCGCGCCTCCAGCGGCGCGCTCGCGACCCGGTCGGGAGCTCCGTGACCCCGGCCGCGGGACCAGCGGACCCGATCGCCGCTGGTGTCCCGCGATCGGGTTACGGAGCTGAAGAACGGGGAGAGGTATGTGTAAACAAACCTCTCCCCGCGCTTCCTACACTGCCTGTCATTGATTGGCTGTTCCCGGTCATCGGGAAAGCCGATCAATGACGTCAGACGTCAGCCCCGCCCCCTAATGTAAAAAAACACACACACGTCACAGCCCATAACCCCTCCCCTCCCCCTAGTGGTTAACTCTTTCACTACAACTGTCATTTATACAGGAATCAATGCATTTAAATAGCATTGATTGCTGTATAAATGACAATGGTCCCAAAAATGTGTCTCAAATGTCCGATGTGTCCGCCATAATGTCGCAGTCACAATAAAAATCGCTGATCGCCGCCATTACTAGTAAAAAAAAATATCTGGCAAGTACTGGCTGTGTGGTGACAAAAATCTACCGTATTCTTCATATGTCTGGGCTATGGGGTAGAGTGGCAAGACGGAAGTCTCCCGAAAGCATGTGGGAAAATGTGTTCTGGTCTGATGAAACCAAGGCTGAACTTTTTGGCCATGACTCCAAAAGGTTTGTTTTGCTCAAAAACAACACTGCACATCACCAAAAGAACACCATACCCACCGTGAAGCATGGTGGTGGCAGCATCATGCTTTGGGGCTGTTTTTCTTCAGCTGGAACAGGGGGCCTTAGTCAAGATAGAGGGAATTATGAACAGTTCTAAATACCACTCAATATTGGCACAAAACCTTCAGGCTTCTGCTAGAAAGCTGAACGTGAAGAGGAACTTTATCTTTAATCATGACGACGACCCAAAGCATACATCCAAATCAACAAAGGAATGGCTTCACCAGAAGAAGACTAAAGTTTTGGAATGGCCCAGCCAGAGCCCAGATCGGAATCCCATTGAAAATCTGTGGGGGTGATCTGAAGAGGGCTGTGCACAGGAGATGCCCTCGCAATCTGACAGATTTGGAGTGTTTTTTCAAAGAAGAGCGGGAAAATATTGCCAAGTCAAGATGTGCCATGCTGATAGACTCATCCCCAAAAAAACTGAGTGCTGTAATAAAATCAAAAGGTGCTTCAACAAAGTATTAGTGTAAGGGTGTGCACACTTATGGAACCATATTATATTTTATTTTTATTTTTACTTCCCTCCACCTAAAAGATTTTAGTTTGTTGTTCAACTGAGTTGTACAGTTTATAGGTCACATTAAAGGTGGAAAAAGTTCTGAAATGGACTTGTGGGTATATTTTTTATATCCACCGTATATATATTGGATACATATTGATATAAAAAAATATATATATATGTGTGTATATATATATACACTGTATATTGGATACATATTGCTATATACACTATATTACCAAAAGTATTGGGACGCCTGCCTTTTACACACACATGAACTTTAATGGCATCCCAGTCTTAGTCCGTAGGGTTCTATATGGAGTTGGTCCACCCTTTGCAGCTATAACAGCTTTAACTCTTCTGCGAAGGTTTAGGAATGTGTCTATGGGAATATTTTTACCATTCTTCCAGAAGCGTGTTTGTGAGGTCAGGCACTCTTGGACGAGAAGGCCTGGCTCGCAGTCTCCGCTCTAATTCATCCCAAAGGTATTCTATCGGGTTGAGGTCAGGACTATGTGCAGGCCAGTCAAGTTCCTCCACCCCAAACTCACTCATCCATGTCTTTATGGACCTTGCCTCATTCCTCAAGTACCCCCAACAGGCCATGTTTTGGCAATTTTTCTTAGATTAAATAGCTGTCCAAAATACCAAGCCATTGACTCTGATTTAAAGTACCTGTGCAAGATGAAGGATAACCTGCAAACATGGCCTGTTGGGGGTATGTGAAGACTGAGGTTGAGAACCACCACTCTATTGGATGAGATCTGGTGAGTGTGGAGCTCTATTGGATGAGATGTGGTGAGTGTGGAGCTCTATTGGATGAGATGTGGTGAGTGTGGAGGCCATTGGATGAGATGTGGTGAGTGTGGAGCTCTATTGGATGAGATCTGGTGAGTGTGGAGACCATTGGATGAGATGTGGTGAGTGTGGAGGCCATTGGAGGACAGTGACCTCATTGTCCAGTGGTGAGGTGATTGGAGCTTTGTGACATGGTGCATTATCCTGCTGGATGGAGCCATCAGAAGATGGGGACACTGTAGTCATAAAGGGATGGACATGGTCAGCAACAATACTCAGGTAGGCCTTGGTGTAAACCATGCTCAATTGGTACTAAGGGTCCCAAAGTGTGCCAAGAAAATATCCCCCACGCCATTACACCCCCACCACCAGCCTGAACCGGTGATACAAGGCAGGATGGATCCATGCTTTCATGTTGTTTATGCCAAATTCTGACCCGACCATCTGAATGTCGCAGCTGAAATCGAGACTCATCAGACCGGGCAACGCATTTCCAATCTTCTATTGTTGATATTTGTAAAGCGCCACTTTTTATTTACATGGTATTTCAGCGCACTTATAAAGGTGGGGGTGGGGGGGGTGAAGTGCGACTTTCTCCACTAAACTCAAGATTTGCACATCAGATTGCATGAGTTTAGGAGCAGCAAAGGTGCTTCATCAGATGTTTAAAGAGACAAGGAGACACCTGTAAGCATGGGTGTCCGCAGGTAGGGGCAAGGGGGGTCAAGTGCCCCCCCCCCCTCCCTGGAATCAGGGATCGGATCAGCACTGATAAATTCAGCACAGTGGCGTCGCTATGGGGGTGCGGGCAGCCCACACCTAGGTGCTACCCACCAGTGGGATGACACCATCAAGGTCCTGTCAAGCCCCCCATCAGTGTAGTGTGACTGCTGGCTCTTTTCCCTGCTCAGTCCTGCAGAGAACTCTGCGGCGCTGTGACAGGAGAAAGGCGAGCTGCGGGTTGTCAGAGGTCTCCCCCGCTCACTCCCCTTTCTCCAGTCAGGGAGAAGAGACGGCAGCTCTCACCAGGTTCCCTGCCCAGCGTCCTGCCCGCCCCGTTCCTTCCCTATTGGCCATTACTGAGGGCCAATCAAAGGAGACTAGGAGAGGAGAGCATCATGGGACATGTAGTCCCAAAGATTTTCCACATGGAGGAGGCTACAGCTCGATCAAGAGAGAGATTGAGAGACTGCAGCCTGGAAAAAAGCTAAAGGAATCAGTGCCACAGGACAAAGGATGAGGATTGTGCTGGGCGGCAGCCAGAGAGAGAGCCACGCTGCCCAGCGCCACCAGAAAGAGAGAGCCACACTGCCCAGCACCACCAGAGAGAGAGAGACACGCTGCCCAGCGCCACCAGAGAGAGAGAGAGCCACGCTGCCCAGCGCCACCAGAGAGAGAGAGCCACGCTGCCCAGCGCCACCAGAGAGAGAGAGCCACGCTGCCCAGCATTACCAGAGAGAGAGAGAGCCACACTGCCCAGCACCACCAGAGAGAGAGAGAGAGCCACGCTGCCCAGCGCCACCAAAGAGAGAGAGCCACGCTGCCCAGCATCACCAGAGAGAGAGCCACGCTGCCCAGAACCACTGCCAGGGTACAGACATGCTACACTACCAGAGTCGCCCCCGGGGAACCCAGAGTGAGCGATCGTCCAGCCGGAGGGATAACTGCTGTAGTTTCTCTGGGTCTGGTAAGAGGGCCTGTTGGCCATTACCCATTACTTATCCTAGGGACTGTAATACGTCTGCAGACTCTGACCATGATAATGTGATAATGACATTGTTGAAAAGGGGCAGCGCATGGGTGACCCTAAAATAATGCCCCCCCCCCTGAAAAAAGTTCTGCGGACGCCCATGCCTGTAAGTGCATGCTTTCAAAGTCTATTGGCTGTTTCATGGGATTGTTGGCCTCACAGCTTTTACTTTAATTTGATAAAATAAATCCAATTGTCTTCTCATCATCCTCCGTGGGATGGAATACAAGATTGGGCTTATTTACTTCACTTCGTCAAATGTTGTGTTTTTTTTTTTTTTTTTTTTTTTTTTTTCAGAGACCGTTCCTGAATGGGATCATGCCATTGACTCCCACCACATTCCGGCGGCATTCCGAATCTCGCCCAGGGGCTGGTGACATGAATAAGAAGAGCAGTGACCAACTCAGTGGGCAGTTAGTTTGTACTTTGTCCATAGCCAAGAAAATAATGGGAAGGCACTCATCACCGAGGTCAGACAAGATACATGCCAGCTGATTTTAATTATCTTGTTCAGAGAAGATGTAGAGTTTGTGTTCATTATGTTAAAAGCTAACTCCACCATTTGGACCATGTTACATGTTATACCAATATTTATTATTATTTTACAGGATTTAAAATGATTAGGTTGCCACTGGAGTCCTCTTCCCCTCCTCCATGACGACATCACGGAGCTGGTGGATGTTGGAGACCTTGCGCTCCTCCACCTTCCGTTTGAGGATGTCCCACAGATGCTCAATAGGGTTTAGGTCTGGAGATATGCTTGGCCAGTCCATCACCTTTACCCTCAGCTTCTTTAGCGAGGCAGTGGTCGTCTTGAAGGTGTGTTCGGGGTCGTTATCATGTTGGAATACTGCCCTGCGGCCCAGTCTCTGAAGGGAGGGGATCATGCTCTGCTTCAGTAGGTCACAGTACATGTTGGCATTCATGGTTACATAGTTACATAGTTAGCTAGGCCGAAAAAAGACACAAGTCCATCCAGTTCAACCACAAAAAAAAAAGAAATAATAAATAAAAATAAAAAACAGCTATAAAAATAAAAAACATCAATAAAAAACATCATGGTTCCCTCAATGATCTGTAGCTCCCCAGTGCCGGCAGAACTCATGCAGCCCCAGACCATGACACTCCCACCAACATGCTTGACTGTAGACAAGACACACTTGTCTTTGTCCTCCTCACCTGGTTGCCCCCACACACGCCTGACACCATCTGACACCAAATACGTTTATCTTGGTCTCATCAGACCACAGGACGTGGTTCCAGTAATCCATGTCTTTAGTCTGCTTGTCTTCAGCAAGCTGTTTGTAGGCTTTCTTCTGCATCATCTTTAGAAGAGGCTTCCTTCTGGGACGACAGTCATGCAGACCAATTTGATGCAGTGTGTGGCGTATGGTCTGAGCACTGACAGGCTGACCCCCCACCCCTACAACCTCTGCAGCAATGCTGGCAGCACTCATACCTCTATTTCCCAAAGACAACCTCTGGATATGACGCTGAGCACGTGACCTCAAATTCTTTGGTGGACCATGGCGAGGCCTGTTCTGAGTGGAACTTGTCCTGTTAAACAGCTGTATGGTTTTGGTCACCGTGCTGCAGATCAGTTTCAGGGTCTTGGCAATCTTCTCATAGCCGAGGCCATCTTTATGTAGAGCAACAATTCTTTTTTTCAGATCCTCAGAGAGTTTTTTGCCATGAGGTGCCATGTTGAAATTCCAGTGACCAGTATGAGAGAGCGAGAGCGATAACCCCAAAACAACCCCTTTAACTGCTTGCCGCCTGCCCGCCGTCAAATGACAGCGGGGCGGTGCGGCTCTCGTTCTGGGACGCTGTCATACGACGTTGTCCCAGAACGGCCGCTCTCGCGCGCTGTGCTAGGACACGGCGCGACCCCGATCTCTGTAAAGAGCCGCGTCCCCGGCTCTTTAACCATGTGATCGGCTGTGTCCTATTACAGCCATTCCCATGTAAACACGGAGATGCCGGTAATCGGCTCTCCTCGCCTCACACTGACAGAGTGTGTGGCGAGGAGACCCAATCAGCGGCATCTCCATACAGGAGGACATCTAGGAATGTAATCAGGGCACTGATCATCAGTGCCCTGATTACAATGTAGCAATATAGTGTTATATTGACCACCAATGTCAGCAATCAGTGCCCACAAGTGCCACCAATCAGGGCCCATTAGTGATGCCAGTCAGTGCTGGCAATCAGTGCTGCCTATCAGTGCTGCCCATCACTGCTGTCAGTCAATGCCCATCAGTGTCACCCATCAGTACCACCCATCAATGCCCATCAGTACCGCCTATCCGTGCCACCTATCAGGGCATACCAGTGCCGCCTATCAGTGCCCAGCAGTGCCGCCTATCAGTGCCCAGCAGTGCCACCTATCAGTGCCCACCAGTGCTGCCTATCAGTGCTCATCAGTGCCACATATCAGTGCCACCTATTAGTGCCCAAAGGGGGGTATATTAGTGCCTCCTCATCAGTGCCACCTAATCAGTGCCCATAAGTGCCACCTCATCAATGCCCACCGGTTCAGCCTATCAGTGCCCATCAGTGCCACCTCATCAGTGCCCACCAGTGCTGCCTATCAGTGCTCATCAGTGCCACATATCAGTGCCACCTATTAGTGCCCAAAGGGGGGCATATTAGTGCCTCCTCATCAGTGCCACCTAATCAGTGCCCATAAGTGCCACCTCATCAATGCCCACCAGTTCAGCCTATCAGTGCCCATAAGTGCCACCTCATCAATGCCCACCAGTTCAGCCTATCAGTGCCCATCAGTGCCGCCTCATCAGCGCACATCAGTGAAGGCAAAAAATTACTTAGTTACAAAATTTACTGACAGAAAAAATAGTAAAAAAACTTTTTTTTTTTTAAAAACATTTTTGGTCTTTTTTTTTTTTTTTTTTTTTTTAATTTTTGTAAAAAATAAAAAACCCAGCAGTGATTAAATACCACCAAAAAGCTTGATTTGTGTGAAGAAAAGGATAAAAATTTGTTTGGGTATAGTGTAGCATGACCGCGCAATTGTCATTCAAAGTGCGACAGCGCTGAAAGCTGAAAATTGGCCTGGGCAGGAAGGGGGTGTAAGTGCCCGGTAGGCAAGTGGTTAACTGCTTTGGAATATATATCTGGAAAACAAAGGCAATTACCCTTTTAGAGTCTTTGATAAATGAGTCCGTATTTGTATTTGTGTGACTTCAGTAAATGCAACCCAAAAAATAATTTGCAAATAAATGGCAAGCATAATAATTACCGTAAATAACAAAAAAAAAAAAAAACTCCTCCCTCTCCTAATTACACACCTAAAGTGCACCACAAAACGGAAACAGAAGCTTCTCCAAGGAAAACAGGCTTGTCGGCGCGGTTGGAAGGATTGTGACGTTAGTCGGGCAGTGGAGATTGGGAAACGTTCTGCCAGGGGCTCAGGAACCTCCATTAACCACACAACAGAAGTACTGACTCTGAATCCAGTCCGCCCGTCCTCCTCCGGGTCTTCCAGCCTGTTTGCATTGCACAGCCGCTTATAAACTGATGGCGAATACAGGAAACCGCACAGCTTTGACGCAATTTACACGTATCGCCACAAAACAAAGTCCTGTTTTGTAGAAAAAAAAAGCCAGATAACAGAACTTCGTTGCCAAAACAGCGGCCATTCCTTATTTAAAGCGAGTCCCACTCAAAAGTGGAAGCTCCACTTGTTTGCTTCAGGTCCTCTTAAATACATTTTTTATGGTGGTATTTGATCACCACTGTTTTTTTTTTTTTTGCTATATAAACAAGGAAAATAAAATTAAACAAAAAAATAAAAAAAATAAAAAGTATTTTTTTTTATAGTTTCTGTAATAAAATTTGCAAATAAATAATCTTTGTGTCAGTGGGAGGAATAGTGCCCCATCCTTGGTGTCAGTGGGTGGAATAGTGCCCCATCATTGGTTTCAGTGGGAGGAATAGTGCCCCATCATTGGCGTCAGTGGGAGGAATAGTGCCCCATCATTGGCGTCAGTGGGAGGAATAGTGCCCCATCATTGGTATCAGTGGGAGGAATAGTGCCCCATCATTGGCATCAGTGGGAGGAATAGTGCCCCATCATTGGGAGGAATAGTGCCCCATCATTGGTATCAGTGGGAGGAATAGTGCCCCATCATTGGTGTCAGTGGGAGGAATAGTGCCCCATCATTGGTGTCAGTGGGAGGAATAGTGCCCCATCATTGGTTTCAGTGGGAGGAATAGTGCCCCATTGTTGGTATCAGTGGGAGGAATAGTGCCCCATCATTGGTGTCAGTGGGAGGAATAGTGCCCCATCATTGGTGTCAGTGGGAGGAATAGTGCCCCATCATTGGTTTCAGTGGGAGGAATAGTGCCCCATTGTTGGTATCAGTGGGAGGAATGGTGTCCATCATTGGTGTCAGTGGGAGGAATAGTGCCCCATCATTGGCGTCAGTGGGAGGAATAGTGCCCCATCATTGGCATCAGTGGGAGGAATAGTGCCCCATCATTGGTGTCAGTGGGAGGAATAGTGCCCGTCATTGGCGTCAGTGGGAGGAATAGTGCCCCATTATTGGTGTCAGTGGGAGGAATAGTGCCCCATCATTGGTGTCAGTGGGAGGAATAGTGCCCCATCATTGGTTTCAGTGGGAGGAATAGTGCCCCATTGTTGGTATCAGTGGGAGGAATGGTGTCCCATCATTGGTGTCAGTGGGAGGAATAGTGCCCCATCATTGGCGTCAGTGGGAGGAATAGTGCCCCATCATTGGCATCAGTGGGAGGAATAGTGCCCCATCATTGGTGTCAGTGGGAGGAATAGTGCCCCGTCATTGGCGTCAGTGGGAGGCATAGTGCCCCATCATTGGTGTCAGTGGGAGGAATAGTGCCCCATCATTGGTGTCAGTGGGAGGAATAGTGCCCCATCATTGGTTTCAGTGGGAGGAATAGTGCCCCATTGTTGGTATCAGTGGGAGGAATAGTGTCCCATCATTGGTGTCAGTGGGAGGAATAGTGCCCCATCATTGGTGTCAGTGGGAGGAATAGTGCCCCATCATTGGCGTCAGTGGAAGGAATAGTGCCCCGTCATTGGCGTCAGTGGGAGGAATAGTGCCCCATCATTGGTGTCAGTTGGAGGAATAGTGCCCCATCATTGGTGTCAGTGGGAGGAATAGTTCCCCATCATTGGTGTCATTGGGAGGAATAGTGCCCCATTGTTGGTATCAGTGGGAGGAATAGTGCCCCATCATTGGTGTCAGTGGAAGGAATAGTGCCCATCATTGGTATCAGTGGGAGGAATAGTGCCCCATCATTGGTATCAGTGGGAGGAATAGTGCCCCATCATTGGTGTCAGTGGCAATAACTATGCCCCACTTTTGCTGACAGTGGGGGGAATAATGCCCAAAGGGCCGGATAAAAGCAAGCTGACGCCCTGGGCCGCAGTTTGGAGAACACTTGGTATACGCTATATTATTATTTTTTTATTTACAAAATTTTTTCCCACGAAAGTGAAGTTACCCTTTAAATGTTTTCTTAGTCGCTGAACCCTAATAAATATGAAGAGTAGGAGATCCGAGGTTCTGGAATTCCACATGCTGGTCCCAAAAGAGCGTCTCATAAATTGCCCAAACACGAGGATCAGCAAGGCAACAAGCACACCGCCCAACAGGAGATGGGAATGAGGGACACCTACTGGCAAATGTATGTAGGCATAGGACACACCCTTGCCACACCCCCTTAAAGGAGAATTAACAAAAAAAAAGGTTAATTAAACCCACAAGGGCTTTTTTTTTTTTTTACCATTACTATTCCTTTATTTTAAAATGTACAAATGCAGCAATTTAGAAATTGGATGAAAGGTTTAGCGCTGGAAACACTTTCTGAAAGAAAAAAAAGTGAATTTTATATACAACTATATGGATCAGACATGTGCAATTCGTTTCGTTTTTTTTTTTCGTTTTTTTTCGTTATTTTCGTTTGTTCGTTTTCGTACGAATGAACGAATGATTCGCTAAAAATTTTAACGAATCGTTCGAACCGAACGAATCCGATTAACGAATCGTTCGAAACAAACGAATCCGAAAAACAACGAAAATCCAAAAAAATAAATTAGAAACAACGAATGTACGAATGAAGAAAATCCTGAAAAGCGAAAACAGGAACAACGAAAATGAAAATGAACGAAAAAATTCGCACATTCGTAACTTTTTATTTTTTGTTGAATTGGTAATTTTCCGTGTCTCTTACAATGGCGCTGCTTAACGTGCTTAGAATGGATTGAACGAAAAAATTCGTACATTCGTAACTTTTTTTTTTTTTTCGAATCGTAATTTTCCGTGTCTCTTACAATGGCGCTTCTTAACGTGCTTCGAATGGATTGAACGAAAAAATTCGTACATTCGTAACTTTTTTTTTTTTTTTTAGAATAATAATTTTCCGTGTCTCTTACAATGGCGCTGCTTAACGTGCTTCGAATGGATTGAACGAAAAAATTCGTACATTCGTAACTTTTTTTTTTTTTTTCGAATCGTAATTTTCCGTGTCCCTTACAATGGCGCTGCTTAACGTGCTTCGAATGGATTGAACGAAAAAATTCGTACATTCGTAACTTTTTTTTTCGATTCGTAATTTTCCGTGTCTCTTAACATGTAATAATAGCATACACATTACATAACATTATGAATTATGCTCCGATTACGAATCTACTAATGTTACGAATGTACGATTAAATACGAATGCGTCCGAATTTCGAATAAACGAAAAAACGAATCAACGAAAAAATAACTCTTACGAATGTACGAATCGTTACGAATCAACGGAAACGAAAACAAAACGAAAATAAACAAATTTTTTCCGGAAACGAAAAAAACGAAACGAAAATAAACTAATTTTTTTGTTGTGCACATGTCTAATATGGATCAGACCAAAATGAGGGACAAATGAGGAGGAAAGAGGGACAGGGGGACTTTGCTCAAAATCCGGGACGGTTCCTCGAAATCCGGGACGGTTCCTCGAAATCCGGGACGGTTGGGAGCGAAGAACAAGACATGTAAAAATGTGATCCGGAGGTCACCAGCGGCCGCCTTCATATTTCTTCTGCCACAGATCTCCTTTAAGATTTGTGAATCGGAGAGAGGACCCTAATTCCCCGCAGATTTCATCCTCATCAAGGATTTAATCCTTTCCTGAGTAGCCGGACACGCTCTCTGCATCCTGCCTTCTGTCATTAACTCACCTTATACTCAGGCGTGTTTTTTTTTTCCTATTAATGTTTACTGAAAACAGCGATGAACCTTCATGGCAGATGTTTTTCTTGTGTCAGAACTCAGCTACCCCCTTCCACCAGACCGCCACATTCATGGCCAATCAATATTCTTCTTTTAAAGTCGCAAGCCAGGCAGAACGGCCATACAGTAATTTCCTAATCTAGGGGTCCCCCAGCCGATTTTCCGATCGGACCCCTCTGCGGTTTTTAATTTTTGCGCTATAAACAAAAAAAGAGCGACAATTTTGAAAAAAAATATATTTTTTTTACTTTTTGCTACAATACATATCCCCAAAAAATATAAGAAAAACTAATTTTTTTCTCAGTTTAGGCCAATGTGTATTCTTCTACATATTTTTGGTAAAAAATAAACGTATATTGATTGGTTTGCGCAAAAAAGTTATAGTGTTAAATAGAAAATAATAATTAAAATAATAATAATAATAAAAAATAAACGTATATTGATTGGTTTGCGCAAAAGTTATAGTGTTAAATAGAAAATAATAATAAAAATAATAATAATAATAAAAAATAAACGTATATTGATTGGTTTGCGCAAAAAAGTTATAGTGTTAAATAGAAAATAATAATAAAAATAATAATAATAATAAAAAATAAACGTATATTGATTGGTTTGCACAAAAGTTATAGTGTTAAATAGAAAATAATAATAAAAATAATAATAATAATAAAAAAAATAAACGTATATTGATTGGTTTGCGCAAAAAAGTTATAGTGTTAAATAGAAAATAATAATTAAAATAATAATAATAATAAAAAATAAACGTATATTGATTGGTTTGCGCAAAAGTTATAGTGTTAAATAGAAAATAATAATAAAAAATAATAATAAAAAATAAACGTATATTGATTGGTTTGCGCAAAAAAGTTATAGTGTTAAATAGAAAATAATAATTAAAATAATAATAATAATAAAAAATAAACATATATTGATTGGTTTGCGCAAAAGTTATAGTGTTAAATAGAAAATAATAATAAAAATAATAATAATAATAAAAAATAAACGTATATTGATTGGTTTGCGCAAAAAAGTTATAGTGTTAAATAGAAAATAATAATAAAAATAATAATAATAATAATAAAAAATAAACGTATATTGATTGGTTTGCGCAAAAAAGTTATAGTGTTAAATAGAAAATAATAATTAAAATAATAATAATAATAAAAAATAAACATATATTGATTGGTTTGCGCAAAAGTTATAGTGTTAAATAGAAAATAATAATAAAAATAATAATAATAATAAAAAATAAACGTATATTGATTGGTTTGCGCAAAAAAGTTATAGTGTTAAATAGAAAATAATAATTAAAATAATAATAATAATAAAAAACAAACATATATTGATTGGTTTGCGCAAAAAAGTTATAGTGTTAAATAGAAAATAATAATTAAAATAATAATAATAATAAAAAATAAACATATATTGATTGGTTCGCGCAAAAGTTATAGTGTTAAATAGAAAATAATAATAAAAATAATAATAATAATAAAAAATAAACGTATATTGATTGGTTTGCACAAAAGTTATAGTGTTAAATAGAAAATAATAATAAAAATAATAATAATAATAAAAAATAAACGTATATTGATTGGTTTGCGCAAAAAAGTTATAGTGTTAAATAGAAAATAATAATAATAATATAATAAAAAATAAACGTATATTGATTGGTTTGCGCAAAAAAGTTATAGTGTTAAATAGAAAATAATAATAAAAAAATAATAATAATAATATAAAATAAACGTATATTGATTGGTTTGCGCAAAAGTTATAGTGTTAAATAGTCAAAATAGGGGATAGATTTCTGGCATTTTTATTATTATTATTATTATTTATTATTATTATTTTTTTTTTTTTACTAGTAATGGCGGCTATCTGTGATTTTTAGCGGGACTTCGACATTGCGGCAGACCGATCGGCCACTCTTGACACTTTTTTTGGGGACCAGTGATATTTATACAGCAATCAGTGCTATAAAAATGCACTGATTATTGTACAAATGTCACTGGCAGGGGAGGGGTTAACACCAGGGGGCGATCAAGGGGTTAAATGTGTTCCATGGGAGGTTTTACTAACTGCATGGGGGATGGGCTGACTGGAGGAGGAGAGAGCAATGGTATGGAGACGGGTGGGGGCCCATCTTCCCCTCACTCGTCTCCATACCCAGCAAGGGTGAAGATCCGATCACCTCCGCCACTGCCCGCGGCTTCGGTAAGAAGCGGAGGGCACCTGAGCGTGGCGGGAGGGGGTGGCCCTCTCCCGCCGCTGATAAAAGTGATCTTGCGGTGAATCCGCCGCAGAGACCACTTTTATCTGAAACCGGAGCGCTCACTGAAGAAGAGGATACCGGGAATTTTAACAACTAGTTGCTGCCATAACAACGATATTGGTAGGGGGTGTGTCTTATGCCTACATATGTTTGCTAATAGGTGTCCAGGGCCGTTTTTAAGGCAGGGCAAAAGGGGCAGCTGCCCTGGGCCCTGTCATTGTTGTGGGGCCCAAAGCAGCTGCCTCATACTTGCTAACTATTCTGGGTTAAATTCCCTCATCCCTTGAGGTTTTAGTCCATAGTGTTCCAATATCTCAGTGGGAAGTGCTGCTACTAATGCTGCCCAGCTCTGCCCTATTGTTGTGTACAGATGACTCACCAGCAGACCCTGTGTTTACATGTAAATTACCGTCATTCATATGTAAATAGCGGCGTCCGGCAGCATTGGTATGTATATCATGCCCCCCTGAGGTCATATCCACAGTAATCTCTAGCAACCAATAAACAAGCAGAAATCATGTGCTGTAACCTCTAGCAACCAGTCAGTGAGCAGTAATGATACACTGTAACCTCTAGCAACTAATCAGTGAGCAGTAATATGTGCTGCAACCTCTAGCAACCAGTCAGTGAGCGGTAATGATACACTGTAACCTCTGGCAACTAATTGCAAAATAGCTGCCTGATCTGATTCAGTAAACTGATTTTGAGTCTAGCTGCTATTTATTGTATGTCTCAGAGCAGGTGGAGAGCAAAACTGCATGGAGGGGGCCAAGAAAAGTTTTGCCCAGGGTCCAATCAATATTAAAGACGGCCCTGTAGGTGTCCCTCTTCCTATCTTAAAAAATTGTGAGGAATGTTGAAATAGTACAGCAACAGTTCACAATAAACCCGATGGAAAGGCTGCCTAACTGGCTGCACTAACAGTTTCAAGTAATGTGCCGGAATCAGCCGGACTGACAGCATCTGTTAAGAGAGCAAAATGGGCCTGGCCCAGACAGGATGAAGTCCAAAGGAGACATGTTCCTACGCTTCCCTTTTCTTCTTAGAAACCTTTCCCCTACCGCTAGTCCTGTCCCTAAAAGGGGGCGTACCTATCCCTACTCTACCAACTCACAAGCCTAGGAGCCAGGGTCTTAAATAGGCTCTGCCAGGTCCAAGATGGCTGCTAGGGTCACATAGAGAGACAGCGTCCAATAGGATAGCTTCCCCAGTGACCCAGAAAACAAAAGACGAAACCTTTTTCCTCTTGACTTTCTCTCCAACAACAGTTCCTCGACGGAGGAGTGCCACCTGCAGTGGAGAAAGTAGACTGCAGCTGCTACAAGCTCACAGTCTAAAAGTTCTGCTGCTGCTTGCTGTATACCTACTGATGTGGCTCATGTTCACAGCCTGGAATTCTGTTGCTCTCTGCTCCTACATCTATCCCATCTCCAAAGTCTTCCCTACCTCCATTGGGTATGGCCGGTTCCTCTGCCCTCTAGGCTAAGATTTCTACTAAAGTCAGGCATGGCTTATGGACCAAATCACCCAGGTATTTCATGACTCTGAGTGCTGAAACCACTTTCCCTGCAGATTCTTTATCGGATCTACCTGCGACGTTGGCAGCCACTGATGCATCAGCTGCTAAGACTGTCTGATTCTGAGTTGGTCCAGTCTTTACTCTTTACCTGATGAGCTTGCCTCTGAGCAGCTGCAATTTTCAGCAATTTTCCCCAAATTAAAAGAGACTGTTATGCCGCATACACACGAACGGACTTGTCCGCCGGTCAATCCCCCCATGTGTGGGCGCCGGCAGACTTTTTGGCGCCAAAAGTCCGGCGGACTGGTTTTAAGTTTTGTTTTAAAATTATCTTGGCAGTCCGGCGGACAATCCCGCCGTTAGTATGCTAGTCCGCCGGACTTTTGGAAATTAACGGTCTTGCCGATCATCGAAAAGTTCGTTCATTTAGCACGTGACTTCAGGTAGATGGAGCTAGCGAAGGCAGTGAATGCCGCCGCGCTAGCCCCGTCGCCTGGCATGGATTTAAAGGGAATCCCCACGCCGAAAAAACAGCGTGGGGGTCCCCCCCAAATCCATCTCAGACCCTTATCCGAGCACGCAGCCCGGCAGGCCAGGAAAGGGGTAGGCATCCTCCGGGACTGTGACATCACAGGGGGCGGGGTCACCATGTGACATGAGCATGTGACCCTGTCCCCTTGTCCCTATATAAGTCCCAGCACAGCGCGGCTCTGGCATTCCGGTCAGAGCAAGCGACGAGTCAACATCGGAAGAACAAGAAGAGGAAGAAGAACAAGAAGAAGAAGGTGGTGGTGGCGGCGCAGAAAACGACAACAGCGGCAAGAACAGAAGAGACCCCGGAAGACCCCCGAAGGCGGATCGAGACCCCCAGACGACGGCGTCGACGACGAAGAAGGTAGCTGGTCTCCTCTGCTCTGTAAAAGAGCTAGGTAAATGAGCGGAGGAGTCCGGCGAGAAGACCCCCCAAGACGGAAGAAGACCCCCGGAGCAGTGCAATAAAATATTTTTAAAAAATTGTGTGTTTTTTTTCTTTACACTTTACACCTTAGGTGAATGGGTAGGGGTACATCGTACCCCATACTCATTCACATAGGATGGGGGGCCGGGATCTGGGGGCCCCCTTATTAAAGGGGGCTCCCGGATTCCGATAAGCCCCTGCCCGCAGACCCCGACAACCAACGGCCAGGGTTGTCGGGAAGAGGCCCTTGTCCTCATCAACATGGGGACAAGGTGCTTTGGGGTGGGGGGGCCGCACGGCCCCCCTTTCCCCAGGGCACCCCCCATGTTGAGGGCACGTGGCCTGGTACGGCTCAGGAGGGGGGGGGACGCTCGTCCCCACCCCTTTCCTGGCCTGCCGGGCTGCGTGCATAAGGGTCTGAGATGGATTTGGGGGAGACCCCCACGCCGTTTTTACTGATGTAAGAGCCCCTAGTGCACCTGCTGTTCCAAGTCTTCTTCTACAGAAAACCCCTCAACAAGATGTGTCTCACCCCAAAGGCGTATCAGCCCTGGATGCCAGATGTGCACCTCCTGGCCACCAGGTTCAGCAACAACCTGGACAGGTTTGTCTCCAGGTACAGGGATACTCAAGCAGAAACAGTGGATGCTTTGCTCAGAACACCCTGATCCATGGGCGTCCGTAGGTAGGGGCAAGGGGGGTCAAGTGCCCCCCCCCCCCCCCCTGGAATCGGAGATCGGATCTTAAATTTAGCACAGTTGCGTCGCTATTGTGGTGCGGCCTGCCCACACCTGGGTACCACCCGCCAGTGGGGTGACACCATCAAGGTGCTGTGAAGCCCCCCCATCAGTGTAGTGTGACTTCGGGCTCTTTTCCCTGCTCAGTCCAGCAGAGAACTCAGCAGCGCTGACAGGAGAAAGGTGAGCTGCGGGCTGGCAGAGGTTTCCCCCGCTCGCCCCCCCCCCTTTTTCTGTCAGGGAGAAGAGACGGCGGTTCTCACCAGGTTCCCCGCCCAGTTTCCTGCCCGCTCCGTTCCTTCTCTATTGGCCATAACTGAGGGCCAATCAAAGGAGACTAGGAGAGGAGAGCTTAATGGGACATGTAGTCCCTAAGATTGACGGCCCCATTTTCCACAGGGAGGAGGCTACAGCTCGATCAACAGAGAGATTGAGAGACTGCAGCCTGGAAAAAAGCCGAGGGAGAGAGCGCTACAGGACAAAGAACGAGTAGTGTGCTGGGCGGAAGCCAGAGAGAGAGCCACGCTGCCCATCACCACCAGAGAGCGAAAGACCGAGCGCCTACCAGGGTACAGACATGCTACACTACTGACCAGAGTCACCTGCGGGGAACCCAGAGTGAGCGATCGTCCAGCCGGAGGGATCACTGCTGTAGTTTTGCTGGGTTAGTGAGCGATCGTCCAGCCGGAGGGATCACTGCTGTAGTTTTGCTGGGTTAGTTGGCCATTATCCATTACTTATCCTAGGGACTGTACTACGTCTGCAGTCTCTGACCATGATAATGTGATAATGACATTGTCAAAAAGGGGCGGTGCATGGGTGACCCTAAAATGATGCCCCCCCCCTGAAAAAAGTTCTGCGGACGCCCATACCTCCCCCCCCCCCCCCCCAAAACTTCATCATTGTCCGTGTCTCAGGATCTAGATGGGAGGGCATTCTGATGTTCCTTTTAGCTCCAGATTGGGCCAAATGGATGTGGTGTGACAACCTGGTAAGACTCCTGGTTCATGGGCTCCACCAGAATGTCTGGATTTTCTGTATCAAGGATCAGTTTATCGTGTTATTTCATGGTCACTGGCTAGAACAGGCTAGTTGTTAAAGCCCAAGTTCTTAGAGGGCATCTCTGAATTGGTGATTCTATCATCGGACATGATAGGCATACTTAATGTGGTGGGAGTCCTAAGAGGTTTCTCCATAGAACAAATCTTCTCCTTCCTAAAGCGGGTCTGAAACTTTTGGCTCTAAGTACCAACAAAGATCAAGTTTCTGTCCTTTCCACCTTGTTTTAGAGACCATTGGCCTCACTCCCCGATTTAAGACTTTTTGCAGGGAGTCCTCCCAATGTAGCTCACCCTGTTTGTTCCCATGCGACTCCATGGGATCCGAATCTGGTTCTATCTGCGCTTCCGAAACCATCCTTTGAACCCTTTCGAGAAATCTCTCTTGGCACCCAAAACACGTTAGCCTTCCAACCGCAGAATATATAGCATCGCCTAAAGCTGGGAGGTGTGTTTTGATATGCTTGCCCCTTCTCATGCTTGTGGGCATGTTTTTGACTTATGAACTTAGTAAAAGTTGTTGGTGGTAATGCACTAGGCGTTTGTGCTTTCCTGTGTCTCTTTATGCCCCGTACAGACGGTCGGAAATTCCGACGGAAAATGTCCGATCGGACCATGTTGTCGGAAAATCCGCCCACGTGTGGGCTCCATCAGACTTTTTCCGTCAAAATTTCAGACGGAAAGAATTTGAGATCCTGCTCTCAAATTTTGCGACAAAAAAATCCAATCTGACTTTTTCCGCTCGTGTGTAGAGAACTCCGAAGGACAAAGTGCCACGCATGCTCAGATCAAATTACGAGACCAAAGCTATTGGCTACTAGCCTCTACGTAGTTCCGTCGTACGCAACGAACGTCACCACGTTCAGAATGATCGCATTTTCCGACAACTTTGTCCGACCGTGTGTATGCAACACCAGTGTCGGGCAAAATCAGTCGGAAAAAATCAGACGGATTTTGTGGTCGGAATTTCGTGTGTACAGGGGGTTACAGTTTGCCCTTGCTTTATCTAGTATTCAGTCACCTGGAAGCAACAGATATACCCATCAGCAGTGTTGGTCATCTTACTTTAAAAAAGTAATTAGTTAAGTTACAAATTACTTCTCCCAAAAAGTAATTGCGTTAGTAACTCGGTTACTACATTGGAAAAAGTAATTAGTTACTCAGCAAAGTAACTGTGACAGGGGTGACAGCGGTGGTACTTGAGGGGGTGGCAGCGGTGGTACTTGAGGGGTGGCAGCGGTGGTACTTGAGGGGTGGCAGCGGTGGTACTTGGGGTGTGGCAGTGGTGGTGGTGTACTTGCGGGGGGGGGTGGCAGTGGTGGTGGTGTACAGTATTTGGGGGGGGGGGGGGGGGGTGGCAGCGGTGGTTTACTTGGGGGGGTGGCAGGCAGCGGTGGTACTTGGGGGGGTGGCAGCGGTGGTGGTGCCATCCTCTCCCACCACCACCCTGCCTCTTACTGATCCCATCCCCCACCACCACTGATCTCATAAAAAAAAAAAAAAAAAAAAAACCCTACCCTATCCCCCCCCCTACCCTATCCCCCCATCACCTCTGTTGTAGAAGTGATGGTGGGTGGGTAGGGATGGGATCAGTAAGAAGTAGAGGTGGTGGAGGACTTCGGATGGATCGATTGCACTGCAATTCGAATCGTCAGACAGTCACTTACTTGAATGCCTCCAGGGATGCCTTTCCTCATGGGGAGAGAGAGAGACCCCCCCCTTCACTCGATTGGTGTCAGCTGGTCAGCTGACTTCATTTTTCAGTGTCCGCCCTGCCTCCCTACATTCTTTCTCTCTCTCTGGATAGGCGGGGCGGGATGGGGCGGTCCAGACAGTCTCTCTGAGTCTCAGCCTCTTCTCAGCTCAGCGGGCGAAAGCCCCCCTCCCCGCGGCGGAACGAACGGCCAGGCAGCGCGGCCACGGCGGGCCTCCCGGGCGGTAGATGTAATTGCGGTAACGCCGCCCAAGTAATGGGAACTGCGTTACCATGAGGGGAAGAGTAATCAGTTATATTACTTGTTACCCTCTAAAGTAACTGCATTAAGTAACTCCGTTTATTTTAACTGAGTTACTTACATCACTGCCCATCAGTTCCTGAATATATGCCTGTGAGCCCCCCTTTCCCATTTAAATGCTGGAAGTAATTATAGAAACCACAAAATGAGGATATTCTCACACACCTCCCCTAGACCATAAATTGGAAGTAATTATAGAAACCACAAAATGAGGATATTCTCACACACCTCCCCTAGAGGGTGCTGCTGGGATAAACATCTGCCTCATCGCAGGAACAGCCCTGGGTGAAATCGAATGATATATAAAGATCAGTAGAAAGTATGCAGCGCATTCCCTGGCCATTGTCACATAGATGGCAAGGAGACAATTGTATTGACAAATGACTTCCTTGACAGAGGCTCTTTGTGCGCACAACGCAGCAAGCAAACAAACATTTACTGTGTGAGACTCCACAACACACAAGGAGCTCTGTGTCGTGAGAAAGCGTAAGAAGTAGGAAAAAAAGTGCCCAAAAAACTGTAAACAAACGTTCAAAATGAATGAGTGGGAGAAAGATGGACAGAATGTTAGATCTGCGAAGTATTAGCGCAGATCCATAATCAAAGATAACAGGAATGGAGAGTCTTACCAGAAGTCCACATCATCAACTAAGGATCAACCCAAGCAAATTGGATCAACCCAAGCGAAACTCAGGATCAAGCAAATGGTCCTTCTTCGTGTCACATATCAGCACTGTAGAGGAAACATCTTAGTTGACCATCAAGTGCAATACAGTATTTAAAAGAGCTAGTCAGGAATTAACTTTTGTAGGAATCAGGGTCTCGGCTTCTAAAGCAGAGGTCTCCAAACTTTCTAAACATGGGCCAGTTTACTGTTCTTCAGACTTTAGGGGGGGGCAGACTGTGGCCACTGGCAGAAGAAAAGGTCCTGCAGTCAGTGGGAAAAAATAATGCCCCATTGTTTCTTTCAGTGAGAGTAATTGTGCCCCATCATTGGTGTCAGAGGGAGGAATTGTACTCCTTTATTCGAGTCATTGGGAGAAATTGTACTCCATCGTTGGTGGCATTGGGAGAAATTGTACCCCATCATTTGTGTCATTGGGAGAAATTGTACCCCATCGTTGGTGGCATTGGGAGATATTGTACCCCATTGTTCGTGTCATTGGGAGAAATTGTACCCCATCGTTCGTGTCAAATGGGAGGAATTGTACCCAATCAATGGTGCCATTGGGAGGAATTGTACTCCATAGTTGGTATCATTGGGAGAAATTGTGCCCTATCATTGGTGTCAGAGGGAGGAACTGTACTCCTTTATTCGAGTCATTGGGAGAAATTGTACTCCATTGTTGATGTCATTGGAAAGAATTGTGCCCCATCATCGGTGTCATTGGGAGGAATTTTACACCATAGTTGGTGTCAATTGGAGGAATTGTACTCCTTCATCTGTGTGATTGGGAGAAATTGTACCCCATCGTTGGCAATGGTGTCATTGGGAGGAATTGTGCCCCATCATTGGTGTCATTGGGAGGAATTTTACTCCATAGTTGGTGTCAATGGGAGGAATTGTACCCCATCGTTGGTGTCATTAGGAGAAATTGTACCCCATCGTTCATCTCAATGGGAGGAATTGTGCCTCATCATTGGTGTCATTGGATAAATTTGCACCCCATTGTTCATATCATTGGGAGGACTTGTGCCCCTTTGTGTCATTGGGAGGACTTGTGCCCCATCATTGATGTCATTGGGCAGGGGTCTCAAACTGGTGGCCCTCCAGATGTTGCCAAACTACAAGTTTTTTAATAAAAATCATGACTCCCACAGGCAGAGGCATTATAGGAATTGTAGTTTCAAAACAGCTATAGGGCCGCCAGTATCACCCTGTTAGAAAGTCTGGAGGAATAGCGAACTGTTCAGCACAGACACCCTGAGGATTGTTGTATATCCAATAGGCGCTTTAACCCCTAAGAGTCGCTGAGTGAGGGCACAAGCGCGGGGGAGCACAGCACTTTATTGTTGATCACTGCATATTATCAGTACATACAAGCTAAAAGCACAGACTGCACTTTAAGGCCCCTTTCACACCGGGGCGTTTTTCATGCGGTGCAGCGCTAAAAATAGCGCCTGTTCACCGCATGAAAAAATCCTGCCCCTTTAACTCCAGTGTGAAAGCCGGCGGGCTTTCACACTGGAGCGGTGCGCTAGCAGGATGACAAAAAAAAGTCCTGCTAGCAGCATCTTTGGAGCGGGATAGGAGCGGTGTGTTCACCGCTCCTATACCGCTCCTTCCCATTGAATAGAATGGGACACCGCGGTGAAACCGCGGTAATACCGCCGCAAAGCGCCGCTACGGCGGCGCTCTGCGGGGGGTGTTTAACCCCTTTCGGCCGCTCGCGGGGGTTAAAACCGCACCACGAGCGGCTGAATACCGCGGTTAAAACGACGGTAAAGCAGCGCTAAATATAGCGCTGCTTTACAGTCACCGCGGCTCCCCGCCCCGGTGTGAAAGGGGCCTAAGAGATAAACTTTATTTTTGTGTGTGTTTGTATTGATACAATACCCATTATTGATATCATTTGTACATTTATTTTCAATTTTCCACAAGCAGGTTTATTTGAATTTATTGTTATTTTTGCTCCTTCAATGGTGTCTGTGAGGGGAATTATTCCCCATTGTTGATATTAGTGGATGAAATAGTGCCCAAAGGGACGTATCTGGCCCCGGGCCGCAGTTTAAAGACCACTGTTCTAAAGGCATTCCAACAGTGCAGCCTTAGCTCTCAGGGATATTATTGTTATACAGGATCAGTGTTGGTCATCTTACTTTAAAAAAGTAATTTGTTAAGTTACAAATTACTTCTCCCAAAAAGTAATTGCGTTAGTAACTCAGCTACTACATTGGAAAAGTAATTGGTTACACAGCAAAGTAACTGACTTTTTTTTTTTATTCTATACGTGTAACT
The DNA here is from genome assembly GCA_028564925.1 of Lithobates sylvaticus. Lineage (NCBI taxonomy): Eukaryota > Metazoa > Chordata > Amphibia > Anura > Ranidae > Lithobates > Lithobates sylvaticus. The sequence goes on from CM053034.1 coordinate 10,154,480, forward strand.
AAGGGGCGGGTCTAGTATTACTGTAAGCAAGGGGCGCATTTATTATTATTGTTATATATTGTGTAACCAAGGGGCTGCTCTATTATTACTCTAACCAAGGGGCGGATCTGTTATAGCCTGTAAGCAAGGGGCGGGTCTATTATTATTATATCGTGTAAGGGGCGGGTCTGTTATAGCGTGTAAGCAAGGGGCGGGTCTATTATTATTATATCGTGTAAGGGGCGGATGGCTACAGAAGAGGGCGAATGTTAAATTAATGGGCAGAGCTTGATATATAACAATAATAATAAATGCGCCCCTTGGTTACAGTAATACTAGACCCGCCCCTTACTTACACAATAGACACCCCTTGCAGAGTAGCACGAGCATCGGGAGCGTGAGGCATCGCCTCGTACAATTACATGTTAACTGCGCCTGCGCGGTGTAGAGTTCACTCAGAGCTGTTTAGGTTCGGCAATTTTCGTAAGCTCCGTAGTCCTTCGTACTGTGCAAGCGCTGCGCCTGCGCAGTACAGGGGGTCCTTATCCGGCGGGGGAACTTTTTCGGCAGGACACCGAAATTACACTACTGCCATCTAGTGGCGGTAGATGTAATTGGGGTAACTACGCCAAAGTAATGGGAACTGAGTTACCATGAGGGGAAAAGTAATCAGTTAGATTAGTAGTTACCCCCTAAAGTAACTGTGTTAAGTAACTCAGTTTATTTTAACTCAGTTACTTACATCACTGTACAGGATTTATATAGCCCCATACAAGAGGGTTAGGAAGGCCCTGCTCCTGGGCGCTTACAATCGAATAGGCAGGGGCTGATGGAACAAAAGGTAATAACTGTGAGGGATGAACTAAAGGGCGAAATAAAATATTTTGTTGTTAGCTGAGGGTAGGATATTCATTAGGTCGAAGGAGAACATACAGGTGGCACAAAGTGAGCCAAACCTTGGATGCAAGGTCATGCCGAGGAATGGTAAGTGAGCGGTCTCAGGAAATAATACAGCTAAAGCCAAGGATTTGACCCCTAATAATCCTCAGGGCCAAGGACAATGTCCAAATCCGAAGGACAAAATTTGTCCCACAAAGTAGTTCCTCTATTTACAAGTAAATACACTTTAAGTAATCTCCAAAAAGTAAGGCTGCACTAATATAACAGTTCAAACGTGGCATCTATCATTGATGATAATCTGTTCAGTAGGTCACGCCGGTCTGGAGGATGGCACTTCTCTATGAGCACCTGTGCACAGGTGCGGGTTGCCTGTATCGCAAACAAGGGCTGCTTGTGTTGGCACAAAGTGGACCATTTAAACTGGATAGTTGCACATGGACAGATGTCCCCAGGCAAGGAGGTGGGAGGGGCTCTTACCTGTAATTAAACCTAATATAGCCCCAGGCGAATACAGAATCAAGGAAGATGTAGCCAGCCAAGTGTAGATGTGAGGAATGGGGGAAGGAAGAAAGACACCATTAAAAAAAAAAACAAACAGTAATTACGAGGAGCTCTCATTAGAAGAGTCGGAAATCACATTTAATCTGGGCAGGGCGGGCTGCCAATGACATGACCTGTATCTTAGCCAGGTTGCCTCACGTATTTACAATAATTGCTGGCAGCTGGAGAAAATTAGATTCATGGATATCTTGACCCCTGATATCTGGAATCTACTAAAAATGGAATTCTGTTTGACAGACAGAAAAGTTCACATTCTCGTATGCATACTGCTAAAGCTGCAAAAAAGCAGCATTATGTAAAGCAAAACCACAGGATCCCACACCTCCCAACATTTGAGATGGAAATGAGGGACACCTGCAAATGACAAGGCTACACTGGAAAGGTTTCCCCACACCACCCCTCCTCCTCACTACAGCCTGCGGGCATCTCCCGCTGCTTGTCTCCGAGCTGAGTGTAAAAAACTGGCCGCGCTGTGACAAAAGTGTAAATAAACTTTGGCCGCGCTGTGACAAAAGTCCTACCCTCCTGGAAATGGGACACTGCGATATGGGCACGGTGAGGCTGCATTATGGGCATGGTGAGGCTGTAATTATAGGCACTGTGAGGCTGTGATTATGGGCACGGTGATGCTGCGATTATGGGCACGGTGATGCTGTGATTATGGACACGGTAAGGCTGCGATTATGGGCACGGTAAGCTGCGATTATGGGCACGGTAAGGCTGCATTATGGGCACAGTGAGACTGCATTATGGGCACGGTGAGGCTGCGATTATGGGCAATCTGCAAATGACACTGGGGCAAGGCTGCAAATGACAAGGTTTAGCCACCCTACCAGGTCACCTGCCTAGGGATTGGTCCAAACTACCATCAACATTCAGACCCAGCCTCTTTACCTCCTCCCACTAGCTTTTACAAGTTTCCAGGGACCTCCAGAACCAGGAAGTTGCAATAGAGGACTGGTCTGCAGAGCCTGATCTGAATCTGAACCCACAGGATTTGGTTAATTCTTATACTATTGGGTTATTCTCCACCTCTGGGTGATTGGACACCAGCAAATGGCAAAGCTAAAACCCAGTTCTGCCTACTCCTTCCATTATCAGCATGCCTCCGTTTTGTAGACAAGCAATAAAGCATTGAACATAGACACAGAGAGAAGGGGGCCTGTGATGTAGTCCAAAAAATGCTTTTCCATGTAAATCAAATTTCCTGTTTTCATCATCATACGTCACAGGAATTGGTTCATTCTTAGACCACTGGGATGTGTAAAAGCAATCCCATAAGGGGTAAAAGACACATAGCAAAAAGCATCTAAAAACAAAACAAAAGAAAAAAGATAAGATAAGGCCCCTGCCCAAATGTAGCGTCCACCAAGGCCCAAACATCCATGTGATGAAACTTAGCAAATGTGTGTGTAAAAGACCCAGTCGCCACCTTACCGACCAGGGAAACCATGGTTTGATGCTGAAAAGTCAATGAAACCCCAACACATCTAGTAGAAGGAGCTTACAAAGAAAAGTGGGGAACCCTCTCATTCAGGTTATACACCTGAGTGATGAGTAGTGGAATGGGAAGCAGCTTGCCCTTTGCAAGAACCCTCAGGTAACACAAACAGAGAGTCAGACTGATATCAAAGCTGTAACTAGGAGATATACTCGCACAGCCCCAACCACATCCAAGCAGTGGAAAGCAATCTCCTTATGCCGCGTACACACGGTCGGAATTCTCGTCGGAAAAAGCTCTGATGGTTTTCCGGTCGGAATTCCGACGGAATTTCGCTCAAACTGTCTTGCCTACACACGGTCACACCAAATTCCGACGGTCAATAACACCACGGCAAACAACACATTCGACAGCACTATTAAAGGGAAGTTTAATGCTTCCGAGCATGCGTCGAATTGTTTCCGAGCATGCGTCTGAATTTTGCGTGTCGGAATTGCATACACAGGATCGGAAAATCCGATAGAAAGGTTTTCCGTCGGAAAAATGAAGAACAGGTTCTCAATCCAAAGTCCGTCGGAAATTCCGACAGAAAAAGACCGATGGGCATACACACGGTCGGAAAATCCGATGAAAAGCTCCCATCGGACTGTTTCCATCGGAAATTCCGAACGTGTGTATGCGGCATTAGAATGCTTATGAGCAGAAAAAAAAAGGGATAGTAAAACAATGCCCTGGTTAAATTGGAAGGCAGAAAACTCCATGAGTAAGAAATGAGCTCCGGACCTCGAAACTATTTTGTCCTTATGAAACACAAGGAACAATTCCTCACAAGATAAGGCTGGTACCTCAGAAATCACTAGACTAGAATGGCAACCTTATGAGAAAAGAGAAGAATGTCCTAGAAAGGTTCAAACGGTGGTCTTTCAAGGACAGATAAAACCAAATTGAGATTCCATGGAGTCAAAGGAGAACATACAAGTGGCACAAAGTGAGCCAGACCTTGGATGAAAGCTCATGCCAAGGAATGGTAAGTGAGCGGTCTCAGGAATAGTACAGCTAAAGCCAAGGATTTGACCCAAAATAGTCCTCAGGGCCAAGGACAATGTCCAAATCTGAAGGACAAAATTTGTCCCACAAAGTAGTTCCTCTATTTGAACCAAGCAAAGTAAGCTTTCTAGGAGCAGTAATAGACCTTCTGGAAGGGCAACTTCCTGGCTGCCAACAGGGTGGGGGCCTTCAGCCAAGCCAATTAAGCCAACAACTGCTAAGGCAGACTGGTCCTTAAGATATTAAGTCCAGACAATCTGGCAGAGCACACAAAGAGTTTGCCAGGTGCCTATGACTGACTACCACGCCCTCCTGGGAAAACTTGGTGCCATAAGAATCATCGCGACACCTTTCTTCTCTATCCTCCAGGGCAGGCGAGGCAGGAACTTGAGAGGGAGGAATGCATAAATCAGGTTAACTGTTTCCCTTTAAATCTCACAATTCTGTACAGTCCAAAATATTTCTGGGTGGAGAGACCACTCTCCAGGATCTAGACGTCAACAGCTCCACTGCCCAAGTCAGAATAAGCTCTTCTTTGGTCGGACTGAATCCTGACTGGCAGACCCACAAGAAGGGAGGCAATAAACATAGATGTAGCACCCTCCTAGTGTAGGATGTTAGGTAGGTTTAGCTTTCAGCTCCTTCTGCAATTAGGGGAACAGAGATTGTTTGTTCTGGTCTGTTCAGGGTTTCACAGGCTGGGAGCTTGATTGCTTCCCCCTGCCTATGGAAGAAGCTTCCATAGCTTAGGGAGGTAGATCCAAAAAAATTGAAAAAACATTTTTTTACAAGTAAACCAGGTACACAAAAAGTATGGAAACCAGAGGACATTATAAATAATACAAAAAAACGGAGGTTGGGACAATGGTGACACTTCCATCCCCAAGCACCATATGATGTCAAAATACATAGTTCCCTTTCACAAGGAGAGTAACTGGCTTTTACAGCCTGAATATCCAGCCAATACTGGGAGATGAGTGTCCAGAAGGTGATTGGAATATTAATAAATAGTCTGATGTTCTGAAATCCTTCTCCCCAAGTTTTTAGAGCCTGAGGGGCTGCTGCCCTCAGGCAGCCCATGGAATGTGCAGCTGTTCTAGTGGCCTCAGTTGTGTTAGGGCTGAAAGTCTGGGTGGATCGTCTAAGAAGCTGATTGCAGGACCTCACCACGAGGGATCTGGTTTGAAGAAGGATTGTCTCACTCACTGGACTTAGTAAGCTGGAAGGTGGCAGCTGTCCTGGGGACTTGTGAGTAAAGACTCTAAATTGATCATAGTAACTACAGTGGTGTGAAAAAGTGTTTGCCCCCTTCCTCATTTCCTGTTCCTTTGCATGTTTGTCACTTAAGTGTTTCGGAACATCAAACCAATTTAAACAATAGTCAAGGACAACACAAGTAAACATAAAATGCAATTTGTAAATGAAGGTGTTTATTATTAAAGCTCCGATTACGAATCTACGGATGTTACGAATAAATACGAATGCGTCCTAATTTCTAATAAACGAAAATTAAACTACCCTTAGCAGCAACAACTGCAACCAAGCGTTTGCGATAACGTGCAATGAGGCTTTTACAGCGTCCTGGAGGAATTTTGGCCCACTCATCTTTGCAAATTGTCCTAATTCAGTTACATTAGAGGGTTTTCGAGCATGAATGGCCTTTTTAAGGCCATACCACAACATCTCAAAAGGATTCAGGTCAGGACTTTGGCTAGACCACTCCAAAGTCTTCATTTTGTTTTTCTTCAGCCATTCGGTGGTGGACTTGCTGGTGTGTTTAGGATCATTGTCCTGCTGCAAAGTTCGTTTCAGCTTGAGTACACGAACAGATGGTCGGACATTCAGGATCTCTTGGTAGACAGCAGAATTCATAGTTCCTTTTATCACGGCAAGTCTTCCAGGTCCTGAAGCAGCAAAACAGCCCCAGACCATCACACTACCACCACCATATTTTACTGTTGGTATAATGTTCTTTTTCTGAAATGCAGTGTTCCTTCTACGCTAGATATACTTGGACACACACCTTCCAAAGATTTCCACTTTTGTCTCATCGGTCCACAGAATGTTGTCCCAAAAGTCTTGGGGATCATCAAGACGTGTTGTGGAGAAATTGAGACGAGCTTTGATGTTCTTTTTGCTCAGCAGTGGTTTTCTCCTTGGAACATGCAGGCCATTTTTGCCCAGTCTTTTCCTGATGGTGGAGGCATGAACGCTGACCTTAACTGAGGCAAGTGAGGCCTTGGACGTTGTTGTGGGGTCTTTTGTGACCTCTTGGATGAGTCGTCGCTGCGCTATAACCCTTTCCAGACTGATAATCTCAATTAAATTACTTTCTTTCTCAATTGTTCCTGATTTCTTTGGGTCTCGGCATGCTTTTAAGGATCTTCTGGTGGACCTTCCTGTTTTAAGCAGCTCCTATTTAAGTGATGCTTGATTGTGAACAGGTGTGGAATAATCAGGCCTGGGTGTGGCTAGAGAAATTGAACTCAGGTGTGGACAACCACAGTTATAGTATGTTTTAACAAGGGGGGAATCACTTTTTCACACAAGGCCATGATGGTTTGGATTTTTTTTCAACTTTAATAATAAACACCTTCATTTACAAATTGCATTTTGTGTTTACTTGTGTTGTCCTTGACTATTGTTTAAATTGGTTTGATGTTCCGAAACACTTAAGTGTGACAAACATGCAAAGGAACAGGAAATGAGGAAGGGGGCAAACTTTTTCACACCACTGTATGCAGTGTTCTGGAACTCATATTGGTTGTGCAGTGGCACAAAATAACCAGGTGCCAAAGAAAAATGCCTCACGGTCCCCAGCTGTGAGGCCTTAGACTGTCCAATACTTACAATTTCTTACAGAGAAGATTTGCTAATTGCTATGTGCTAATCATTTTGTAGTATCCCATGTCCTAACCCCTCTCCTGTTAAAGTCCCTTCAAGCAATAAATCCTAAAAAGACATCCCCTAGACCAGTGGTCCCCAAAGTGTGGCCTGGGGGCCAGATGCCACCCTTTGCTTGCTTTTATCCGGCCCTTGGGGCACTATTTTCATCCACTGATACCAACAATGGGACATAATCCCCCCCCCCCCCCATTGACATCAATGAAAGGGCAGAGCTTCTCCCAATGACACCAATGGGGCACAATTGCTCCCACTGACACCAATGATGGAGCGCTATTCCTCCCACTGACACCCCAAAGTTGGGGCACTATTCCTCCCACTGACACCATCATTGTTTATTCCCACTCACGTCGGGGACCTTTTCTACTCCCAATAGCCACAGTCTGGCCCCCCTTAAGTCTGAAAGACAGTAAACTAGAATGTTTTGAGGCCCATGGCTCTAGACTATGTTATTGGAGCTGGTGTGAATGGACGGGTGCTTGTGGTAAAGGGGAGTTAATACCAATGGCCCCTATAGAGGTAGCACTACAAAATATTTTGATATCTTCTGACACGTGGTTTCCCAACCTCTACTCTTCTATGGAGAAGACAGATGGACGAAGTACCTTGTGTCTGCCACTGTCTTCATTAGTTAACGATCCTGGTGAGTTGTGCCCCTTCAGCGACTCACCGGAAAGAAAAGGCCCTTCTGTATGATCTGCTTTGATAATTGACCGGCCTGAGGAAACCTCTAATGAAACAGGAGATTATTTTTTTGCAAACAAGGTTATAAAAAGAAAAGCTTGTGATCCACTGGTAGGAGTTTCGATGCCCGAAGGCAAACGGCGATGTTGCAAGAGAAATTACAGTGAGAGTTGGATGGCATAAAGCGAGCCTAGGTGTGACATCACGCCTCCTGCAGCACATCCAGCCAATCAGGAAGGGCCCATTCCAATTACAGATCAACTGCAACACAGGCAGCATGCCACACGTTGCACGGTCTTTCCTGTTAGACCTATACATTGGCTTTTATTAGGAAATAATGACATATAAAAGACTTATTGTTAATGGGATTGTGTACTCTTAATTTATCTCTGGAGAAAATTATGAATGGGACATCTAATCTTCTTCATAATGATTAATAAAGAGAGCACATATAGAATATAACAAAAAAAAAAAGCAGTATAAAAGGAAACAAATACACATAAGAGACCTATTGTTAATGGGTTTCTGCACCCTTAATTTACCTCTGAACAAAATTATGTCTAACTTTTCTTGTAGTAATTAAAAAAAAAAATCACGCAAATAAGGTCCCATTCACGTCCGAGCATATACAAATCGCACGATTCCAGAATCACGTCAGAACCTGTGACGCCTTTCTGGTGCCATTATTTCTTAACGTCACCCCAAACGCTGTAATTTTGCCGCGATTGTTGCACGACAAAACGCGCCAGGCTCAGTGTCACAATTTGGTACATGAGCTTCTTTGCTGTGTTTTTGGCGCAGGTGGAGGCCCGTTCAAAATGAATGGTGCTGCTCCAAAAATGCGCAAAAAAAAACGCGACGCGGCAGCATTGCTCAGGTGTGAACAGGGCATAAGGCTCCATTCACGCTTGTGCGACTTTGGACCTCAGAGTTGCATGACAAGTTGTTCCCCATGTATTTCCAATGATAACCATTCATATATGTACGACTTAAAGTCGCAGCGACTTCAAAGCAGTTCATGCACTACTTTGGTCCTACTTTCATGCAATTTGAGGGCCATAGACGTCAATGTCAATGTCAAAAGTTGCATTCAATTCTTATACCTGAATGTTATACAGTGCAACAGTTGTCCATTATCCTCAATCAAAGTCCTATCCGAGTCGCAACCATTTAAAGTTGTATCAAAGTTGCCTCAAAGTTGCACCAGTCGTGCAACTTTGGAGTTGTACAAGTGAGAATGGAGCCTAAAATGTATCAGAAAAAGCATAATAAAAGGAAACAAATAAATAAAAGACTAATGCCGCGTACACACGGTCGGAATTTCCGATGGAAACAGTCCGATGGGAGCTTTTCATCGGATTTTCCGACCGTGTGTACGCCCAACGGTCTTTTGCTGTCGGAATTTCCGACGGACTTTGGATTGAGAACCTGTTCTCAATTTTTCCGACGGAAAACCTTTCTATCGGATTTTCCGATCGTGTGTATGCAATTCCGACACGCAAAAATTCCGACGCATGCTCGGAAACAATTCGATGCATGCTCAGAAACAATTCGACGCATGCTCGGAAACAATTCGACGCATGCTCGGAAGCATTAAACTTCCCTTTTATAGTGCTGTCGAACTTGTTTTATGCCGCTGTGTTACAGACCGTCGGAATTTGGTGTGACAGTGTGTAGGCAAGACAGTTTGAGCGAAATTCCGTCGGAATTCCGACGGGAAAACCATCAGAGCTTTTTTCGACGAGAATTCCGACCGTGTGGTACGCGGCATTAGGCTCACATATATGCGGGTGGCGGAGTGCATGTAAATTGCACATGTTCCTTTTTTTTTTTTTTTATTTCTTTGTGTATGTTTAAAATGTGAAAAAATTATAAAATTGAGTTCTCGGGTGCATAGATTTTTTTTTTTTTTTTTTTAAGGTGAACTAATCCTTGAATCACTATCACACGGGGAACTTTGAACGTACCGAGGACTGGCTGCACAAGAAATAACTGAAAACCTTCGATGCCAACACGATTGCCCCGGCCATGGGTAGGTCACACACATTAACTAAAATCCAGTAGTTATAATTATACACACACCACTAACCCATGTGCCTACTGTATGAGGCTGTATGTACCGTAGTGTCATTTAATATGATTTGTGCACACCAATACACAGAGCGCCCCACCTAATAATACATTGGGAAACCGAGAGGTGAAAACCAGAGGTCACCGTGCACACAGATGGGGTTTGGTCTAACATTGTCATTTCTATAATTGATGTCGTGTCAGTTACGTCGACGATTTACAGCTAAGTGAACGTTACACTTGGGAGCGAGGCAGGGCAAACTTTTGACCCTGATGAGAGTAGTAAGCCTCCCTTCCCTGGGGCAGTTAGCAAAGTTATGGGAATAACATGGGAAGAAAATGAGGAATAAGTGCTGCGTTCGCACCCAGCGCCCTCTTGTGGTCGTTTTACATCTTTACTTACAGTGACCACAGCAAAACATGGACACTTAAAGTGGTTGTAAACCCTTTACACTGCTGTACACTCACTACTTTACATTGTAGCAAAGTGTAATTTCTTCAGTGTTGTCACATGAAAAGATAGAATAAAATATTTACAAAAATATGAGGGGTGCACTCACTTTTGTGAGATACTGTACAAAGTGCTGGCTCTCTGTCTGCCATGTGTGATGGAGGAGATTCATTTTCACAGATGATTGTGCCGAGTTATGTCAGCACCGGATCAGACGGCAGGAGGTCAGCACACATGGCTGGACCGCCTCTGGGTAGGTAAGTACCCGTAAATAAGAATAGATTTTTGTTGGGAAATCTATTTGTATTTTTCTCCTACCTGCACAAACAGTGAACTGGTTGGAGCTCAGAAGGACCCCTAAAACCAGATCACTGTGAAAGGGGTCACCACCTACTTGCCCCCCCCCCCCCCAGGAGGACGAATCTTGGCCAGAAACATGGACAAGTCGATTCCTATATAGTTCCTCTTTATCTAATTTTTTCACAGCCATAACCAATTGTTTGCAAATAAAAGGTGTGAAAAGGACGGTATCCATATCAATGAGTCGCCTATTGTTACCGCAATGCATGAAAAGATGAATACTGATTGCAGTGGCGGGACAGGTTCTAGCACCCCCGAGCCAGGAATGCGGAACGGCACCCCAACTGTTAATGCCTGCCGTAGAATGGGTTTACTGCCCCGTGTCCATTATTTGCCCCCTTGCTCTGCTGTGCCCAGGGCAGCGGCCCCTCCTGCCCACCCCTTGTCCCTGACTTATCGGTTGTCCTGGGAGGATCAAGGTAAGTTTAGAAGACAGGATAACACTGGGCCGGACAAGCTGATCTTTTTAAAATGATACATTTTATTTTAACATCATTTCAGACAGTAGCGTATTTCATCTTTTGCGTCAATTTTTGCAAATTTAATTCAGCAGTGCAGTGAGCCTAACCAGCAGGCTTATAATCTAAAAACATAAAAGGCACATTGTGAGGTCCAACAACTACAATAGATTTACAAGAAGAAAAAAGAAAATGTGTGATGGGGGGGCGACTGCCCCCCCCCCCCCCCGGGTAAGTATATAACTGCCCCACTTCCTGGACATCCGATTCCTCCACCTCCCTCTAGTTAGCCGAAGGGGTCAGTGTGTTGGAGTCGAACTTCGGATACAGATCTTGGTCCTGTACAGCAACGTTTACATTCTGCAGAAGATTGGCAGCAAGCAGGTAGGTTTATTTTATTGCATTGCTGATCTTATTATCAATAAAGAGTCTGCCTGTTGGCAAAAAATCAAGCCACATTTAGATATAAAAGTTGAACTAAAGCAAAATGTTTTATGAAGTTTTGGATAGAGTGGGGAGGGATTAGAACACTTATTAGGTTGTTATTATTGCTGTCTGCGTTCCCAAAAGGGAGATCCCCCACACACTTTATTTGTCCTGTTTACCATTATCATTGAAAGTAAAAGAAAATCACACATTTTGGGCTGTTACCAGAACAGGAATAGAGGGGAAATCTTCCAATGGGGACACCAGTTCAGGTGACAACCAGGGATCCCCCTCACTTTGGAGGGATTTCCTCTCGTTTCCTGTTTTGGCTATAGGACAGGAAGTGAAGGGAATCTTCCCAATGGGACACACAGCGGTTATAATCCTACCTTACTTTATCCAAATAAAAAATTTAAGTTTTGCCTTTAGATCTACTTTACATTACAGAGATTTTTCTGACTCAACTTAAGCTTTGGTATCACAATCTATCTCTTATTACATGATATCACTAATAGGACTCCAGTTGGTTAACATTGAATCACAGCACCATTATGACATCACACCAGCACTGTGACATCACACTCAGAACATGGCATTGCTCTGGTCACTTCTGTAAACCAATAAAAGTCTGGAGTGTAACAGGATTGGTTTATACATTGTATATACATTGTGTCTACTGAATAACAGACAGGTCTTCTTCAGAAATGTTTGCCATAAATCTGATGATGATTTGACTTCCAGAGGAATCGCTGAATCCCAGTACTTGGAGTAACTTCGCTTGTTGATCCAGTGGATTGCCATGGGAAGGTAGAAGTATCGGTGAGCATAGTCTGATGGCCGGTGTCCCACTCCAGGAGAGGGGAATCCATGTCTTTGAGCGTCACTCAACCCGTATTTTCAATACCATGCTTAGTTGGGCACAGTAAATAGTAAATTCACCCTTCTAGAAAAGCAACATCCTCCCCCCTCCCCCCACTTTCAAGTCCCCACTGTACTTAACTATGTAGCTGATGAGCTGTCAGTGCCCACGCAGCTAGTGCAGCAGTCTGGGGATTGGGGCGGCCTGGACTCTTCTTGCTGTAGGGCTTCCAGGACAGATCAGAGCAATTCTGATTGGTCAGTGCCAGCACGGTGACCGCTTTGACCAATTGAGATTGCTCTGATCGGTCTCAGAAGTGCTAAAGGAAGAAGAGGGAATTCAAATCCCCAGGTTCCTACAGTGATAGCTTGTTAATACCCACAAAGCTAGTGCAGCGGTCTGGGGATCTGAAACCCCCGCTCTCCTTTCTGCGGGGCTTCCAGGACAGATCAGAGCCATTCTGATTGGTCAGTGCCAGCGCGGTGACCGCTTTGACCAATTGAGATTGCTCTGATCGGTCTCAGAAGTGCTAAAGGAAGAAGAGGGAATTCAAATCCCCAGGTTCTTACATTGATAGCTTGTTAATACCCACGAAGCTAGTGCAGCGGTCCGGGGATCTGAAACCCCCACTCTTCTTTCTGCGGGGCTTCCAGGAAAGATCAGAGCCATTCTGATTGGTCAGTGCCAGCACGGTGACCGCTTTGACCAATTGAGATTGCTCTGATCCGTCCCACAGGAAGAAGAGGGGGGTTTCAAATCTCCAGACTGCTACATTGGCTGCCTGGGTAGTGACAGCTCATCACCCACAGAGGTATATACACATGGTATATACCCCCCATACGGCTGTGGGGGGGGGGGGGTGGCAGTTGGAGTGGGGAGGGTAGTTACCTTTTAATTTATTTTCTGAAAAGGTGAACTAACCCTTCCTTAGGGCAGGGGTGGGCAACCTGCGACCCTCCGGCTGTTGCAGATCTATGATTGTAATTGCCAGTCTTGCAATACCTCATGGGACATGTAGTGCCATGATTGTAACTGCCCAGTCTTACAAAATATTGTGCAACATGCTATGGATTCAGGAGAATTGGGCATTGACGGCCACTAAAAGTCCACACCAATGCGGACTTTACTTATGTAAACTGAAGATTTTGTTTTTCCGACAATGATTGTGGGGCGGAATGACACATTGGCCGGTAACTCGTGTCTTGGTGAATCGACCCCGATCTCTGGATTATACAAACTCAGTGAGGCCAAACGCATTTCCAAGGTTTTGACTCCGGCGGATTCAAACATTTTCCAATCTTCTCACATCCCGGGGGTGACCAGTTCTAGAAGACAGACAGATCTACTGAGGTCACTCAGATAGGAAGCAGAGCATAAAGACAAGAGAACATCATTACAGACACCAATGATGCTGGAGGAACGATCACTTCTAACCCCCCCAGGGATGGGATTGGGTCGCCTGTCTCCCCAGGAGTCAATGGGCATTTGTTGGCTTCAGAAGGGTTTTGCATTCCCATACAATCCTCCACCGAAAAAGAATGTCGGATTTGGAGCGGTGTGACCCTCTAAAGCAGAGCTTAATACAAAGCTTATATCTACCGTAACTAAAACAGGCCATAGTGGGGGTGGGGAGAGCAGTGGTGGTCAACTTGAAAAGTATAGAGGGCATCAAGTGTGGGACACACAATAGCAGAACATTTCCATGCATTGCATCAAGTTATGCAGAACATTCAAAATGAATGGGCTGTCCTGCAACTCAACGCAACAAAATGTTAGTCCTGCTGCTTCTTTTGCAGCTTAACGCAATGCATACCTAACAAATTGGAGTAGAATAACCCCGGCATCAGTGGCAGTAATGACCCCCAGGATTGGTGTCCGAGAGTTTAATAATAACCCCCTGCATTGGTGTCAGTGAGTTTAATAATAATTGCCAGTATTTTTGTCAGTAGTAGTACTAATAACCCCCAGTATTGGTGTCAGTAGACCCAATAATAACCCCCAGTATTGGTGTCAGTGGAACCAATAATAACCCCCCAGTATTGGTGTCAGTGGACCCAATAATAACCCCCCAGTATTGGTGTCAGTGGACCCAATAATAACCCTCAGCATGGTGTCAGTGGACCCAATAATAACCCCCCAGTATTGGTGTCAGTGGACTCAATAATAACCCCCCAGTATTGGTGTCAGTGGACCCAATAATAACCCCCCAGTATTGGTGTCAGTGGACCCAATAATAACCCCCAGCATGGTGTCAGTGGACCCAATAATAACCCCCCAGTATTGGTGTCAGTGGACCCAATAATAACCCTCAGCATGGTGTCAGTGGACCCAATAATAACCCCCCAGTATTGGTGTCAGTGGACCCATTAATAACCCTCAGCATGGTGTCAGTAGACCAAATAATAACCCCCATTATTGGTTTCAGTGGACCCAATAATAACCCTCAGCATGGTGTCAGTGGACCCAATAATAACCCTCAGCATGGTGTCAGTGGACCCAATAATAACACTCAGCATGGTGTCAGTGGACCCAATAATAACCCCCAGCATGGTGTCAGTGGACCCCATAATAACCCTGCAGTATTGGTGTCAGTGGACCCAATAATAACCCTCAACATGGTGTCAGTGGACCCAATAATAACCCCCAGTATTGGTGTCAGTGGACCCAATAATAACCCCCCATTATTGGTGTCAGTGGAACCAATAATAACCCTCGGTATGGTGTCAGTAGACCCAATAATAACCCCCATTATTGGTGTCAGTGGACCCAATAATAACCCCCAGCATTGGTGTCAGTGGACCCAATAATAACCCCCAGTATTGGTGTCAGTGGACCCAATAATAAACCCCCCCCCCCCAGTATTGGTGTCAGTGGACCCAATAATAACCCTCAGCATGGTGTCAGTGGACCCAATAATAACCCTCAGTATTGGTGTCAGTGGCAGTAATAATAACTCTCAGGGTTGGTGACAGTGGACCCAATAATAATCTCCAGCTTTGGTGTCAGTGACAGTAATAATAGCCCCCTGCATTGGGGTCAGTGTGTTCAATAATAACCTCCAGCATTGGTGTCAGTGGACCCAATAATAACACCCAGCATTGGTGTCAGTGAGTTCAATAAAAAAAAAAAACAGCATTGGTGTCCATGGGCTCCATAGAACCACCCCCCCTCAGCATTGGTGTCAATGGCAGTACTAATAACCCCCAGGGTTGGTGTGAGTGGACCCAATAATAACCCTTAGTATTGGTGTCAGTGGCAGTAATAATAACCCCCAGGTTGGTGTCAGTGGACCCAAACAAAAAGCCCAGTATTGATGTCAGTAATAACTCCCAGTGTTGGTGCCAGTGAGTGGACCCAACAAAAAGCTCTGGCATGGGTGTTAGTGGCAGTAATAACAACCCCAAGCATTGGAAACAGTGAGTTTAATAATAACCCCCAGCATTGGTGTCAGTAATAATAACCAGCAGCGTTGGTGTCAGTGGATCCAATAATACCCCCAGAATTGGTGTCAGTGGCAGCAATAATTAACCCCCAAGGGTTGGTGTCAGTGGATCCATCAATACCTTTCAGCATTGGTGGCATTCTTGTAAGTGGGTGCAACAATAACCCTCAACATTGATGTCAGTATCCCCCCCCACCGCAAAAGTGTGAAATGTGATTTTTCCTTTTCTTCTACAGGCCAAAAACATTAGGCAACATTATTTTTCATCTCTGTTTTTGATGTTGCAACCAAACATGAAATGGAGACAGCATTTTCGTTTTTTCGCTATTTGTTACTGATCTACGTTTTCCTGCAGTTCGTTTCTTCTGGACAGTTATGAAATCACACACTAGTTGGCGCCATTGGATTAAAAAAAAAAAATGAAACTTGCTATTCAGACTTGATGGAGAGACAAATCAGGAAAGTAGAAGACTTTCAAGCGAAAAAAGCACCTGCATGGTATTTCACTCCCAACTACAATCTGAAGGCTTCCAATGGGAGACGGATGTCCCCTGGGCAGCTGCCCACTCACCATGACAGCGAGGTCACACACATTGAGCTGAGGCTCCCCGGGGATCATGGATTCCTTGTGTTGGCTAACGACATAGGAAATCCTTGGCATTACTTGCTGGTATTCATTGCTTAATACACTGAAACAGGAGATAAAGGAGACATTACTGGAATCTAGTGATATAAAGAGGTAAAGTGTATGTCAGGGAAAAAAACAATACATGCAGTACTGAATGGTGTCAGCCCTGTGCAATTTTCTTTTTCTAGTTTAGTTTTTGGTTGGGCTGTTATTCGGTTGGACTGATTGTATCGTTTTTCACCAAGCTTAAATTGGCTTGTCATTTCTCACCGTCACCAGCAGATGTCACTGCTCCATAGTATGAGAGTTCACAAACAAAAAATAAAGTTCTGAATATTTTTTTTTTTTCAGCCAATCCAGTAGGAGGTTTGTGCCACTGGTGCATGCTGGGGGAGGATATAAATATTTGGGACAGGCCATGTGCTCGCTGTCTTCCCCTGGGCTGAGGCCATAGGGAGGTGCTGCTGGATGGAGCTCCATTCTAAAGCTGGCCATACACCTATAGATTATCTGCAGATTTTCTATGGTTAGATGGAAAAAGTGGGAGATTCCTCCATCCACACAGTTTAGCGAACATGGAGAAATCTGTTGCACTTTTTCCATCTAACCATAGAAAATCTGCAGATAATCTATAGGTGTATGGCCAGCTTTAGACCTGACAGACGGTTTTGGGGCCTAACTTGTCCTGAAGCGGTCCTGCCTGGTCTGGAGGAAGCTGTGCCAAAGAGGAGGCCCCTTGCTGGAGAGAGCCAGGAAGAAGGCTGGTCTCTCAGAAGGGCCTGGAGACTCATTTGGAGGATGCACTGAAATTTGGGAACGTGGTTAGTCTTACTAAATTCATAGAAAAAAAATCAATATAACAGTGTGGTGCTAAATCAATAAATAACAATAATAAATCTGCTAATTTATTGTATAGAAAAAAAAAAAAAAACTCAATAAATAAATAAAGTCCCAGTTCATTTGGCATTAATACCATTTTTGGTTGTCCTTTTTTAATCAACTACAAGCTGTCTCTTATGAGCATTTTGCACTACTCTAATGAGTTAATTCCTGATTAGAGGGGCCTCGGATACTTTATAGGGGTTGTAGTGTGATGGTGTCAGGACTGGGCTCAGCCCTTCCTTCTCTGAGCTGGCCGCTCAGCTGTCAGTTAATTGCCAGCTCCCATCTCTCCACAGTTACTCAGCTGTTGATGATATCCTGCTCGTCAGTCCTGCCTACTTAAGGCCCCTTTCACACGTGCGGACCGTATGTCCGTTTTTCATCCATCCGTTTTCGGATGAAAAACGAACATACATGTACCCATATGGGATAGCGGGTGTCAGCGGATGAGCATCCGCTGACACCCGCTATCGTCCGCCTCCGCTATTGTCCGATTCTGCAGATGGAGGAAAACCCTATTTTTCCATCCGTCTGCAGAGCGGATCGGATGAACACGGACAGGCGGTCCGTGTTCATCCGATCCCCCATAGGGGAGAGCGGAGATCTGAGAGGTGTGCAGGGACCGCCCTGTCATCCGCCGGCTCAGCGGGGATCAGCTGAGCGATCCCCGCTGAGCAGCGGATCTTCACGGGGCGGATCAATGCGGATCCGTCCCGTGTGAAAGGGGCCTAAGCCGTCAAGTCCAGAGAATCTCTGCCTTGGTCAACATCACAGAAACTATCTCCTGCGATCCTGTTCAAGACTTGCTTTGCTGACATCCCTTCTGTCTCCAGATCCTGCTTGCTGTTCCACTACATTGATCCCTGACTTCTGGCTTGTCTGACTATCCGTTCCGGTTACTGAACTCTGGCTATGTTTTGACTAAGTTTGTTCTTTTTTTTTTTATAAAATCGTTTTTATTGAATTTTGCATTAACACAAAAACTTGCCCACACAGGGGCTAAACATTACCCACGCAGGGGCCAATCCTCTGATGCGGCAACAACCACAACAGTGTACATCATATAACACAACCAGACTGCCTCTGAAGCAGCAACATACCGCAACAGGGCAGACCAATAAAACACAACTTACTTATCTATACCCCAATGTGGGGAGAGGTTTAGTTCAGGAGGGTCTGTGCTCAATATTATAATGACAGGATAATGTGACATGAGGGTACTTGGGTCAATTTGCTATCATACTATAACCTGAAAATTAATCTAGGGATTAGTTACTGCATCAGTTGCCGTTGAATTATCATCTAACCAACAGGTCCACACCTTTTCAAATTTTTGTGGGCAACCTCTGCCCGAGTAGGTGGCTTTATACAGGGGCAAACTGGCGTTCACAAGGTTTTTCCAGAACCTGACAGAAGGGGGAGATGATTGTTTCCAGCTCATTGTGATGGCCTTGCGTGCATAGTACAATAATAGGGATATAAGTATTTTCCTAGCTCTGAGAATTGACATTTGTTCCACTAGTCCCAGCAGACAGTATTTAGGATCATAGGGGACACTAGTCTTGGTGATCCTAACTATCACATGGAGAACTTCCTTCCAATAATGTGCAATTGCTGGGCAAGCCCAGAAAATGTGAAAGAAGTCCCCTGGTTGATAGGAGCAACGCCAGCACTCCGGGGAGTGTGCCGGCGACATCTTGTGCAGCCTGTGGGGTGTGTAGTGAGCTCTGTGTAAAATTTTGTATTGGACCAGTTTGTCCCTGGCTGAGACCAGAGGGGAGAATGGAAAATCCCAAATCTCCCTCCAATCATCACGTTTGTTCTTTTTACTTTTATTATTAAACAAGTGTGATTTAACTGTATTTCTGTCTCGGGCTGCTGTCCTGGGCACTGTGGTATCATGTGAGGTGGGGTTTGTATTGAAAGGGAAATTTGGGAGGCAGCTGGGGGTAAGTATGGTTTTAGGAGGGGAAATTTGAGTTGGTGCTAAAAGTGTTGATTTAGGGAGATTTGTGGAGGGGGGGAGAGAGAACATTTTTGCCAAGAGGGGGGATTTTGGAGTAATTTGTGCTACGAGGGGGGATTTTGGAGTAATTTGTGCTACGAGGTGGGATTTTGGAGTAGTTTGTGCTAGGAGGGGGGATTTTGAAGTGGGGGGATGTGTACTAGGAGGGGAATATTTAGGAGTAGAGGATTTGTGCTAGGAGGGTACATTTTTTGGGGGAGGAACATTTGAGCTGGGGGGGGGGGGGGGGGATTTGGAGAATGGAGGGGCAGAGATTTGAGCTGAGGGAGCATTTCAGCAGGGGGTGGATTTGTACTGGGAGGAAGGGGAATTAATGCTTAGGGGGTGATCATGCAGATTAGTGCTCAGGGTTTTTTGGGGGGATTTTTGCAGACAGATAACGCTCATAAATCTTGGGGGGGGGGGGCATGGTATTGGCCTGTTTGCCCTGGGCTCTAGCTGACCATGTCCCGGTACTGGGTAGGGGGCATGGAGGGAGGAGGATTACCTTTCAGAATTTTTTGGGATTGTGAAAAGAAACCAGAGCACTTGAGTAAAAGGCAAGTCCAAAGATAACCCCTTAGTTCTGTTAAACCCACTCTGGATGAATACGGGGGGGGGGGGGGGCCGACCTCACTTGTGAACAAGTCCTTAGTGCTCATTCACAGTAGTGGTTGAGGGACGGTAAAACCGCTCCTCCTTTAGCTGCAGAGGCAAGGGGGGGTTCTCCACACTTGTCATTTTGTGAAAACATGAGAGGATGGTGCTGTGTGACCGCCTTACCTTATGGGGTACTTCTCTCCAGGGTCCCTTCCCACGTGGAACAAGAGCGGGTTGAGGTCATGCTCGACTTGGTCATGGGTTGTAATTCCAGTTATATTCTGTCCAGGACAGAAATTAATACCCTGCATCCAAATACACACAGCAATCATTACTACAATATTAACCACTATTCAGCAACGCACTACTTTAACTGGCCATGCAATGCTGTACCCAAATGAAATTGATATATTTTTTTGGTGGTATTTGATCACCACTGAGCTTTTTTGTCTTTTATCATATTAACAAAAAAAATACCAAACATTTTTGAAAAAAAAAAAAAATTTGACAAAATCAAATTTCTTCATAAATTTAGGCCAAAATGTACTCTGCTACATGTCTTTGGAAAACAAAAATCCCCAATAAGGCCCCTTTCACACTGGGGCGGTGCAGGCTTCAGTGGTAAAACAGCGCTATTTAGCGCTGCTTTACCATCGTTTTAGCCACGGTATTGGGCCACTAGCGGGGGTTAAAACCGCCCCGCCAGTGGCCGAAAAAGGGTTAAAACCCCCCGCAAAGCGCCGCTGCAGCGGCGGTATTGCCGGCGGTATCGCAGCGGTATTACCGCGCTGTCCCATTGAAATCAATGGGTAGGAGTGGTTTAGGAGCGGTGAATACACGGCTCCTTCACCGCTCCAAAGGATGCTGCTAGCAGGACTTTTTTTACCGTCCTGCTAGCGCACCGATCCAGTGTGAAAGCCCTCTTTCACACTGGAGTTAAAGGACCCGCTTTTTTCAGGCACTATACAGGCGCTATTTTTAGCGATGTAGCGCCTGAAAAACACTTCGGTGTGAAAGGGGCCTAAGTGTATATTGATTGGTTTCTGTTAAAGGTATAGCATCTACAAATACATCAAAGTGAATTTCACCATAAGAAATAATGGAAACTCAAATGATTCGTTCCACAACCATTTATTCATTCATAAGTCCTTCAGTTTATAGTCCATATAAAAAAGATTATAGCAATTGTGTAAAATGTCCATCCACAAATGGCCGCCTCCACAAGGGGATTAGGGCAAAATCCAGCAGGAGCTCCAGAGTATAAAAGAGAAGAGAGGCGCTAAATGTTGTAACTTCATTAAAATATTTCTACACTTAGAGGCTCCTCTCTTCTCATTTATGCTCAGTTGTGACATGGCGCTACTTGTATATCAAGCCATCGCTTGTATATCAAGTCAAAATGTATTTAAAAATTTTGCTTGTCTTGCAAAACGCTCTCAACCCAAGTTACTCTCAAACCAAGGTTTTACTGTGCTCGTAATAGCGCCGATCAGCGACTTAGAGTAGGACTGTGATAGTGCGGCGGGAAGTCCGGCACTTACTGACACAGGGTGGGAACTGACTAAATTACATCTGGGACTGACGAGACACTAATACAGTGATCAGTGCTAATAATATACACTGTCACTGTACTAATGACAGTGACGGGGAAGGATTTAACATCCAGGGGCAATCAAAGGGTTAACTGTGTGCCTAACAAGTTTAAAGTGTGTACTGTGTGCTGCTTTTACCGACAGTTTTTACAGGGAGAAAGAAAAAAAACAGCCACACCGCTGCTTTCCGTAGAGCCCTGTATTGTTTACCAACACAGAGCTCTTTTACGCCATTCGTTCAGCTGATCAGCAGATCCCAGCCATAAATCATTGTCCGGGAACCGCTGATCGGCTTGTGCTGTAGCGAATGACAGTACAGCTGGGGTGCGCATGTGCACGCCCCTATCCGGAAATGCTGGATCACTTATAAATACGTGATCCAGCACAGTGGAGCCGCAATGTAGCAGTAAAGCTACAGGAGGCGGTCCGAAAGTGGTTAAGAACCTACATCTCTTAGATCAGGGGTCTCCAAACTTTCTAAACAAGGGGCCAGTTTACTGTCGTACAGACTTTAGTGGGGCTGGACTGTGCCTAGTGGGAGTAAACAATGCCTCATCTTTGGTGTCAATGGAGGGAATAGTGCCCGATTGTTGGTGTCAGTGGGAGGAATTATGTCCCATTGTTGGTGTCAGTGGGAGGAATTATGTCCCATTGTTGGTGTCAGTGGAAGGAATTATGTCACATTGTTGGTGTCAGCAGCAGGAATTTTCCCCTATTGTTGGTGCTCATGGTAGGATGAAATGCCTCAGGGGCCGGATAAAAGCAATCAAAGGGCCACATCCAGCCCCCGGGCCGCAGTTTGGAGACCACTTCGATTATCAAGAGAACAACAGGTCCCAGACATGTCCTGACAGTTTATAGGTTGGAAGTTGTAGTTCTCCAACGTACCTGAGATAGCTCTTCCCAAGAGTTTGTCCAGGTCCAGTAATGAGCCTTGTAAAGCCCCAGTCGGACTGCCATCATCTCATTGCCACGATAAAAGAATATTGGCCTAAAGGAGGAGGCACAACAGATGAGTGAGATAAAGGCGTCAGGGGAAGTAACATTCACAGCTCCAGTCATAGTAGAAGTTTAGTTTGACCGGCCTTTCTCAACCTGGTCTCAGGGAACTTCTAATAACATTTACTATACCTACAACTGTACATTAATAGGATGGTCAATGGAAAGAACGATCCTTACATTTGAGGTCAATGGGAGGAATCTCCCAGTTACCGATAGCGAAAAGATCATTGTGGTCACTGGGAAATTATCGAAGAGGAAGAAAATACTTATTGCTTAAGGAACCCCTAGCAACCTCTGGAGGAACCCCTAAGGTTTCATGGAACCCTGGCTGAGAATTAGACAAAAGGGATACTATGACTTGGAATGGGGATAGTTTGTATGCAGATCAAAAATGATGTAAAAAGTTGCCTATGCGTCTCAGGTGTTCTTCAAGGAAGAGCTATAATAAAACTCACAAGTCCTGAAGGCAACCACTGCCACCAATACTCTTAGCCAAGGACATTTGGACTGTAGCCCAGAGGAAGCCCAGGCAGATCTAGACCATCAATTTTAGACCAGACTTTCTCAACCTTTTAATATGGAGGAACCCTTGAAATAACTGTCTGGTCTCAGGGAACCCCTGATAATAATAACTGTATATACAACTGTACATTGATGAGATGGTCAATGGTAAGAAAAAAAACTTACATTTGAGGTCAATGGGAAGAATCCCCCACTTACAAATAGCGAAAAGATCGTTGTGGTCAGTGGGAAATTATCTAAGAGGCAGAAATGACTTATTGCTCAAGAAACCCTTAGCAACCTTTGGAGAAACCCTAGTTGAGAAGGGCTGAGTTAGACAAAGGGAATACCATGACTTGGAATGGGAATAGTTTGTATGCAGAACAAAAAATTTGGTAAAAAGTTGCCTATGGGAAGAATACCCCACTCACAGATCGTAATACAGTTCATTGTGCTTAACCACTTCAGCCCCGGACCAATTGGCAGCCAAAGGACCAGGCCCCTTTTTGCGATTCGGCACTGCGTCGTTTTAACTGACAATTGCGCGGTCGTGCGACGTGGCTCCCAAACAAAATTGGCGTCCTTTTTTTCCCACAAATAGAGCTTTCTTTTGGTGGTATTTGATCGCCTCTGCGGTTTTTATTTTTTGCGCTATAAACAAAAATAGAGCGACAATTTTGAAAAAAATGCAATATTTTTTACTTTTTGCTATAATAAATATCCCCAAAAAATATATAAAAAAACATTTTTTTTCCTCAGTTTAGGCCGATACGTATTCTTCTACATATTTTTGGTAAAAAAAAAAAAATCGCAATTAGCGATTATTGATTGGTTTGCGCAAAAGTTATAGCGTTTACAAAATAGGGGATAGTTTTATAGCATTTTTATTAATATTTTTTTTTTTACTAGTAATGGCGGCGATCAGCGATTTTTATTGTGACTGCGACATTATGGCGGACACATCGGACATTTTTGACACATTTTTGGGACATTTGTCATTTATATAGAAATCAGTGCTATTTAAATAGCAATGATTCCTATGTAAATGACAGTTGTAGTGAAGGGGTTAACCACTAGGGGGGGGGAGGAGTCAGTGTGACGTGTTGTGTTCATTTTACTGTAGGGGGGCGTGGCTGTACGTGTGACGTCATTGATCGGCGTTCCCGATGACAGGGAACCGCCGATCACTGACAGTCAGTGTAGGAAGCGCGGGGAGAGGTTTGTTTACACAAACCTCTCCCCGTTCTTCAGCTCCGTAACCCGATCGCGGGACACCAGCGGCGATCGGGTCCGCTGGTCCCGCGGCCAGGGTCACGGAGCTCCCGACCAGGGTCGCGAGCGCGCCGCTAGCGTCGCGCGCGCGACCCACAGGCAGGCACATGCACGATCACGTACAGGTACGTGATTCTGCCTGCCCGTGCCATTCTGCTGACGTATATATGCAGTGGGCGGTCGGGAAGCGGTTAAGGAACCCCTAGGAAGGAACCTCAGAAGGTCCCATGAAACCCTACTTGAGGAAGGCTGAGTTAGACTAAAGGAGTTCTATGACTTGGAATAGAGACATTCCAAGGAGACAGTCTGTATGCAGAACACAAAAATATGTAAAAAGTTGTGTATGCTTCTCTGATGCTCTACAACAGGCCTTCTCAACCAGGGTTCCATGGGACCTTAGGGTTCCCACAGAGGTTGCTAGGGGTTCTTTAAACAATAAGCAATTTCTGCCTCTCAGATAAGTTTCCACTCACCACAATGATCTTTTTAGCTATCTGTAAGTGGGGCGATTCTTCCCATTGATCTCAAATGTAAGGATCATTTTTACCCTTGACCATCCCAAGAATGTACAGTTGTAGATACAGCAATTATTATTAGAGGTTCCCTGAGACCGTAAAGGTATTTCAAGGGTACAAGGAGGATATATGTTTCCAGTGAATAAATCAAGACTCCCTGGAAACTGGGGATTTTATTGTGCCATGTATTTAAAAAAAAAAATAAAAGTATTTATTAATATTTAATTTAAAATATTATTCATACACTTAAAAATACAAATAAGTTAAAAACAGCTCAATTGAAAGTAAACAATTTACAAAAAGGATGTACAAATCTTAGAACACAGTGGATCGGCACGTTTCGCCTGTAAGTAGCTTCCTCAGGATCCACTATTCTTAATAGAATATGGTGACTGTCAAACAAAAAAATCAACACATACTATAGAATACAAAATCATATAATGGACCCACAAGAAAGGTCCCACACGGTACAAAAAGAAAAAAAATCAAACAATTTTACCCTATATATATATATATGTATATATGATTATATGATTTTGTATTCTATATTATGTGTTGTTTGTTTGTTTGACACTGGGAAAGAACTAGGAAATACCTCCGGAACATCTCACCTGTCAGTAACTTTGCCCTCCAGCATGACGGGTGATAGGTCAATGCCATCTATAGGCCTGTCCTCAGGGGGATCTATTCCTGCCAGTGCCAGGCTGGTGGTGAAGAGGTCCATGATGTTGCTTAGCTGGTGGCTCACCTGTGAGACAAATATTAATCAGTTTCTTCAGCAGTATTAGGGCTTGTTCTCATATGCGGCAGCCCTTGCTGCCCTTTTGAAAAGCAATCCGTGGCTGACCACATATCAGAGGTTGATTTGCAAGCAGTTGGGAGGCTAAATCACCTTCTCATTGCCTGCATTAATGGTCGCAGCATAGGCCCATGAACTCTAATGGGTTATGTTCGATGGCGGTACTGCCCACTTAATGCAACAGGGGGTTTCATTTTTGCTGCAGTATATGTACAGGATGTGTGCGCAAACCCACACTTAGACCCCTTTCACACTGGGCTGTTTTTCAGGCGTTTTTCAGGCGCTTTAGCGCTAAAAAAAGCGCCTGTAAAGCGCCTGAAAGAAGCCTCATCTGAAATCCCAATATGAAAGCCTGAGTGCTTTCACACTGAGACCCCTTTCACACTATGGCGTTTTTCAGGTGCTTTAGCTTTAAAATAAGAGCCTGAAAGTAGCCTCAACTGCAATCCCAATGTGAAAGCCTGAGTGCTTTCACACTGAGGCCGGGCGTCAAAAAAAGTCCTGCAAGCAGCTTCTTTGCACCGCTTTTGGAGCGGTGAATGCACTGCTCCTAAAGCACCCCTTCCTATTAAAATCAATGGGAAGCGCGTGCAAAACGCCTACAAAGCACCTGAAAATCGCGTGCAAAGCGATTTTGGCAGTGGTGCTTTGTGGGCACTTTTAACCCTTTATTTGGCCACTATCAGGGGTTAAAAGCGCCCCACTAGCGCTCGAAAAACGCTGGTAAAGTGGCGCTTTATGAGCGTTTTCGGGCGCTGGCAGTGTGAAAGGGCTCTTAAAGCACTTGGGCTTTCCCATTGGGATTGCAGATGAGGCTTCTTTCAAGCGCTTTACTGGCGCTTTTTTTAACTCTAAAGCGCCTGAAAAACGACCCAGTGTGAAAGGGGTCTTACTAGAAGTGCAAATGAATTTTGTGCTCAAAAAAAAAATATGTATAAAGATATAAACACTAACAGTGCTGACAATCAAAAACGTCCATAACCACTTGCCGACCGCCCCCTGTATATATACGTCGGCAGAATGGCACGTACAGGCAGAACCACGTACCTGTACGTGCCATTCTTCCGGCGGGTGGGGGGTCCGATCGGACCCCCCCCGGCCGGCGGGGACGGTCGGGATCGCTTCAGGAGCGATCCGGGATGAGGGGACGGCCAGTGGTTTCTGGCCACCCCCTCGCGATCGCTCCTGGCGAATCAGATGCTTCCTCTGTCTGTGTCAATCAAAACACAGGCAGAGGAAGTGATGTCACGCTCGGTGCGCCGGTCTATGTGACCGGAACGCCGAGCTGTGAACATCTAAAGGTTAGTGCACAAACAGTACACTGACACCAGTACACATAGGCACACAAAACACCCCCCTGTCACCCCCTGATCACCCCCAGATCACCCCCTCCCCCCCCAGTCACAGTGTCACTAATTGCAGTGATCATTTTTTTACTGATCACTGCATTTAGTGTCAGTGTGACTGTAATAACTGTCAGGGCAGTTAGTTTTAGGTCCAAGGTAGCCCCCCCCCCCCCCCTAATAAAGGTTTAACCCTTGATTGCCCCCCAGGTAACCCTTTCACCCCCTTTTGCCAGTGTCACTAAGCGATCGTTTTTCTGATCGCTGTATTAGTGTCACTGCTGTCGCTAGGTAACCATTTTTTTTTTTTTAGGTAACCGCCATGTTTATATAGGTTCATAAATAGGTTTATAGGTCAGGTACCCCCATATTACAACCTAAATAAAGGTTTTAACCCCCTGATTGCCCCTAGAGTTAACCCTTTCACCAGTGATCACAGTATAACTGTCACTGGTGACGCTGGTTAGCCAGTTAGTTATTTCGTTATTTAGGTTCCCCGTCAGGTTTTTATATAGCGTCAGGTACCCCCCATATATTACCTAATAAAGGTTTTAACCCCCTGATTGCCCCTAGTTAACCCTTTCACCCCCTTTTGCCAGTGTCACTAAGCGATCGTTTTTCTGATCGCTGCATTAGTGTCGCTAGGTAACCATTTTTTTTTTTTAGGTAACCGCCATGTTTATATAGGTTCATAAATAGGTTTATAGGTCAGGTACCCCCATATTACAACCTAAATAAAGGTTTTAACCCCCTGATTGCCCCTAGAGTTAACCCTTTCACCAGTGATCACTGTATAACTGTCACTGGTGACGCTGGTTAGCCAGTTAGTTATTTCGTTATTTAGGTTCCCCGTCAGGTTTTTATATAGCGTCAGGTACCCCCATATATTACCTAATAAAGGTTTAACCCCCTGATTGCCCCTAGTTAACCCTTTCACCCCCTTTTGCCAGTGTCACTAAGCGATCGTTTTTCTGATCGCTGCATTAGTGTCGCTAGGTAACCAGTTTTTTTTTGTATTACTGTTACGGGTGACGCTGGTTAGTTAGCTTGTTTTTTATACTGTCAGGGCACCCGCCATTTATTACCCAATAACGGTTTAACCCCCTGATCGCCCGGCGGGTGATATCAATTAGGTTTTAGGGTCAAATAAGGTCTGCGTCGCCCCAGGTTAGTGCCAGTACCGCAAACACCCACGCACAAAGCATACACCTCCCTTAGTGGCACAGTATCTGAACAGATCAATATCTGATCTGATCAGATCTATACTAGCGTCCCAGCAGTTTAGGGTTCCAAAAAAAAAACGCATTGTTAGCGGGATCAGCCCAGATACCTGCTAGCACCTGCGTTTTCCCCCTCCGCCCAGCCCAGCCCACCCAAGTGCAGTATCGATCGATCACTGTCACTTACAAAACACTAAGCACACATAACTGCAGCGTTCGCAGAGTCAGGCCTGATCCCTGCGATCGCTAACATTTTTTTTGTGGTAGCGTTTTGATTCAGTCGCTTCAGTCAGGAGCTTTTTTACCTGTGAATCTCAAAAAAATAAAAAAAAATAAAATAGTTGTCGTTTTATTGTTCTCTCTCTCACTCTATTCTCTCTCTATTGTTGCTCTTTTTTTACTCCATTCTATTCTGCAATGTTTTATTATGTTTTATTATGTTTTATTATGTTTTATCATGCTTGCTTTTCAGGTATGTAATTTTGTTTACTGTGTGTTTTAGTGTTGAGCATTTTTTTGTTTTCAGGTGCGCCATTCAGTTGCAACGCGGATTTATTTATCTTGACAGCAACAGCGTTTGCTCCCACGATACATAAAGCCGCGACTCCAACGCTGTAGGAGGTGATTTCACCACCACAGTTAAAAAAAAGAGCATATATGCCGAAGCATGGGGCAGCAGGGGGGGGGAGCGATTGGCTCCTAATGCCACGTACATACGGTCGAAATTCCGACCGTGTGTACACGGCATAACTTTTGCGGGAGGATGCCCCCATGCATCGGCATATATAAATGGTGCATGTATGCCCATCATTAGAAGTGGGTGGATGAAGGGAGGTATTCTAATGGTGGGCATACCCACCAATCAATCTCTTTTTTTTTTTCGTTCAGCCAAGAGGCTGCATGAAAAAAAAAAGATTACAATATATGTCCAGTATGTTGCTGGACTTTGAATGGTTATACCAGAATGATGCCTGCAGGTTTAGGTATCATCTTGGTATCATTCTTTTCAGCCAGTGATCGGCTTTCATGTAAAAGCAATTCTAGCGGGTAATTAGCCTCTAGACTGCTTTTACAAGCAGTGGGAGGGAATGTCCCCCCTCCCGGATATAAACCGCGCCATTGGGAAATTGGGAAAGCATTTTATCACACCAATCTTGGTGTGGTCAGATGCTTTGAGGGCAGAGGAAAGATCTAGGGTCTAATAGACCCCAATTTTTTCAAAAAAAGAGTACCTGTCACTGCCTATTGCTATCATAGGGGATATTTACATTCCCTGAGATAACAATAAAAATCATAACAAAGAAAAAAAATGGAAGGAACAGTTTAAAAATAAAATAAAAAAGCTAAATAAATAAAAAAAAAAACAAAAAAAAAAAAAAAAAGCACCCCTGCCCCCCCTTCTCTTGCGCAAAGGCGTACACAAGCGTTGGTCTGGCGTCATATGTAAACAGCAATTGCACCATGCATGTGAGGTATCACCGCGAAGGTCAGATCGAGGGCAGTAATTTTAGCAGTAGACCTCCTCCGTGAATCTAATGTGGTATCATGTAAAGGCTTTTAAAGGCTTTTAAAAATGTATGTAGTTTGTCGCCACTGCGTGTTTGTGCGCAATTTTAAAGCATGTCGTGTTTGGTATCCATGTACTCGGCCTAAGATCATATTTTTTATTTCATCAAAAATTTGAGCAATATAGTGTGTTTTAGTGCATTAAAATAAAAAAAAGTGTATTTTTTCCACAAAAAATGCGTTTGAAAAATCGCTGCGCAAATACTGTGTGGAAAAAAAAAATGCAACACCCACCATTTTAATCTGTAGGGCCTTTGCTTTAACAATATATATAGTGTTTGGGGGTTCAACGTAATTTTCTTGCAAAAAAAAAATATGTTTTCATGTAAACAAAAAGTGTCAGAAAGGGCTTTGTCTACAAGTGGTTAGAAGAGTGGGTGACGTGTGACATAGGCTTCTAAATGTTGTGCATAAAATGCCAGGACAGTTCAAACCCCCCCCAAATGACCCCATTTTGGAAAGTAGACACCCCAAGCTATTTGCTGAGAGCAATGTTGAGCCCATTAAATATTTTTTTTTTTTGTCCCAAGAGATTGAATAATGAAAAAAAAAAAAAATATATATATTTTTTTTACAAAAAGTTGTCACTAAATGATATATTGCTCAAACATGTCATGGGCATATGTGGAAATACACCCCAAAATACATTCTGTTGCTTCTCCTGAGTACGGGGATACCACATGTGTGGGACTTTTTGGGAGCCTAGCTGCGTACGGAACCCCAAAAACCAATCACCGCCTTCAGGCTTTCTAAGGGTGTAATTTTTTTATTTCACTTCTCACTGCCAATCACAGTTTCGGAGGCCATGGAATGCCCAGATGGCATAAAACCCCCCAAAATGACCCCATTTTGGAAAGTAGACACCCCAAGCTATTTGCTGAGAGGTATTGTGAGTATTTTGCAGATCTCGCTTTTTGTCACAAAGTTTTGAAAATTGAAAAAAGAAAAAAATTTTTTTTTTTTTATTTACTTTCTTCATTTTCAAAAACAAATGAGAGCTGTAAAATACTCACCATGCCTCTCAACAAATAGCTTGGGGTGTCTACTTTCCAAAATGGGGTCATTTGGGGGGGTTTTGTGCTATTTTGGCATTTTATGGCCTTCGAAACGGTGATAGGTAGTGAGGAGTGAAATCAAAAATTTGCACCCTTAGAAATCCTGAAGGCGGTGCTTGGGTTTCGGGGCCCCGTACGCGGCTAGGCTCCCAAAAAGTCCCACACATGTGGTATCCCCATACTCAGGAGAAGCAGCAAAATGTATTTTGGGGTGCAATTCCACATATAACTATGGCATGTGTGAGCAATATATCATTTAGTGACAACTTTTTGAAAAAAAAAAAAAAATCTTTTTTATTTTTGTCTTTATTCAATCACTTGGGACTAAAAAAAAAAATATTCAATGGGCTCAACATGCCTCTCAGCAAATAGCTTGGGGTGTCTACTTTCCAAAATGGGGTCATTTGGGGGGGTTTTGTACTTCTCTGCCATTTTAGCACCTCAAGAAATGAAATAGGCAGTCATAAATTAAAAGCGGTGTAAATTCCAGAAAATGTACTCTAGTTTGTAGACGCTATAACTTTTGCGCAAACCAATAAATATACGCTTATTGGCATTTTTTTTACTAAAGACATGTGGCTGAATACATTTTGGCCCAAATGTTTGACTAAAATTGAGTTTATTAGATTTTTTTTATAACAAAAAGTAGAAAATCTTTTTTTTTTTCAAAATTTTCGCTCTTTTTTTTTTTTTTCCGTTTATATCGCAAAAAATAAAAATCACAGAGGCAATCAAATACCATCAAAAGAAAGCTCTATTTGTGGGAAGAAAAGGACGCAAATTTCGTTTGGTTACAAAATTGCATGACCGCGCAATTACCAGTTAAAGTAGTGCAGTGCGAAATTGAAAAAAGACCTCTGGTCCTTTGGCTGCCAAATGGTCCGGGGCTGAAGTGGATAATGAACAAACACAGTCTCTTTCAAAGTGCTGGGTGCTCCAAATAAAGTGCGTAGGTGCTACAAAAAATTGCAAGTGTGGCGTGCCACACTCCCCTCTTGTGACCCCACTCACCAAAATTAATGGACCCTCAGCTTTGCAATCTGGGGATCAAAGGCGCTGTGATCTATATAATCTGGATTATGAAGATTTGATTAGATTCTGAAAAGCCTCTCCATTAAAGGCGTTCAGAGCAAAATCGACCATGCTCCAAAAAAAAAAACGGGAAAGAAAAGTCCTGTTGGTTATTGAAAATTGCGCAATCTGGGCGCCACGTACAAGATAGCTGGACTAAACAGGCAACAGTGCAGAGATCGGGGTCCGCCGCTAATCGGCGTGCTTTCCATGGAGGGCGGAAGTAGCGTTAATGGTTACGAAACCGGAACTAGGTCAATGCGTTTCGCCCCTCCTCCAGGGCATCATCAAGGACTTGTGGACTTGTCCTTGATGACTGTAATTGTAATCACAATTAATTGTAATTATAAATTGTAATGACCATAATTGTAATCCCATCCTGGGCCACTAGAGGGAGGATATACACATTTGTATAAGAAATATAATAATCAACATATGGAAGAGTAAGTAAAACTCTCAAATCTCAAAAGAACATTTCCTCACTCAATAATAATAATAAAAAAAATAAAAAATAAACTATTTGGTTGGAGATATGTTTATTTTTTCCCTACACATATAGTTAAGTGATGCACATATGAAAAATAGAACCTCAGTCTCACCTGCCCAGGAGGTAAGTGTCCCGGCCACCAGGCAATCCCTGGAACCCTCATACCGCCCTCAAAGGTCGTCTGCTTCCCGCACAGGAAGGGAGAGTTGCTTCCTCCTAGAAGATTTTTGGAAGGCACAAAATAAACCTGAACATGAGTAAAATAAATCCAGTCCTTTGTAATCAGAGTCCTCCCGCTGGCAGTGCTTTCTTTGGTGCCAGGTCTGTGCACTGGGTCT
Organism: Lithobates sylvaticus; assembly: GCA_028564925.1. Taxonomy (NCBI): domain Eukaryota; kingdom Metazoa; phylum Chordata; class Amphibia; order Anura; family Ranidae; genus Lithobates; species Lithobates sylvaticus. The sequence continues at coordinate 10,186,938 of CM053034.1, forward strand.
AGTTTACCAATATTACTTGGGTATGGAAAAGCGGACGCTGTACAGATTGACCAAAAGACTGGTTTGTTTTTCAATTGAGTTGTACAGTTTATAGATCACATTAAAAAGGTGGAAAAAGTTCTGAAATATTTTATCTTTGTCTCATTTTTTTTACAACACAGAAGCCTGACATTTTAACAGGGGTGTGTAGACTTTTTATATCCACTGTATATTTATCAATTGACTGAACAATTTGCAGATACTTTAGATTCAAAGCTAGCCCTACAGCTTAATTCACCTAGTTTAGCTGTAATGACAATGTCCCATGCAAGCAGGCAGCTGGATCTTCACTGCAGGCATGCCCAGTCCTCTTCCTGTCTCTGGACTTCTGATGTGCAGGCTCTGGGCCTTGTTCAATAAAACTGGGACCTGCCCCCTCCCTCCTCCTCCATTGGGATATGTTCTTTCACTGCATGTAACATGATCTGTGAATGGAGGAGAAAATTCGGTGACTCAGCAGACCCTTCTCCATTCACAGATTGCATTACAGGCAGTGAAAGCAATAATAGAATGTTTCACTATGGTGGAGAAAGGGGAGGAGGAGGAGGAGGAAGGAGGAGGGGAGGCGGTCCTCGTCATGGCCTTTTTCACAGCAGCTTTAAAAAAGACCAAAGCTATGAGCCCCCTGCACACTGGAAAATCAGACAGGAAGAGGACAGGGCATCCCTGCAGTGAAGGTTTCTGCAGAATTCAGCTGCCTGCAGGACATGGGCGTCCGCAGGTAGGGGTAAGGGGGGGCATGTGCCCCCCTCTGGAATCAGGGATCGGAACAGGAGTGATGACCCCCATCACCCCTCTCTGTCACCCCCCCTCTCTCTCTCTCTCACCTCTCTGTCTTTTTCGCCTCACCCTCTCTCTGTCACCCCCCTCTGTCTCTCTCTGTCACACTCCTCTCTGTCACCCCCCTGTCTCTCTCTGTCACCCCCTCTGTCTCTTTCTGTCACCCCCCTGTCTCTCTCTGTCACCCCCCTACATGTATGCAGTTTCTGACAGTCTCTTGTACCATGTCCACAGTCTCTTGGGCCATGTATGCAGTCACTCACAGTCTCTTGGGCCATGTATGCCGTCTCTGACAGTCTCTTGGGCCAGGTCCACAGTCTCTAACAGTCTCTTGGGCCATGTCCACAGTCTCTGGAGCCATATATGCAGTTTCTGACAGTCTCTTGGGCCATGTCCGCAGTCTCTGACAGTCTCTTGGGCCATGTCTGCAGTCTCTGACAGTCTCTTGGGCCATGTCCACAGTCTCTGACAGTCCCTTGGGCCATGTCTACAGTCTCTTGAGCCATGTATGCAGTTTCTGACAGTCTCTTGGGCCATGTATGCCGTCTCTGGTCGTATCTTGTGCCATGTCCGCAGTCTCTGGTCATCTCTTGTGCCATGACTGCAGTCTCTTACAGTCTCTTGAGCCATGTATGCAGTCACTGACAGTCTCTTGGGCCATGTATGCAGTCTCTCACAGTCTCTTGGGCCATGTCCGCAGTCTCTGACAGTCTCTTGCGCAATGTCTGCAGTCTCTGACCATCACCTGTACTACGTCTGCAGTCTATGACCATGATAATGTGATAATGACATTGTTGAAAAGGGTCAGAGCATGGGTGACCTAAAAATGATGCCCCCCCCTGAAAAAAGTTCTGCGGACGCCCATGCTGCAGGACTTGAGACATCCCCCATTCCAAGTAAGTTTGGTCAATAAGGCTGTAGAGCTAAAAAAATATATTTTTTTGCTTAACTTTACCTTTAATTATAGCAAATGAGCAGGTAAGAGAGAGAGAGTGGAGCTTTTCTCACCTTGGTTGGGTGCAGAGATGAGGGCCGCCCCGTTGTCAGATGTGAAGAACACAAAAGTGTCCTTAGCTATTCCCATGTTTTTTATCAATTGCAAGATTTTCCCAATGCTGGAATCAATTTCACGGACAGCGTCGCCGTACCTGGGATATCAGAGAAGAGAGTCTGTACCAGAACATACCATCCTCATGGACCAGTTTAACAGCTAAGTAATGGTTCAAAATGAAGAATTTTAGAGCTCTTTTTTTGAACATCCCAAAAAGCTAATTTTCAAAATTGTCTAATTACAAATACTGTATCAGAGTAATTAAGGTCGAATTGAGTTAGTGATTTAGAGTATCTACAAGATTTAACCTAGAAAGAGATGGGGGCTTGGATTATTCCTCTAGGCTAGGAAAAACTGACCTTGGTTATCAAAGTACACAATATGGCCCATGGACTCCCGACCATCACACCTACATACATAGCAACATTATGGTCCCAGATAGTGGGACACTGGTAATCCCACCCACATTCAACATTTCATTTACATTTCAATGTGCCCAAATCACACCCACTTCATGGGTTGGTCCAGACCCGGCCTCTAAATATAAAGGGACCATCTATTATGGTCACTTTTTGGGCTGGTCCTACCCATACCCTGCCTCTGATTATGTAGGGACTGTCCATCATACCCACTTAATGGGATGCCCTTGTCCAGAACCTGCCTCTAAATATACAGGGATCATCCATCATACCTACTTTATGAGTTGGTCCCACCAGATCCTGCCTCGAAATATGCACGGACCACCAACATACCCACTTTATGGGTAGGTCTTGTTCAGAACCTGCCTCTAAATATACAGGGATCATCCATCATACCTACTTTATGAGTTGGTCCCACCAGATCCTGCCTCGAAATATGCACGGACCATCCATCATACCCACTTTATGGGTAGGTCTTGTTCAGACCCTGCCTCTAAATATACAGGGATCATCCATCATACCTACTTTATGAGTTGGTCCCACCAGATCCTGCCTCGAAATATGCATGGCCCATCCATTATACCCACTTTATGGGTAGGTCTTGTTCAGACCCTGTCTCTAAATATACAGGGATCATCCATCATACCTACTTTATGAGTTGGTCCCACCAGATCCTGCCTCAAAATATGCACGGACCATCCATCATAACCCACTTTATGGGTAGGTCTTGTTCAGACCCTGTCTCTAAATATACAGGGATCATCCATCATACCTACTTTATGAGTTGGTCCCACCAGATCCTGCCTCGAAATATGCATGGCCCATCCATTATACCCACTTTATGGGTAGGTCTTGTTCAGACCCTGCCTCTAACTATGCATGTATTAGATTGGTCTCACCCAGGCCTTGTCTCTAAATATGCAGGAACACTCCATCATATCCACGTTATAGGTCAGTCTTGTCCAGACCCTGCCTCTAAATAGGAAGGGACCATTCACCATGCCCTCTTTATGGACTGGTCCCACCCAAACCCTGTCTCTAAATATGCAGGAACAGTCCATCATACCCACATTATGGGTTGGTCTTGTCCAGACCTTGCCTCCAAAATTCAGGGACCGTCCATCATGCCCACTTTATGAATTGGTCCCACCTGGACCCTGCCTCTAAATATGCAGGGAACATCCATCAAATCTACATTAGAGAGTTGGTCCCACCTGAAACGTGTTTCCAAATACGCAGGGACTACCCATTATACCAACTTCATGGGCTGGTCTTGTCCAGACCCTGCCTTGAAATATGCAGGGCCTATCCATCATACCCACTGTATGGGTTGGTCTTGTCCAGATCTTGCCACTAAATATGTAGGAGCCACCAATCATATCCACTTCATGTGTTGGCCCCACCTAGACCCTGTCTTTACATGTCCAGGAACCATCCACCATACTCACTTTATGGGTTGGTCTTGTCAAGACCCTGCCTCTAAATACGCAGGGAACATCCATCATACCTACATTATGGGTTGGTCCCACCTGAAACACGTTTCCAAATATGCAGGGACTATCCATTTTACCAACTTCATGGGCTGGTCTTGTCCAGACCCTGCCTTTGTAAAATGCAGGGACAGTTCGTCTTACCCACTCTTTGGTTTTGTTTTGTTCGGACCCTGCTTCTAAACCTGCAGGGACCATACATCATGCCCCACTTTACCTGCTGGTCCGACCTGGACCCTGCCTCTTAATATGCAAGTATCACCCACTCACATCCCCGACCCCTTAAGTTAATGTCTTTTTGAGTTACAGCACAGGTTCAGTATTTCACTGATGCTGTGAACCTAAGACACCGCATCCATATAGGACAGAGGGTCAAGATGTGGGACTGTCCCAGCAAAGCCGCAACATTTGGCATGCATGCAGCTATATGAGCTTGTTGGGCATCCCTTTTCTAAATCAGTACAAGTCCCCAACCTGAACCCTACTGAACACCTTTGCGATGAATTGGAACGCCAAATGTGAGTCAGGTCTTCTCATCCATTGTCAGTACCTAACCTCACAAAAGTTCTTTTGGCTAAATAGACATAAATTCCCACAGGAACCCTCCAAAATCTTGTGGAAAGCCAACCCAGAAGAGTGGAGGCTGTTATAGCAGCAAAGGAGAGGCAGCTCCATACTAATGGCCATGGTTTAGCAATGGGATGGAAACAGAATGGGATGTCCAACAAGCTCATATAGGTGTGATGGTCAGGTGTCCACACAGTTTTGACTATATAGGGGTTTATTTACTAAAACTGGAGAGTCCACGATTTTGTGCAGTTGTGCATGGTAGCCAATCAGCTTCTAACTTCAGCTTGTTCAACTAAGTGTCAGGGCTGGGCTCAGCCCTTCCTGCTCTGAGCTGGCCGCTCAGCTGTCGGCTAATTGTCAGCTCCTATCTCTCCACAGTTACTCACCTGTTGATGATATCCTGCTCGTCAGTCCTGCCTTCTTAAGCCGTCCAGTCCAGAGGTTCTCTGCCTTCGCCTTGGTCAACATCACATAAACTATCTCCTGCGATTCTGTTCAAGACTTGCTTTGCTGACATCCCTTCTGGATCCTGATCCTGCTGGCTGTTCCACTACATTGATCCCTGGCTTGTCTGACTATCTGTTCCGGTTACTAAACTCCTGTCTCGGCCTGATTTCATGGTTTCTGACACTAAGCTTTGACAATGAAACCTGGAAGCTGATTGGTTGCTATGCAGAGCTGCACCTTATTTTCCCTGCTACAATTTGAATAACTTAACACTATGTGTTCCCCACAGTAATCAGATCAGATTCAAACACACACAGGACATAACATTTCCACCATGAAATTTGGTTCTCACCAGCTGCTGTGGGGGAAAACACATAAAACTCTTGTTAGTGAAAGGCAGGGGTGTTGCTAGGTCTACAAAAGATCTGGGGCTAGAGCCCATAGCAGCGTAGTAAAGATAGTCATAGGCTTGGGTGGGCATACACATGTAATATACGTGTGTATATATATATCCCCAGAGAGCCCCCCACTTACATCAGGGTCCCCAGAGAGCCCCACACTTACATCAGGGTCCCCAGAGAGCCCCCTTCTTACATCAGGGTCCCCAGAGAGCCCCCTTCTTACATCAGGGTCCACAGAGAGCCCCCCACTTACATCAGGGTCCACAGAGAGCCCCCACACTTACATTAGGGTCCCCAGAGAGCCTCCCCCTTAAAATTATGGTCCCAGAGAGCCCCCCACTTACATAAGGGCCACCAGAGAGCCCCCACACTTACATTAGGGTCCCCAGAGAGCCTCCCCTCCCCTTGGGGACCCCTGCAGAGACGTGGGGCTATGGACCCCAGATTCGGGGCTATAGCCCCAAAAGCCACCCTCTAGCAACGCCACAGGTGAAAGGTTTGACGAATGGGGCTCAGTGTTATTCTATGGTCATATGGCTGTGATTTAGGGTCTTACAGTCCTCTGCGGCTACTTCCCAGGAAAGGTTTAGAGGCGTAGACGGGTGCATGGGTGGCATCAATCGCCCAGTACAAGAAGAATGGCTGCTTTGTTGACCCATATTTACCGATAAAGTTCACAGCTTCCTGTTAATAAAAACACACCTGAGAATAAGAACCGGTCATGGAAATGATAAAAATCATTATAGTTTTATTCCATTACGTAACGAACGTAAGTAACTGTAAACCCTAACTGAATGACACTAAGTGGTCTATTTATTAATAAATTGTTTTTATTGCAGTTTTGTGTCAGTGAAAGTCATTCAAACAAATGCACCGTCAACACAATGGGTGTAATATACACATACAGCGCCTCGAAAAAAGTATTCATACACCTTGAAATTTTCCACATTTTGTCATGTTACAACCAAAAACTTAAATGTATTTTATTGGGATTTTATGTGATAGACCAACACAAAGTGGCACATAATTGTTACATAGTTGCATAGAAGATGAGGTCGAAAAAAGACACAAGTCCATCAAGTCCAACCTATGTGTGTGATTATATGTCAGTATTACATTGTATATCTCTGTATGTTGCGGTCGTTCAGGTGCTTTTCTAATGCCGCGTACACACGAAGGGACAATCCCGCGGGATTATCCTCTGGACTGAAGTCCAGCGGATAATCCCCTCGTGTGTGGGCGCCGGCTGACTTTTTGGCGCCAAAGTCCGGCGGACCAAAGTTTTAAGTTTTGTTTTAAAATTATCCGCTGGACTTGGCAGTCCAGCGGACAATCCCGCCGTTAGTGGGCAAGTCCGCGGGACTTTTGAAATGAACGGACTTGCCGCTCATCGGCAAGTCCGTTCATTTAGCACGTGACTTCAGGTTACGTAGCTAGCGTAGGCAGTTACTGCCGCCGCGCTAGCTCCGTGACCTGGCATGGATTTAAAGGGAATCCCCACGCCGAAAAAACGGCGTGGGGGTTCCCCCAAATCCATGTCAGACCCTCATCCGAGCACGCAGCCTGGCAGGCCAGGAAAGGGGTGGGGACGAACGAGCGCCCCCCCCCCTCCTGAGCCGTACCAGGCCGCGTGCCCTCAACATGGGGGGTGCCCTGGGGAAAGGGGGGCCGTGCGGCCCCCCCCACCCCAAAGCACCTTGTCCCCATGTTGATGAGGACAAGGGCCTCTTCCCGACAACCCTGGCCGTTGGTTGTCGGGGTCTGCGGGCGGGGGCTTATCGGAATCTGGGAGCCCCCTTTAATAAGGGGGCCCCCAGATACCGGCCCCGCACCCTATGTGAATGAGTATGGGGTACGATGTACCCCTACCCATTCACCTAAGGTGTAAAATGTAAAGTACAAAAACACACACACTTTTGAAAAAATATTTTATTGCACTGCTCCGGGGGTCTTCTTCCGTCTTGGGGGTCTTCTCGCCGGACTCCTCCGCTCTCTTCTGCTCTTTTACCTAGCTCTTTCACGAGCGGGGGGAGTCCGGCTACCTTCTTCGTCGTCGCCGCCGTCGTCTGGGGGTCTCGATCCGCCTTCGGGGGTCTTCCAGGGGTCTCTTCTGTTCTTGCGGCGGTCGTCGTCTTCCGCGCCGCCGGCGCCTTCTTCTTGTCCTTCTTCTTGTTCTTCTTCTTCCGATGTTGACCCGACGCTCTCTCTGCCCGGAATGCCTGTGCCGCTCTGCGCTTGGACTTATATAGGGGCATGGGGACAGGGTCACATGCACATGTCACATGGTGACCCCGCCCCCTTGTGTTGTCACAGTCCCGGAGGATGCTGGGACTGTGACATCGCAAGGGGGCGGGGTCACCATGTGACATGAGCATGTGACCCTGTCCCCATGTCCCTATATAAGTCCGAGCGCAGAGCGGCACAGGCATTCCGGGCAGAGAGAGCGACGGGTCAACATCGGAAGAAGAAGAAGAACAAGAAGGACAAGAAGAAGAAGGCGGCGCCGGCGGCGCGGAAGACGACGACCGCCGCAAGAACAGAAGAGACCCCCGGAAGACCCCCGAAGGCGGATCGAGACCCCCAGACGACGGCGGCGACGACGAAGAAGGTAGCCGGCCTCCTCCGCTCGTGAAAGAGCTAGGTAAAAGAGCAGAAGAGAGCGGAGGAGTCCGGCGAGAAGACCCCCAAGACGGAAGAAGACCCCGGAGCAGTGCAATAAAATATTTTTTCAAAAGTGTGTGTGTTTTTGTACTTTACATTTTACACCTTAGGTGAATGGGTAGGGGTACATCGTACCCCATACTCATTCACATAGGGTGGGGGGTCGGTATCTGGGGGCCCCCTTATTAAAGGGGGCTCCCAGATTCCGATAAGCCCCGCCCGCAGACCCCGACAACCAACGGCCAGGGTTGTCGGGAAGAGGCCCTTGTCCTCATCAACATGGGGACAAGGTGCTTTGGGGTGGGGGGGGGCCGCACGGCCCCCCTTTCCCCAGGGCACCCCCCATGTTGAGGGCACGCGGCCTGGTACGGCTCAGGAGGGGGGGGGGCGCTCGTTCGTCCCCACCCCTTTCCTGGCCTGCCAGGCTGCGTGCTCGGATGAGGGTCTGACTTGGATTTGGGGGGAACCCCCACGCCGTTTTTTCGGCGTGGGGATTCCCTTTAAATCCATGCCAGCTTGCGGAGCTAGCGCGGCGGCATTTACTGCCTACGCTAGCTACGTAACCTGAAGTTACGTTCGAAATGAACGGACTGCTCCGTGTGTGGGCAAGTCCGTTCATTTTCAAAAGTCCCGCGGACTTTTGGCCGGCGGATTATCCGCTGGAGAAGTCCGTGCGTGTGTGGGCAAGTCCACACGCTCGGAAAGTCCAGCGGACCTAGCTGGAAAGTCCCGCGGGATTGTCCGCTGGACTAGGTCCGCCGGCAAAAGTCCGCACGTGTGTACGCGGCATAATAGTTTCTTGAAACTATCGATGCCCCCTGATGAGACCAGTGGAAGGGAATTCCACATCCTTGCCGCTCTTACAGTAAAGAACCCTCTACGTAGTTTAAGGTTAAACCTCTTTTCTTCTAATTTTAATGAGTGGCCACGAGTCTTGTTAAACTCTCTTCCGTGAAAAAGTTTTATCCCTATTGTGGGGTCACCAGTCCGGTATTTGTATATTGATATCATATCCCCTCTCAAGCGTCTCTTCTCCAGAGAGAATAAGTTTAGTGCTCACAACCTTTCCTCATAACTAATATCCTCCAGACCCTTTATTAGCTTTGTTGCCCTTCTTTGTACTCGCTCCATTTCCAGTACATCCTTCCTGAGGACTGGTGCCCAGCACTGGACAGCCTATTCTAGGTGTGGCCAGACCAGAGTCTTGTAGAGCGGGAGAATTATAATTTTATCTCTAGAATGAATCCCCTTTTAATGCCAATATTCTGTTTGCTTTGTTAGCAGCAGCTTGGCATTGCATGCCATTGCTGAGCCTATCATCTACTAGGACAGGGGTCTCCAAACTTTCTAAACAAGGGGCCAGTTTATTGTCCTTCAGACATAAGGAGGGCCGGACCATGGCCATTGGTCCAGCGGGAGTAAACAATACCCTATCTTTGGTGTCGGTGGGAGGACTAATGCCCCAACGTTGGTGTCAATGGAAAAAATTGTGCCCTTTTGATAGTTTCCCATTGTTGGTGTCAGCAACAAGAGTGATGTCCCATTGTTGGTGTCAGTGGATGGAATAGTGCTTTAAGGGCCGGATGAAGGCAAGCAAAGGGCCGCATCTGGCCCCAGGGCCACAGTTTGGAGACCCCTGTACTAGGACCCCCAGGTCCTTTTCCATCCTAGATTCCCCCAGAGGTTCTCCCCCCAGTCTATAGATTGCATTCAGATTTTTGCCACCCAAATGCATTATTTTACATTAAACCTCATGTAGTTGCCCACCCCATTCATTTGTTCAGATCTTTTTGCAAGGTTTCCACATCCTGCAGAGAAGTTATTGCTCTTTTTAGCTTAGTATCGTCCGCAATTTTTTCGTTATAAAAATCCGATGGACCTAGAAATAGAACATGTTTCAAATCTGTCTGACGGACTCGATCCCTATTGGGAAAACCGTTCGTCTGTATGCTGGTCCGAAGGAACAAATACGATGCAAGGGAAGCTATTGGCTACTGGCTATTGAACTACCTTTTTTGACCTTACGTCATCACGTTCAAAACGAATGGACTTTCTAATGGACTTAGTCAGTTCGTGTGTGACCAAGTCCGTTCATTTGGAAGTCCGTCGGAACTCCGCTGAAAAGTCCATCGGGAAGACCGTCGGACCTAGTCTGCCGGAAAGTCCGGTCGTGTGTACGTGGCATAAGAGCTGTGAAAATGTGGAATAGACTCCCCCCAGAGGTGGTTCTGGCCAGCTCAGTAGATTTCAAGCCTTGCTACAGAACTTAACAGTTAAAAGAGTAAAAGTGCGCCATATTTGTTTTAGTTAATGTATACAGAGGGTGACTGCATTACAGTAATAAATAAAGGGTTAGATTGAGCTTTGATGCATTTGAATTGATCATACACTTTTATTTAGCAAGTTAAACCAAGCAGTATGTACAGCACCGGAACAAAATCAGATTGCTGCCAAACAGGGGTGGACTGACCATTCGGCCACTCGGGCATTTCCCGAGGGCCCCGGGCCACTAGGGGGCCCCATCAGGGTTGCCAGCCTCAGTAAAACCAGGGAGAGTATGTAAAAATCTGTGTTTTTTTTTACATCTGTCCCTTACCGACATCCTTTTGGTCTAAAAATCCTGAGATTATAGCTGCCCCACCTCTCCAGTACCTTCTCAGCCAATAGAAACATGTCTGTGTATACTGTGTGTACATGTATGTGTATACTGTGTGAGTGTATACTGTGTGGCCCCATAATCTCTGATTGCCTGGGGGCCCCATAACCTCCTATTGCCCGGGGGGCCCCATAAGTTGTCAGTCGGCTCGTGCTGCCAAATTAACAATGTGGACCTCAACACTATAAAAAAAATTCCTTTAAGATCTTTTATTGCATTTGCTTTATTTAAAAATGTTAAATAATGTTTCTGCTGTAGAGTACTGCTATAGGACGGGAACCAGGTACACTTACCTGCAGGTAGATCTGTGTTAAATTTGATTCCCCAGTCTTATGATTAATTTCTATGTCTTCATAATATCTGAAAAGGAAAAAAGGATACTTAAAGTGGTTGTTAAGCCACTCATTAACCTTGCTACAATCCCCTCCTAGCACAACTCCCCCCCAAGCTCCCTCCCAACACAACCCCCCCCCCCCCCCAAATCACCACTCTCAGCACTCCCCCCCCCCCCCCCCCGCCCAAATTTCCAATCCTAGACCAAAATAGACCAATACTTACCCCTTTCTGCCCCCCAAATTCCCCTTTCCAACACAAATCCCCCCTGCTATATGTCCCCAGTGCATGTGTTCTTAAAATAAATTGCTGCTGTGTACTTCATTTGAGAGCGCCGAACATCGCTCACATGACCGGCCCGCCTCTCTCGATCTGACAGCAAAGCGGGGGCGGGGCTGAGAAACCTCCGCTGACGTCAGCCAGGAGGAGAGGAGGAGAGAAGGAGAGAGGTGGCCGGCCAGGTGAGCGCTGATCGACGCTCTGAAATGAGGGCATTTAAAAAAAAGAAACACACATGCACTGGGGACATTATTTAATATAGAGGGGATTGTAGCAAGGTTATTTCATTATGATAGCAGCCGGAGGGGAAGGCTGGGGAGTGGACTGAGCTGACCGGAAGGGAGGGGAGGGGGGAGAGGAGGACAGAGAAGGACAGAGCAGGGCTGCGGATGAAAGAGGCACGTAAACTGACCACGGTGTCAGGGCTCAGCAGCCATGATAAACCTGTCGGTTTTTTCTTTTTCCCCCTTTTCTTTTTTTTTCTAGCAGGTAAAAGGCAGGAAGCCTTTTACCTGCTAGAAAAAAAATTAAAATTAAGTAGTAGGGGAACTACTCCTGTCTTCTACTTTTGTACAAGTTTTAATTTTCTGACACGTGATTGTGTAACATTTTGGTGCCTTATGAATAATGTTAAAGATTTGATCATAACCATAATTGTAGCACTTACCTCCCAATCATATCCCAGTCCCGGTACACCGGTAGATTAGGTTGCTGTTTGTCGTTATAAGGTCCGAAATGGCAGTTAGGTGACCCAAACCACTCATCAAAGCCGTGTCTTAGGGGGTGATATTTGGATCTGTGCCCCAAATGCCTGTAAGTGAAGATCATTGTGTTCTGCTTACAACCAGCTCTGTTCTCATTACTGGAGCAGTTCTGCCATTCCGGTGGATTACTCACCATTTGCCGACAATCTTATTGACATATCCGGCCTTCTTCAGCAGTTCCGGCAGCAGCACTTCAGAATCTGCAATTCCACCAACTATTTCTTGGGGGGTGTAAGCTGTGCAACAGAAATTATATCTATTACCTATAACCTTAGGCAAGCTTCTCCTTCTGGGTTTATGTGACCTGCACTATAGTAGACATTTTGGGGAAGACCTTTTTCTGTTCCAACATGACTGTGCCCATGTGCCAGCTCTATAAAGACGTTGTTTGCTGAATGTGGTGTAGAGGAACTCTATTGCCCTGCACAGAGCCCTGACCTCAACCCTACTAAGCCCTGCACAGAGCGCTGATTACAACCCTACTTGACCCTGCACAGAGCCCTGACCACAACCCTACTAAACCCTGCACAGTGCCTTAACCACAACCATACTAAACCCTGCACAGAGCCCTGACCGCAACCATACTAAACCCTGCTCAGAGCCCTGATTTCAACCCTACTTGACCCTGCACAGAGCCCTGACCACAACCCTACTAAACCCTGCACAGAGCCCTAACCACAACCATACTAAACCCTGCACAGAGCCCTAATTACAACCCTACTAAACCTTGCACAAAGCCCTGACCTCAATCCTACTAAATCCTACACAGAGCGCTGATTTCAACCCTACTAAACCCTGCACAGAGCCCCGACCACAACCATACTAAACCCTGCACAAAGCCCTGACCGCAACCCTACTAAACCCTGCACAGAGCCCTGACCACAACCATACTAAACCTTGCACAAAGCCCTGACCACTACCCTACTAAACCCTTCACAGAGCCCTGACCACAACCATACTAAACCTTGCACAAAGCCCTGACCACATCCCTACTAAACCTTGCACAAAGCCCTGACCACAACCCTACTAAACCCTGCACATAGCCCTGACCACAACCATACTAAACCTTGCACAAAGCCCTGACCTCAATCCTACTAAACCCTACACAGAGCGCTGATTTCAACCCTACTAAAGCATGCACAGAGCCCTAACCACAACCATACTAAACCCTGCACAGAGCCCTAATTACAACCATACTAAACCTTGCACAAAGCCCTGACCTCAATCCTACTAAACCCTACACAGAGCGCTGATTTCAACCCTACTAAACCCTGTACAAAGCCCTGACTGCAACCCTACTAAACCCTGCACAGAGCCCTGACCACAACCATACTAAACCTTGCACAAAGCCCTGACCACTACCCTACTAAACCCTTCACAGAGCCCTGACCACAACCATACTAATCCTTGCACAAAGCCCTGACCACAACCCTACTAAACCTTGCACAAAGCCCTGACCACAACCCTACTAAACCCTGCACATAGCCCTGACCACAACCATACTAAACCTTGCACAAAGCCCTGACCTCAATCCTACTAAACCCTACACAGAGCGCTGATTTCAACCCTACTAAACCTTGCACAAAGCCCTGACCACTACCCTACTAAACCCTTCACAGAGCCCTGACCACAACCATACTAATCCTTGCACAAAGCCCTGACCACAACCCTACTAAACCTTGCACAAAGCCCTGACCACAACCCTACTAAACCCTGCACATAGCCCTGACCACAACCATACTAAACCTTGCACAAAGCCCTGACCTCAATCCTACTAAACCCTTCACAGAGCCCTGACCGCAACCCTACTAAACCTTGCACAAAGCCCTGACCACAACCATACTAAACCTTGCACAAAGCCCTGACCTCAATCCTACTAAACCCTTCACAGAGCCCTGACCACAACCATACTAAACCTTGCACAAAGCCCTGACCACAACCCTACTAAACTTTGCACAAAGCCCTGACCACAACCCTACTAAACCCTGCACATAGCCCTGACCACAACCATACTAAACCTTGCACAAAGCCCTGACCTCAATCCTACTAAACCCTACACAGAGCGCTGATTTCAACCCTACTAAAGCATGCACAGAGCCCTAACCACAACCATACTAAACCCTGCACAGAGCCCTAATTACAACCATACTAAACCTTGCACAAAGCCCTGACCTCAATCCTACTAAACCCTACACAGAGCGCTGATTTCAACCCTACTAAACCCTGTACAAAGCCCTGACTGCAACCCTACTAAACCCTGCACAGAGCCCTGACCACAACCATACTAAACCTTGCACAAAGCCCTGACCACTACCCTACTAAACCCTTCACAGAGCCCTGACCACAACCATACTAATCCTTGCACAAAGCCCTGACCACAACCCTACTAAACCTTGCACAAAGCCCTGACCACAACCCTACTAAACCCTGCACATAGCCCTGACCACAACCATACTAAACCTTGCACAAAGCCCTGACCTCAATCCTACTAAACCCTACACAGAGCGCTGATTTCAACCCTACTAAACCCTGCACAGAGCCCTAACCACAACCATACTAAACCCTGCACAGAGCCCTAATTACAACCATACTAAACCTTGCACAAAGCCCTGACCTCAATCCTACTAAACCCTACACAGAGCGCTGATTTCAACCCTACTAAACCCTGTACAAAGCCCTGACTGCAACCCTACTAAACCCTGCACAGAGCCCTGACCACAAACATACTAAACCTTGCACAAAGCCCTGACCACAACCCTACTAAACCCTGCACATAGCCCTGACCACAACCATACTAAACCTTGCACAAAGCCCTGACCTCAATCCTACTAAACCCTACACAGAGCGCTGATTTCAACCCTACTTAACCCTGCACAGAGCCCTGACTGTAACCCTACTAAACCCTGCAAAGAGCTCTGACCTCAGTCCTGCTAAACACTGCACAGAGCCCTGACCGCAACCCTACTAAACCCTGCAAAGAGCTCTGACCTCAGTCCTGCTAAACACTGCACAGAGCCCTGACCGCAACCCTACTAAACCCTGCAGAGAGCTCTGACCTCAAACCTACTAAACACTGCACTGAGCCCTGACTTAAACCCTACTAAACACTGCACAGAGATCTGACCGCAACCCTACTAAACACTGCACAGAGATCTGACCGCAACCCTACTAAACCCTGCACTGAGCCCTGACCTCAACCCTACTAAACCCTGCACAGAGTCCTGACCTCAACCCTACTAAACCCTGCACAGATCTCTGACCTCTTTCCTACTAAACCCTGCACAGAGCCCTGAACTCAACCCTATTATACCCTGCACAGAGCCTTTATATCAATCCTACTAAGCTCTGCCCAGAGCCTTGACCTCAACCCTACAAAACCCTGACCTCAACCTAATAAAAAAAGCAAAAGTAGGTTGAAAAAAGAAAAGTGTATATTTCATTATTACCTCCCCCAAGTAAGTATGGGTAAGTGGGTAGCTAACGGAATACATGTTCACATTAATAAGGCAATCTAATGTAACCACTGAAGGCTACAGAAAAATTCCTCTTACCATTTCTGGAATGGGCATTTGTGGTGTAGAATCCGTTCCGTATGGGAAGACGTCCTGTTAATAAAGCTGCTCTCGCTGTACAATAAAAATAAATAATTATCCATGACATTTCCTTAAAGGATCATTCTACTCAAAACTGTGACCATCTCTTGTACCATGTCTGCAGTCTCTGACCATCTCTTGTATCATGTCTGCAGTCTCTAACCATCTCTTGTATCATGTCTGCAGTCTCCAACCATCTCCTGTATCCTGTCTGTGGTCTCTGACCATCTCCTGTATCATGTCTGCAGTCTCTGACCACCTCTTGTATCATATTTGCAGTCTCTGACCATCTCTTGTATGATGTCTGCAGCCTCTGACCATCTCTTGTATCATGTCTGCAGTCTCTGACCATCTCTTGTATCATGTCTGCAGTCTCTGACCATCTCTTGTATCATGTCTGCAGTCTCTGACCATCCCTTGTATCATGTCTGCAGTCTCTGACCATCCCTTGTATCATGTCTGCAGCCTCTGACCATCTCTTGTATCATGTCTGCAGTCTCTGACCATCTCTTGTATCATGTCTGCAGTCTCTGACCATCTCTTGTACCATGTCTGCAGTCTCTGACCATCTCTTGTACCATGTCTGCAGTCTATGACCATCTCTTGTATCATGTCTGCAGTCTATGACCATCTCTTGTATCATGTCTGCAGTCTCTGACCATCTCTTGTACCATGTTTGCAGTCTTTGACCATCTCCTGTATCGTGTCTGCAGTCTCTGACCACCTCTTTTATCATATTTGCAGTCTCTGACCATCTCTTGTACCATGTCTGCAGTCTCTAACCATCTCTTGTATCATGTCTACAGCCTCTGACCATCTCTTGTATCATGTCTGCAGTCTCTAACCATCTCTTGTATCATGTCTACAGCCTCTGACCATCTCTTGTATCATGTCTGCAGCCTCTGACAATCTCTTGTATCATGTCTGCAGTCTCTGACCATCTCTTGTACCATGTCTGCAGTCTCCAACCATCTCTTGTATCATGTCTACAGCCTCTGACCATCTCTTGTATCATGTCTGCAGTCTCTAACCATCTCTTGTATCATGTCTACAGCCTCTGACCATCTCTTGTATCATGTCTGCAGCCTCTGACAATCTCTTGTATCATGTCTGCAGTCTCTGACCATCTCTTCTATCATGTCTGCAGCCTCTGACCATCTCTTGTATCATGTCTGCAGTCTTTGATCCTCTCTTGTATCATGTATGCAGTCTCTGACCATCTCTTGTATCATGTCTGCAGTCTCTGACCATCTCCTGTATCATGTCTGCAGTCTCTGACCATCTCTTGTATCATGCCTGCAGTCTCTGACCATCTCCTGTCCTTGAAGCCATTCTTATATATCTAAATAAATAAATGTGATTGCGAAATGCCAACCCTGCCACACAACAGTCACAGTGCCCTGGCCAGAAAGATACAGTACAGCATGTTCAGAGATTCTCATTCCCTTTATATATATATATACTCACATGGGGAACACAAAGGATTGGCTGTGTAAAAATCTGGAAACAGCATCCCCTCCACTGCCATCTGGTCCAAATTGGGGGTCTCTTTGGAGGGCTCACCAAACACACCCAGGTCTCCCCACCCCATCTGTAAAAAAATAAAATAAAAAATAATGTCCAAATAATATTATTATTAATCAAAAAATATAAAAAAATGTAATAGATAACATTGAAAATAAATAAATAAAAAAAAGTAAAAAAATAAATAAATAAAAGTAAAAAATAAAAAAAAAGTAAAAAAAGATATAAAATAAAAAAAGTAAAAAAAATAAAGAAATAATATAAAAATTTAAAAAAATGGAGGACTCATTCACATGTGGCTACGACATTTGTACACCCCTAGCCACTGCCTCTTTTGCTCTGTGTTTGAGCTTTGTGGGGGAGAGCACACCCTAATGCAATAGGCTATGCACACCGATGCCCACGCAGGCGAGCGTGGCCCTCACACGGTCATAATGCTCAATTACGCCTGTGCGAGGGCGACCTCAATATATATGCTTGGAAGTTCCAGAGGTAGCAGCCTCTGTGCAAACAAAGAATGTACATGTCACACATGATCCCAGCCCCCCCCCCCCCCCAATACTCTTACGTCGTCCATTAACAGCAGGATGATATTGGGTCGGGTCCCATTCTCTCCCAGGACCGGACACAGGAGACACAGGACACTCAGGTACCATACAGATGACATGACTGCTACTCCAGGATCACCAGACTTCAGCTCAGCTGACTTCAAGGAAACAACTTTCCAGACCAATAGGAAGTCACACACAGTCACATGACAGCTAGGGGGGTAGAGGCTTCAGTGAGAGGACCAAGATGGCCGCTGCTGGGGAAGTTGCTGCAGGAAGTGGCGGTTTGCTCTGCGTCCTGCAAGAGAAAGAGAATTCAGGCGAAAATTATTAACCCTTTCCAGGACCAGGGAAAATCTTTTACTTTTTAGTGCAAGGGCCTGCCTGATTGCATACACATTGAAACTCTTAAGGTTTGACCTCATATTATTAGAGAATTTTTTTTAGTTTTTTTTTTTTTATTCTGGATAAATTTGAGAACTTTTTAGGGGGTGAAGTTGTAAAGTCATATACAATCTGTCTACAGATTTTTAGGTGACTATAAGGGGAAAAGTGGCAGATGCAAGTACCTCAGAGGACACTAGATGGCACTACAGTATCAGTCATTTTCAAGCCAGATGGGATGGCACCTTATGCTGCGTACACACGGCCGGACTTTGCAACGGGCAAAACTCCGTCTGCATTCCTGACGTAAAAAATTTAAAACAGGTTCTATATCTAAAGCCCCATACACACGCTCGGATTATCCGAGGACCAGGTCCATCGGATCATGTCCGTCATACTTTGTCCGATGTTGGTGTTGCGTACACACGGTCGGACAAAGTTGTCGGAAAATCCGATCATTCTGAACGTGGTGACGTTTGTTGCCTACGACGGGACTACGTAGAGGCTAGTAGCCAATAGCTTTGGTCTTGTAATGTGATCTGAGCATGCGTAGCACTTTGTCCGTCGGACAACCGTACACACGATCGGATTTGGTGTGATCGGACCGTGTTGTCGGCAAACCTATCCAGCAGGAGATAAGACTTTGTCCGTCGGACAATCCGACGTACACTGTCCGATGGTGCATACACACGGTCTGATTTTTCAACAACATTGTCCGATCGGACAGAATCCATGAAAAAGTCCGACCGTGTGTATGGGGCTTTAGTCTGTCGGAAATGCCGACAGAAAAAGTCCGATGGGGCATACACACGGTCGGAATATCCAATGAAAAGCTCCCATCAGACTTTTTCCTGCCAGAAAGTCCGACCGCGCGTACGCGGCATTAGAGACACTGAAATTGTCTCTAATTGAGTCGTTTTTGCTGTTTTTTCGGGGGGTTGTTAAAAATTGTATAGTCCAGGAGACTGAGAAATGCTTCCTCCTGCCTGCAGCAGACAGATGATGTAATTTCATCCTAGGCAAAGTCACCGGACTGGAGCTGTCTGATGGCTTTTTAATAATAATAATAGGTTTAAAATGATCCCATGGTTGTATAATGTGACATTTCAGGAATGTAGTCACGCATTTGCGAAGTCACTGAACAGTCCACTTTACTGTCAGAATGACATCCCAGGTAGAATTGTTAAAGAGAAACTTTCTGCCGTTTAGCGAGGGTGCGGCTCCGGCATTCCAGACTAGAATTGTCTTTCATAAATAGCGATGGGAAATTACTCGTGTCTTTATTTACAGGAGAAAGTAAGAATAGTCCTTTATGACCCAACAATAGATAGCAATACCATACAACAACTGTCATTTACAACACGCTAGAAAGTAGAATTTTCTTTCAAATTTTTTGCTTTAAAGTGGTGGGACACCCTGAAAACAAAAACTTGAAAAAATGTTAGTAACAATTTAAAATGAAAAAAAAAATAAAAAAATATATTTTTTTAATTACCAGAAATGGCTGTTGCTAGGCAGATCGTCCTAATCTGCCTCCTCCAGCGCCGCGGTGATCTTCTCTCCTTCCGTCTTCTATCGAATGGGGCGCGGTGTGTTGTGGGAACTGTGTCCCACAACATACCGCGTTCCCCATTCACAAATAAGACTCGCACATGCGCAGTAGGCCGCGCGCCGACTCGCGCATGCGCAGTAGTCCGCGTGCCGACTCGCGCATGCGCAGTAGGAAACGTGAAGCCGTTTCCCTTACTGAGGATGACGGCGCTGGATCCGGATCCCCGAGGGACATCTCGGCCTCCATGAACGACATCGCGGGCGCCCTGGGAGGGTAAGTGTACTTATTAAAAGTCAGCAGCGACTGACTTTTAAATTTTTTTTTTTCAGGTGAAACACCGCTTTAAGAACGTTCATTTGACTTCCTAATTGTTAGTTTGGTGAAATTAAAGTTTGTTTTTCAACTGCAGTGATGAGAAATTTAGAAGGAGCAGGATGGAAACTTTCTCGAACGAACAAATTTCTGATGCCGCGTACACACGATCGGAATTCCAGCCAGAAAAAGACAGATGAGAGCTTTTCATCGGAAAATGCGACCGTGTGTAGGCTCCATCGGAATTATGCTGGACGAATTTCCGACAGCAAAGAATTGAGAGCATGTTCTCAATTTTTTCCCGATGGAAAAAGTTCCGATCGGAAATTTCCGATCGTCTGTAGAAATTCTGACGCGCAAAATTCCTACGCATGCTCTGACACAATTCGACGCACGCTCGGAAGCATTGAACTCGGCTCGTTGTAGTGTTGTACGTCACCGCGTTCTTGACGGTCGGAATTTGGTGTGACCGTGTGTAGGCAAGACAGTTTGAGCGGAATTCCGTCGGAATGCCGTCGGGAAAACCATTAGAGCTTTTTCCGACGAGAATTCCGATCGTGTGTACGCGGCATAACAGTGAAATGCGCTTTACGTTCGGGGAAAGTCCCTTTTTCCCAAAAATCGAATGTTAAAAGCAAACTAAATTTTGAACAACATCCGTCGAGCCATCGCATGTAATGAGAATTTTCGTACAAACTTTCATAAATCGTGTTGGTGCAACACATCCATCTTCACAATGCTGCTGAATTAGGCTGGCCATACATTTTATAGGATTCTTGCAGAATCGGCAAAAGATTCGAGCCATGGGTGGTCCTGTCAGCAAACTAAATTTTGAACAACATCCGTCGAGCCATCGCATGTAATGAGAATTTTCTACAGTGTTGGTGCTACAGAGAAGAAAATATAGAATCAGAGAAGAAAATATACAATCCCATTTCTAGGAATAATAATACAAGCACACGTGCTGTGCCGATATCTGCAGAGAAAGGTCCCCCCTGGTGGATAATGACCCCCCCCCCTGTACTGCGCAGGTGCAGCGCTTGCGCAGTACGAACCACAACGGAGCCGACGAAAATAGCCGAAGCTGAACACCTGTGAGTCAGCTGTGCACGGCGCCTACGTTCCGACACTGTTGTAAAGGCCCGTACACACGATCGGACTTTTTGACAACAAACATGCAAATTAGCTGTTTTGTGGCAACATCCGACCGTGTGTACGCTCCATCGGACAAACTTATTCGGTTTTCATCTGACTTTTGTTGGCTGTGCGAACGGACAAAACTTTCTGGCAACAAAAGTCCGATGGAGCAAAGTCAGATCGTGTGTACACAAAACCATCGGACTTTGTACAAAGTACAAACATGCGTGCTCAGAACCAGTGCAAAAGATCAGACAACAATACAGAAGTTGACCAAAGGTGGCGCTGGAGTAATTGAACGTCCTCTTTTGAAGTGTCGTCACTACGTTTGTGTTTGTTGCCTTAAAAGTCTGATCGTGTGTATGCAATACAAACTTGCGGCCAACGCCCTTTGTACAAAAATCCATGGGAACGTTTGTACAAAGTCTGATCGTGTGTATGAGGCTTTAGACACCACTGTGTAACAGGGCCCCTCGCGGGCACCGCCTCGCTTCGCTCGCCACGATTCGGGCACGGCCTCGCTTCGCTCAGCATATTTATTTTCTAACTCTATGTCCACTTGGATGGTGGGGTTTGAACCCCGACTCAGGGCAGAATGTAGTGCGCAGGCGCTGTGTAGAGCTGATGATAAGCTGTTCATCTTCGGAGACTTTCAGCGGCTCCGTAGTCATTCGTACTGCGCAAGCGTTGCGCTTGCGCAGTACAGGGGGGGGGGGGCATTATCCGCCAGGGGACCTTTTTTGGCAAGACACCGGGACAAGGGGCAGCTGCCCTGGGCACGACGGAACAAGTGGGCAGAGAAAGGAGACAAGGACAGTAAACCCAATCTATGGCATGCATTAACAGTGGAGGAGGGGGTGCTGTTTCCGCATCCTTGCCCTGGACTGTAGCGCTAGATGAACTTGCCCCAGAACTGGATCCCACCTGTTCATTTTAGATTATGGAAAAGCTGGAGCACACAATGGTGGGTCCCAAGTGATAGGGTGACCACATTTCCAAACTGCCATTTCGGGACCTCCCCTTCCAAAAATCAGCAACAAATCACATCACAGCCGGGACGGCGGGTGCGTGCTCTACCCAGAAGAACTGATCACGCCCCCAGTAGCACTGATCACGCCCCCAAAAAAGGCTGCCGCATCGCCAATTTACTCACCGACAGTACTTGTCCTGGCCGACTGAGACCCGTTTCACCTTGTCCCAACGCTGGCTCTACACTGCCCTGCAGTGATTAGACACAATAGGCGGGATTTATGATTCCTCCAATCACAAGCAGGGTGCGGGGATTGTGCCTCTCCAGACATTCCTAGCCAGGACAGTAAAGCGGCGATGTGGCGGTCTTTTTTGGGGCATCAGATTGGCCCCTGTGGCTGTGTTAGTTTCATTCCGGGACACTATGGTCCTACAGACCTGCAGAATCCGGGACTGTCCCGGGCAATCCGGGGCACTTGGTTAGAGTCGGGAATTCCTGCAAGGAGATTTCACTGTTGGATTATCCAAGACAAATAACAAGCCAAGGGATGACTCCAACTGAAACTAAAATATTACTTCTTGGTGGAATGACTCTAATTGAGTAATTGACTCTAATTGACTCTAATTGAACTGTGGTGGTCACTGGTCACCAAGATCGATGACCATCGGAAGCCGCAGGGTAACTGTTATCCATGAAAGCACTTAATATTGGGCTCTGGACAGACCCAATTCAAAAGCCGATAGGGAGCCAAACCGTCAGCTACAGTGTAATAATAATTTCCTGAAGTCTCCATCTCTCTTCTAAGAAGGAACCGCAAAAACATTTCCTGTTAATTATCATTCACAAGAATGGCCTGCCTTTATGATTGCAAATTAAAGTATCTTTTCAGCTGTTCCTTCCTTTGTTTACTATCTAGACGGGAAGCCGGGTCAGGGATGGAATGAGAAAGCACACTTCGTGACAAACAACTCGGGGTTTGAAGTGATCATTAACCCCCTGCTTGGTGAATGCCCAATACAGTAGCAAAGGGCAGTTCTGCCATTTTTAAGTCATAACCAATTCATTCCGAATAAAAGCCAGTTTTTAAGGACAGTTCCTGATAATAAGGGGGGCCGTCCCCGAAAAACCTGATTGCATCCCCTGTTAAAAGATTTCTTTTCAGCTCTAATAATGGCCAGGGCTGCTGTTAGAAACCATGGGGTCCCATACAGCCAAATTACTATGCTTCCGTTATGAATGAACACAGTGAGTGACTGGTACTGATCACTCATTGTGTTCATTCAGAAAAGGAAGGGGCTGGTAAATATGACTGTAGCGAGGGTGGGCTACAGTTATAATATTGTACAATTTCCCCGTTATGCTTCATCTATAGCTATATCCCTCTAGTGCTGGGTGACAGTGACTGTCATAATATCTGTGAGCCCAACCAGAAGGATTGTGGGACTAGTAGTCTTCCAGACTGGCTTTTCCGTTGTGTGACATTACATCTGGACTACACATCCCAGGGATCTTTGCTACCACCGGAGGAGACTTCAGGGATAAAAGAGTGAGGCGATCAGCCCCGCGCTCTCTCTTTCTTCCTGGGCCCTGCTGTGTGTACACCTCTCCGCGGCATAGAGAGAGAGGTCGCGGCCTATCACTCGGCGATCGAGTGCATTCCAACCCGACTCTGGAGGGCCTAACTCTGCTTGCAGTTTATCAGACATCTATGTGGCACCAACCCAGCAGATCGACACTACGATCGTCCGCACTCAGCAACTGTGGGTTTTTTGCTGGTCGCTTACTGAAGGATATCTCTTCCCGGGTCACTGTCTACAAGGCGTCTTGCTGGTCCGGTCGTTGGTGAGAGGGCAATTGCCCATCTTATGCAATCCTTCCCTGGTCACTTTATTTGAACACTGTCTATAGACACCTTTACCTTGGGAACACTTTATTGCACTTCTATTTGAACACTGTACATAGGCACCTTTGCCTAAAACCACTTTATCGAGTATCACTAGCCTGTTCAAGCCATTTATATTGCTATCCCATCACTGTGCCTTTTTGGATATAATCGAATGAGCTCCAACTGCCAATGAAGACTATCAGGCCTGCATCTTGGACGTTGCTATTGTTACCATTTAAAGGACCCTATTCTATCCCTATTCTGTCTGATCTCTCATTAGGATATAAAGATTGAATAGGCCGGCCTGGGGTTCCTCTTCAGTGTGCATTAAATAGTTAACCCGTAACCCGGTCATACTCTAGGTGGTAGTCCATTGTACATATATGTATATTGTGCTCTTGTGTTGCTGAACTGTTCCTAAGCTGTCTTTTAGGGGAATTCTTCTCCTGAGTTTGGGCGGTTATCCAGAACTTGGTTGATCAATTACCCTCCTTTGTATATAAATACCACATTGCTTACTCCAGTAAAAGCGGAGATAATATAAACATATTTGACTTGTGTGACGTGTCATTTAAAAGGTGCTGTAAAAGATGTCTGAACCCAGAGTGTCAGGTGGGTTGGAATGTCCACAGGGTCATGGCGATGCAGACGAACAGGTAAATTCAAGCAGTCCTCAAGGGGGCCGTGCTACAGGACATATTTACTGAACCCTTCTCCCACTCTCCATCCTGAAGGATCCTATTGTGTGCCTGAAGCTGGGGAAGGAGAGAAAGGAAGCCGGCAGCACTGCAGGGGTAGGGGGGCACACATGGGGATCTGTGCAGCAATGTAAATTGTATGGTGCACAGGGAGGGTGATGGGTGTGGCGAGGGGCAATTAGTGGAGCCAATCCCCTGTATGGCTCTCTCTGCAGCAGCTGAAAGCCGGCAGATGGGAGAGAAGAAGAAGCCAGCTTTCAGCTGTTGCAGAGAGAGCCATACAGGGGATTGGTGCCAGTAATCGCACTCCCCCACCACGCCGATTACCCTCCCTGCCCACATCCAATTCACTCAGCTGCCTGGACCCCCTGCTGGCCTGGGCCCCATACAGAAGGACCCTTATGCATGGCCCTGATAGTGGCATTTCCACCGACACAATTGATGGGGCACTATTCCTCCAATGGCACCCTGGACGAGAAACACTGACCTAGAAATTTCATGGTTCTCCTTTAGTTCATTCACTACTCTCCGAGGGGGAATGGCTGATGCTAACCTGGGATTAGTGTGCTCTGGCAGCCAATCGGAAAGGGGGGATTGACCACTCACTTCTACTAGGAAAAGAAGCCAGCAAACTCCAGAGCAGGAGGTCTGTTTAGAAGAGAGGATAACCAGCTACATCACATGCTATTTTCAGAGAGGGCCAGCTTATAAATATATTTTCAAGGTCAGTAATGGGAGGTTGCCAATATAGCGCCACCCCCCCCCCCCATAGGAGCCTCTGGTGAATGCAGTCCTATTTCCCCACCTAGAGCACAAACAGCCAGGTACACAGGAGTTTCTTCTCTCTTTGGCTCCAAAGAACAGTCTAGGGCAGTGGTCTCTAAACTACGCCCTTTGCTTGCCTTTATCGAGGCCAGGGGGTCTCAAACTGGCGGCCCTCCAGCTGATACAAAACTACAAGTCCAATCAAGCCTCTGCCTGTAGGAGTCATGCTTGTAACTGTCAGCCTTGCAATGCCTCAAGGGTCTTGTAGTTTCGCAACAGATGGAGGGCTGCCAATTTGAGACCCCTGATCAAGGCCATTGGGGCACTATTCCTCCCACTGGCGCCAATGATGGGACACACTTCCTCCCACTAAAGCCAGTGATGGGACACTATTCCTCCCACTGGCGCCAATGATGGGACACTATTCCTCCCACTGAAGCCTGTGATATGGCACTATACCTTCACCTGACGCCATTGATGTGACACTATACCTCTAACAGAGCCAAAGGATGAGGCACTATACCTCCCACTGATCCAAAGGATGGGGAGTTGTTACCCACACCAGTACATTTTATACTCCCATTGGCCACAGTCCGGCCCCTCTAAAGTCTGAATGATAGTAAACTGGCCCTTTGTTTAGAAGGTTTGTAGACCCCTGGTCTAGGGGTTCTTTTTAGAGGTTTTATTGGGAACCATGAACTAGGATAGGTATGGCATACCCCGCTGACCTGCAAAACTGAACAACTTGGGGACTACTCAATTTCTGGCCACACTGCACATACTCTTATACTGTTGGTGACCTGTACTCTTTCCAAGTAGTTAAAAGCTACACACAGTCACTACTCTTCAGCAACGAAGTTGCTTACTCACTTCACCACAGGGCCATCGGGTGGCTCCTACTGATATTCAACAGGCTCTTCCTACTGAGAGAGATGTAGGCTCACACCACCCTTGGCAAAGCTGGGCTCTTTCCCACCAACTTCCTCCTGGCTCTTTCCAATGAGCTTCTCCAGACCCAATTTGATCCCTGGACTCAAGCTTAGGAATAGGCCCACAAGCTAAACCTAGCTGGGACCTAGGTATCTTCCTAATGGATGCTTCCAGGAATACCTGCGAAATTGGGCAGAGCCCCTGCACAGGACTCTCCTCCAGCAGAACTGGACCCAAAAAACGCTGCTCTTGCTGTTCAGGCCTCATGCCGCGTACACACGGTCGGAATTTTCGTCGAAAAAAGCTCTGATGGTTTTCCCGTCGAAATTCCGACGGAATTTCGCTCAAACTGTCTTGCCTACACACGGTCACACCAAATTCTGACGGTCAATAACACCGCGACATACAACGCGTTCAACGGCACTATAGAAGGGAAGTTTAATGCTTCCGAGCATGCGTCTAATTGAGCATGCTTCGGAAATTTTGGGTGTCGGAATTGCATACACACGATCGAAAAATCCGATAGAAAGGTTTTCCGTCTGAAAAATTAAGAACAGGCTCTCAATCCAAAGTCCGTCGGAAATGCCGACAGAAAAAGTCCGTTGGGCGTACACACGGTCGGAAAATCCAATGAAAAGCTCCCATCGGACTGTTTCCATCGGAGATTCCGACCGTGTGTACGCCGCATCAGACTATTTATGAGCTCTTTTACCACCTTCACAGGAGGTATTCCATAAATATTCAGGCTACATGCTGGCATTATGGGGGGGGGGACTAAATGTACCTAGAAGCCGACTCTACACTAGAAGGGTGCTACACCCAGGAAAGGGGGATGTCCAGGAAAGCGGGGCAGTATTTTCCTTGCGTCACTTCTTCAGCCACACTTGTTGACTGATTCCTCAACAAAGTAGACATTTATGCCAAACCCTTGTAGGCTAGGTGTGAGCTCCTCAAATAAGTAACATAGTCAGCCAGGCATGTCAGTGTGAAATCTCTATAGAGCGTGTGGAGTGTTCTTATGGTACATTTTTTCATACATAAGACAAGCCCGTGAAATGCTTTCAGTAAATCTCCTGCCTAAAGAGCTCAGCCCAGAAACAGCCCTAGCCAGGCAACAATCCGGAATTGCAGGCAGATTCCCATTGGGTGACCACTCTTGGGGGATGTCCATCTGAAGAACGAGAATGTTTCCCACCATGTTTTCCCCCGAAGTTGGCCGGACTCTTCACTTTTGTCTTCCTCTCTCCTCTCTATATAGAAATAAACACAACCATTTGGTTCATGTTATGGGGAAGTCCATGGAATACAAAGGTGCTTGAGAATAGTTGGACTGATCAAACGTATCTATATGTCCCGGTATTTTCTATCTTCCTGTTAAAGCGGAGTTCCAACCTAAAGTGGAACTTCCGCTTATTGGATTCCTCCCCCCCTCCGGTGCCACAATTGGCACCTTTCAGGGGGGAGGGGGGTGCAGATACCTGTATAATACAGGTATCTGCACCCACTTCCGGGACTAGCTGCCCCGCCCCTATCCGGAGCTGCCCCGCCCCTATCCAGAGCTGCCCCGTTGTGTCTTGGTGTAACACAGTTCCCAGGACACAGCGGGGACCAATAGAGGCGCGCAGCGCGACTCGCGCATGCGCAGTAGGGAACCGGGCAGTAAAGACGTTGCGTCTTCACTTCCTGATTCCCTGACAGAGGATGGCGGCGGGGGCAGCGAAAGACGAGCGGTCTCTCGTCACATTCTGCCTACATCGCTGGAACCAGGAACAGGTAAGTGTCCATTTATTAAAAGTCAGCAGCTGCACTATTTGTAGCTGCTGACTTTTAATATTTTTTGTGCGGGTGCGGCTCCGATTTAAGAGAGCACTGAGGATAAATGTATGCAATAGAGACACAAACAGCATGGAAATAATTATTTTAGGCTTTGTTTACACTTGCTTTTAGGGGAGGCAAAACATGCAGTTGAACCGTGTTTTTACCTACCCCAACCACTCCTCCTTAACCATCTCAATACAGTGCATTTTCACCCCCTTCCTGACCAAGCCATTTTTCAGCTTTCAGCGCTGTCACACTTTGAATGACAATTGCGCGGTCATACAACACTGTACCCAGATGAAATTGTTATAATTTTGTCCTCCTTGGTGGTATTTGATCACCTCTGCGGTTTTTATTTTTTGTGCTATAAACAAAAGAAGAGGGACAAGTTTAAAAAAAATATATATATTTTTTACTTTTTGCTATACTAAATATCCCCAAAAAATATATAAAAAACTTATTTTTTTCCTCAGTTTAGGCCGATACATATTCTTCTACATATTTTTGGTATAAAAAAAAAAAATCGCAATAAGCGTATATTGATTGGTTTGCACAAAAGTTATAGCGCCTACAAAATAGAGGATAGATTTATAGCATTTTTATTATTTATATTTTTATAACTAGTAATGGCGGCGATCTGCGATTTTTATCATGACTGCGATATTGCGGCGGACATATCGGACACCTTTGACACATTTTTGTGACCATTCACATTTATACAGCGATCCGTGCTATAAAAATGCATTGATTACTGTAATAATGTGACTGGCAGGGAAGGGGTTAACACTAGGGGGCGCAGAAGGGGTTAATATGTTCCCTGGGAGTGATTATAACTGTAGGAGGGGACTCACAAGGGGAGGAGACCGATCGGTGTTCCTCTGTACTGAGAACACACCATCGGTCTCCTCTGACAGGACCGTGGATCTGTGTGTTTACACACACAGATCCACGGTCCTGCTGTGTTACCAGGCAATCGCGGGTGCCCGGCGGACATCGCGGCTGTCGGGCACGCGCATCGGGTGCCCAGTGACACGGCGAGAGCGCTCCCTGGAGGGCCGGGAAGGGGAGGACGTCATATGATGCCCTCCCGCCACGAGAGCTGCGCCGCCTGGCCGTCAATTGACAGCCGGCGGTCGCAAAGCAGTTAAAGTGGTTCAAAAGCCTAAACATTTTTTATCTTAAGGCTGGGTTTACATATGAGCACGCCGTGGCTCACAGTAGGAGTCCGGTGCGTCCTCGTTCACTGTTTCAGGTCGAATTTCAAAACAACATTTCGGTCTGAATTCGGACCTGAATAGACCAAAAGACGCACAAATATATGTATTCCATTCACAGAATGCCTTGTCCTAATGCATGCAAGGAGTTTTCTGACTGGACATTTATTTACTACAGGCACTTATATAGTACCGTCCATTCACGCAGCGCTTTACATATATATTATGTATTCACATCAGTCTCTGCCCTTAAGGAGCTTACAGTCTAAGGTCCCTACGACTAGTTTCACACTGAATGCCGGTCTGAAATCGTGCGAGTTTAGCCAAAATCGCACGATTTCAAACCGGCATTTCAGTCTGGGGGGCAATTTGAGAGACATCTGTGCGGGTTCATGCACAGATGTCTATTGAAATCGCCCCCGAAGTCACCAAAAGTAGCGCAGGAACTACTTTTGGGAATTGGTGTGGCGCCGCAAAGTCGGCGTCGAAACGATACGGATGGTGCTGTTGCAATAGGCTCCGATTTGCATTGCGATTTGACATGTCAAATCGGCCCCGTATGAACAAGGGCTTACTAACATACATACATACATATACCAGGGCCAATTTAGATGAGATCCAATTAACCTACCAGCATGTCTTTGGAGTGTGGGAGGAAACCGGAATACCCGGAGGAAACCCACGCAGGCACAGGGAGAACATGCAAACTGCATGCAGGTAGTGCCGTGGTTGTGATTCAAACTGACAACCCTACTGCTGCCAGGTGGAAGTGCTAACCACTAAGGGCTCTTTCACACTTGCGTTAAAAGCACATTAACGCACCTATAGCATTAATGAGCATTACGGTGTGTTTTACAGGCGTTCATGTTGTGTCAGGCAACACTTCTCAAACACCCTGTGTATTTTTTTACAAGGCTAAAATGGGAAATGATCACTTTTGACGCTTTACAACCGCACTGTAAACAGTAAAGTGCGTTTAAAGTGGTTGTAAGCTCTTACATACCACTTTTACCTACAGGTAAGCCTATAATAAGGCTTACCTGTAGGTACTGGAAATATCTCCTAAACCCATACGGTTTAGGAGATATTTTCCATAAACGCTTGTGCCGACTTTATCGGCGCATGCGCACTGAAGAAAGGGCACGATCATGGCGTTTCTTCAGCATCGTGCCGTGACCGTCTGGAATGAGGTCACGCGACTCCGGCCAGTCACAGAGCCGGAGTCCAAGGCCCCGGAAGGAAGAGGGGTCAAGAAGGACGTGGCCACTAGCAGGGACATCGTGGGCTTCATTTGCAGGTAGTTGCACATAATGGGCTAGTATGCGATGCATACTAGCCCATTATGCATTTACTTTGCAGGGAACCAAAGAGGAAGTAAAACCCATAAGGGTTTACTTCCTCTTTAAGGTGTGGTTGTGGTGCGATCCAATACAAGTGCATGGAGGCAGTTGCAAAGTGTCCAATATTCTAAAGTACGCTGCGCTTTCAAACTTAAAATCCAAATAGTGAAACGAAAAATGTGCTATATAACAACAGCAATAAAGTGATAACGTGCTAAAATACATACAATATATAGGTGCAAAGTGTCAACACCTGCCAAACTCTGCAGGCAGCCCTTATGCCGCGTACACACGGTCGGAATTCTCGTCGGAAAAAGCTCTGATGGTTTTCCCGTCAGAATTCCGACGGAATTTCGCTGAAACTGTCTTGCCTACACACGGTCACACCAAATTCCGACGGTCAATAACACCACGCCTTAAAAAACTTTCGACTGCACTATAAAAGGGAAGTTTAATGCTTCTGAGCATGCGTTGAATTGTTTCCGAGCATGCGTCGGAATTTTGCGCGTCGGAATTGCATACACACGATCGGAAAATCCGATAGAAAGGTTTTCCGTCGGAAAAATTAAGAACAGGTTCTCAATCCAAAGTCCGTCGGAAATTCCGACAGAAAAAGACCGATGGGCATACACACGGTCAGAAAATCCAATGAAAAGCTCCCATCGGACTGTTTCCATCGGAAATTCCGACCGCACTGGGCTGCCAGTACACACCATGATATCGCCTCCACCTCTTGCAACCAGAGATTGCTTTAGAAGAGGGATCTCCAAACTACGGCCCTCCAGCTCTGGCGGAACCACACATTCCATGAGGCGTTGTAAAAATCTGACATTCACGGACATGACTAGGCATGATGGGAATTGTAGTTCATGAACAACTGGAGGGCCAAAGTTTAGAGACCCCTGATTTAGAAGAACACAAAGCATCCTGTGAATAGCGGCTGTGCCAAATGAGCACCCAGAAGATCGCGCCCAACACTGTGGTAACTTCTACAGAGAGAGCTGGCACAGGACCCAGAAGACCAGAGGAGGCTCTCTAATGAGGCGGTCGCCTAGGGCCTCGCTCTTACAGGGGCCTCACAACTGCCTAATTTGCCTAAGAGCCATCCCTGAGGCTGTCCTACAGGGCACCCATGGATGAGACAAAGCCGTGCCTGGCTCCTGTCACATTTGTAAAGACAGACGCATGTGGGCATGGATTATCCTCCCTCTCTCTCAGCTCATTCTGGCGCTTCCGCTCAGTGTGCTTCAACGCTGTCTGTAAAAATCTTACAAGGGAGGAGGTGGAGCTGCAGATGGGAGTGAATGCTCATGGAGTGACGATGAGTGCTTATTGCCCAAAATCAGAAATCCTCCGCTGCCCTCCTCCTAGACATACCACCGACCCCTATTCACTCCATGCCCCCCTCCTGCACATACCACCCACCCCTATTCACCCTGTGACCCCCTCCTGTACATACCACCCACCCCTATTCACTCTGTGCCCCCCTCTTGCACATACCGCCCACCCCTATTCACACCGTGCCCCCCTCCTGCACATACCACCCACCCCTATTCACCCTGTGCTCCCCTCCTGCACATACCACCCACTCTATTCACTCTGTGCCCCCCTCTTGCACATACCACCCACCCCTATTCACCCCATGCCCCCCTCCTGCACATACCACCCACCCCTATTCAACATGTGTCCCCCTCCTGCACATACCACCCACCCTATTCACTCCGTGCCCCCCCTCCTGCACATACTACCCACCCCAATTCACTCCGTGCCCCCCTCTTGCACATACCACCCACCCCTATTCACCCCGTGCCCCCCTCCTGCACATACCACCCACCCCTATTCACCCCGTGCCCCCCTCCTGCACATACCACCCACCCCTATTCACCCCGTGCCCCCCTCCTGCACATACCACCCACCCCTATTTACCTTGAGGTGGAGCATCTAACTACTGCTGCTGCTTGTATGGGTGGGATGTGTACTGCGCCAATCCTTGCTGACCCTCCTCTTCTATTCATCCCATGTGATTGGTGCAGTACACATCCCACCCACACAAGCAGCAACAGTAATAAGATGCTCGGCCTCTGGGTTCTTCCTTAACCCCTGCAAAGGATGTGAGTGGGGCCTCATGTCTAAATTTTGCCTAAGGCCTCACAAAGCCTAGAGCCGCCTCTGCAGAAGACAGCGGTGATCATTGTAGTTGGACTGAATACTACTCTGATTCTCTGGTCCCATAGGTATGGTAAATGCATACTTACATGGGTCCATCTGGACCAATATAAATATGCAATATTAGCTTTAACTACTTTTTTGTAACTTTCCTGCTAGATCCTGCGATCTTTTATCATTTAGTTGTCTTCATGGATAGTTAACAAAGAGACATCAACAAAGCACGTTATTATTTAAAGGATGCGGGTCCTTTCACAGCAGTCTCACCTTAATAACACAACACCCACACTTCCTACAATCAGCAAATATACGGCTATAATCACCCTAACCATGACAACTAGGAAAGTAAAGATCAGGCAGAGCTCTGAGTAGCCTATCATTATCAGGACGGCACTGTCAGCCTGGCCGTGTAAAGTGTCCACACCCTTCTCTGGAATGCTTCCTGGATGGGTTCTGTGGCTTTCTTATCGTTGGCCTTCTCCTCTTACTGACTCTAGGCTGTCAAGTATTTGGCAACCACGATTAATGCCAGAAAAAGGGCCGCAGTGACGTGATGCCCCACCTGTTTTGGTTAAATATACCCCAATGCGCTAAAAATATTTGGCCAAAATATTAACCGCTTCCCGACCGCCTCCTGTAGATATACGTCAACAGAATGGCACGGGCAGGCAAAAGCACGTACCTGTACGTCCCCTTTAATTTGCCTGCCCGGGGGGGGCGCGCGCGCGACCCGGTCGGGAGCTCCGTGACCACGGCCGCGGGACCAGCGGACGCGATCGCCGCTGGTATCCCGCGATCGGGTTACGGAGCTGAAGAACGGGGAGAGGTCTATGTAAACAAACCTCTCCCCGCGCTTCCTACACTGACTGTCAGTGATCGGCGGTTCCCTGTCATCGGGAACGCCGATCAATGACGTCAGACGTACAGCCACGCCCCCCTACTGTAAAAAAAAACACAACACGTCACACTGACTCCTCCCCGCCCCCTAGTGGTTAACCCCCTAACTACAACTGTCATTTACATAGGAATCAGTGCTATTTAAATAGCAGTGATTGCTGTATAAATGACAAATGTCCCAAAAATGTGTCAAAAATGTCCGATGTGTCCGCCAAAATGTCGCAGTCACAATAAAAATCGCTGATCGCCGCCATTACTAATAAAAAAAAAAATATTAATAAAAATGCTATAAAACTATCCCCTATTTTGTAAACGCTATAACTTTTGCGCAAACTAATCAATAATCGCTAATTGCGATTTTTTTACCAAAAATATGTAGAAGAATACGTATCGGCCTAAACTGAGGAAAAAAAATGTTTTTTTATATATTTTTTGGGGATATTTATTATAGCAAAAAGTAAAAAATATTGAATTTTTTTCAAAATTGTCGCTCTATTTTTGTTTATAGCGCAAAAAATAAAAACCGCAGGGGCGATCAAATACCACCAAAAGAAAGCTCTATTTGTGGGAAAAAAGGACGCCAATTTTGTTTTGGAGCCACGTCGCATGACCGCGCAATTGTTAGTTAAAGCGACGCAGTGCCGAATTGCAAAAAGGGGCCTGGTCCTTTGGCTGCCAATTGGTCCGGGACTGAAGTGGTTAAATAAGGAGCAACCTGTTTTGTTCTCGCCGTATCTCGCCGGAGATGCTGCACTTAATATGAATTCACTATCTTCAACCATAAACTACCGATAGCTTCAAGCTAGCTACTCCAATATACATTTTCCACCAATAAAAAGCCTTCCCTACCATATAAAAAAAAAAGATTTCTTATATATAAGAAATGCAGCTCTCACTGCATTACTGACCACTTCTCCAGGGTTGACCCCTACAGGCCCTCTGCACTATGATCCAAGGATAGTCCTCTTCCAGATTGATTGACGTCCAGCCTCATCCAACTTCTTGTGATCCATAATGCTCTCCGCTCTGCGATCCATTGCCAGTTCTCTTCTGGACTTCTGGTCCAGGGCTGATCCAGCTCAATTCTTGTGATCTTCACACTCTTCACTCTTTGATCCAGTGCCAGTCCTATTTCAGTCCTCTTCCAGGTTAAATGATGTCCATCCTCATCCATCTCAATTCTTGTCATCCATGGAACTTTCGATGATCCAGGGCCGGTCCTTTTCTGGTCCTCTTCCAGGATGAATGATGGCCATCCTCATCCATCTCAATTATTGTCTTCCATGGCACTCTCCATTCTGTGATCCAGGGCCAGTCCTCTTCTGGTCCTCTTCCAGGATGAATGATGGCCATCCTCATCCATTTCAATTCGTGTAATCCATGGAACTTTTGATGATCCAGGGCCGGTCCTCTTCTGGTCCTCTTCCAGGTTGAATGATGGCCATCCTCATCCATCTCAATTATTGTCTTCCATGGCACTCTCCATTCTGTGATCCAGGGCCAGTCCTCTTCTGGTCCTCTTCCAGGCTGAATGATGGCCATCCTCATCCATCTCAATTATTGTCTTCCATGGCACTCTCCATTCTGTGATCCAGGGCCAGTCCTCTTCTGGTCCTCTTCCAGGCTGAATGATGGCCATCCTCATCCATCTCAATTCTTGTCATCCACGGCACTCGTGGACATTCAACGGAACACGTGAGTGATGAATTTACATCTCCTAATCCTTCTCATTGTACAAAAAAAAACAGTACAGACAGTGTCACCCCGCTTTAAGATAAAGGAATGCACTCACATGCAGTTAAAAGGAATGCGGATATATAAATTGGCACAAAGCCGCAAAAAACATCAACTTTCAGAAACGTGATGATGCGTTTCATCATCACAAGACATCTTCCGGGGGCACCAGAGGACTGCATAAAGTTATGTTTTAAATGTATGTAGCACTGACCCCCGAAGGAGCTGCTGGTTATTTTTGGGCTTACCGTCACCTCACCTGTCGTAGCTCCGTCTTGGGGATCCCGTAGAAAGTAAGTAGAGTAAGGCCTCATACACACGGACGTTTTAAAAAAACGGGCTGTTAAGCTAGTAACAACACCTGAAAAAAAAAAGCAGCCTTAAAAACGCAATTTTATTAGCGTTTTGATTTGGCGTCAATGCGCGTTTAACGTCGTTTTTAAGCGTTAAGGCGCCTTTTTTTAACAAAAAAACATCCCTCTGCTATTTTCCACTCTCAAATTAACCACATAAACATTTTTACAGCTTAAAAACGCTGACGCTAAAAAACGTCGGTATAGTGTGAATGCGCGTTTTTGAGCTTTTTTGAGCTTTTTTAGGCGTCAGCTTCAAAACAGCTCTAGCGCTGGAGCCTCTGAAGGCGCTGGTCCTTGGGTTTGTTTTTGGAGCTTAAAAACGACCATGCCTGTTACAGCTCAAAAACGCCATGGTGTGTATGAGCCCATTGAATAACATTGAGTTGCCTTCTTAAGCAGCAAAAAAAGCTCAAAAAAGCCGCTGTTAAAACGTCCGTGTGTGTGAGGCCTTAAGGTTGAGACATTTACATATTTTCATTTTCCGAGGAAGGAGCGTGGAGGAATGCGCTGACCCGAGACAGGTAAGTGCTGGGCGGGGGGGGGGGGACACTGGTGGCAATTGATGGGGCAAACTTGTGGCAGTTGATGGGGCAAACTGGCGGCAATTGATGGGGCACACTGGCGGCAATTGATGGGGCAAACTGCCAGCAATTGATGGGGCACACTGGCGGCAATTGATGGGGCAAACTGCCAGCAATTGATGGGGCACACTGGAGGCAATTGATGGGGCACAC
Organism: Lithobates sylvaticus; assembly: GCA_028564925.1. Taxonomy (NCBI): domain Eukaryota; kingdom Metazoa; phylum Chordata; class Amphibia; order Anura; family Ranidae; genus Lithobates; species Lithobates sylvaticus. The sequence continues at coordinate 10,223,385 of CM053034.1, forward strand.
TGGCGGCAATTGATGGGGCAAACTGCCAGCAATTGATGGGGCACACTGGAGGCAATTGATGGGGCACACTGGTGGCAATTGATGGGGCAAACTGGAGGCAATTGATGGGGCAAACTGGAGGCAATTGATGGGGCACACTGGCGGCAATTGATGGGGCACACTGGTGGCAATTGATGGGGCAAACTGCCAGCAATTGATGGGGCACACTGGTGGCAATTGATGGGGCAAACTGCCAGCAATTGATGGGGAAAACTGGAGGCAATTGATGGGGCAAACTGGAGGCAATCGATGGGGCACACTGGCGGCAATTGATGGGGCACACTGGCGGCAATTGATGGTTACAGTGGCTGCACTTGACGGCACAGTGGTGGCAATTTATGGGTACAGTGGCTGCGTTTGATGGGCAAAGTGGCGGCAATTGATGGGCACAGTGAGGCTGCAATTGATGTTTTTTTTTTTTTTTTCAGTTTGCACCCCCCCCCCCCCCAAAATAAATTTTGAGCACCAGCCGCCACTGATGTGTAGGCAGACAAAAAGTAACACCCCATATAGGATCACCCCCTTTAAACAGAGATTATTTATTTTATTTACTGATCCTAACCTGGCTTAGAAAATTATGTAGTTACCAGAAGGGGGTAAAAAATGGGTAAGGCCACCTCTTTGCATCTGCAGCCTAAATGCATTGTCACATTTCCATAGTAGCCATAAGGCGAAGATGTTTTGTGTACAAGCGACTGTATAAGGAACGCATTTTACTGTTCTTTAAATTCCCCTTTAAATGTTTTTTTTTTTTTTTTAACAGAAGTCCCCTTTAAATGTTTACTAAGTCTTATGTTTTGCCAGCGGTTTTCCAGATAAAGAATAAAAACAAATGGGTCACCCGGTAAAAATATCCCATAAAAGTAAATATAAACCAGAATTTCCAGCGAGTATCCGAGCGCCTTCATTACAGTTACTTTAAATGTCACGAAGCCTGTGGATAACATTAGACACTATGATGTCACCGTGGGCCAAAGCAGAGCGGTAAAGGCTTTATTTGTTTGGTGGACTGTCAGTAAACACTTTAATACATCTAATTAGACTGCTTGGTTTATTTAAAGGCTTGGGGAGGGGTTGATGATGCTGGAAACCTAAGGTTTATATAATATATACAGTATCTCACAAAAGTCAGTACACCCCTCACATTTGTGTAAATATTTTCTTCCCTCTTTTCATGTGACAACACTGAAGAAATGACACTTTTCTACAATGTAAAGTAGTGAGTGTACAGCTTGTATAACAGTGTAAATTTTCCGTCCCCTCAAAATAACTCACAGCCAATAATGTCTAAACCGCTGGCAACAAAAGTGAGTACACCCCTAAGTGAAAATGAACTCATGGCAAAGGACACAACAATGGTACAATATTCCTCCCACTGACAGCAACAGTGGGGCACTGTTCCTTTCACTAATACTAATGATGGGGCACTATTCCTTCTACTGATACCAATGATGGGGCACTATTCCCCCCACTGATACCAATTATGGGGCACTATTCCCCCCGTTGATACCAATAATGGGGCACTATTCCTCCCATTGATACCAATAATGGGGCACTATTCCTCCCGTTGATACCAATGATGGGGCACTATTCCTCCTACTGATACCAATGATGGGGCACTATTCCTCCTACTGATACCAATGATGGGGCACTATCCCCCCCCCCACTGATACCAATGATGGGGCACTATTCCTCCTACTGATACCAATGATGGGGCACTATTCCTCGCGCTTATAACAATGATGGGGCATTATTCCTCCCGTTGATACCAATGATGGGGAACTATTCCTCCTACTGATACCAATGATGGGGCACTGTTCCACCTACTGATACCAATGATTGGGCACAATTCCTCCCACTGGAACCAAATTTTGGGACACCATTCCTCCCACTGACACCAAGGATGGGGCACTATTCCCCCAACTGATACCAATAATGGGGCAATAGTCCTCCCGTTGATACCAATGATGGGGCACTGATACTTCTACTGATACCAATGGCAGGGCACAATTCCTCCCACTGATGGGACACTATTCCTCGCACTGATACCAATGATCAGGCCCTATCCGTTCTCCTACTGATCACAGGCGCTTGGTAATAACCCCCCCCCCCCCCCCGACCACCAAGCCTGTGGTATTGTCTACTTCTAGTGATGCTGAGACATTTTTTCGCCCCCACTGGCCAGGATCCAGCCTCCCTAAAGTCTGAAGAACAAGAAGATCCCCATGATTAAGCTCCGAGGGGCGGAGCGAAACATGTTGGGGGTGTTGCTTGGAACATACACGTGGATGTGCGGCATCTGGGATTTCCCCCTCTCTTTGAAGAACAATAAACTGGCCCTTTGTTTAGAAACTCCTGATCTAGTCTATGGGAGCCCCCATACTGGCGCATATATAGACACCCCTGGAATAGTTGGTTTCCCAGATGACCACTTCTATTGGATGGGGAGGTGTTTCCAGGAGGAAAGGTACGTTTTCCTTTTGCAGGTGATCCTTCACTGGGCAACTTTCTGGAGCAACAGGATGACCCGTCATAAACTCATCTACTCTGCACAAGGGATCACCATGACACTGAATGCAATGGGTTTCACTCCTGTAACCTTTCTAGATAAAATGTAATAAAACATGTTAGACGTTCTTGTAGACTAGTTAGGACATGTTCTAATCAATATCCTTCTTCTCGAAGAATGGTATCCGTCTTGGTTGTTGTCATTTGGGCTCTGGCCATTGTTTAGAAGAAGCTTCAGTTCTTTCAAAGCACATTGTATTAACACCTTACTGACATGGATTTTTTCTGACGGATTTTGTCCGACACTGCTGTTGCATACAAACGGTCGGACAAAGTTGTCGGAAAATCCGATTGTTCTGAACGTGGTGACGTTCATTGCTTACTACGGAACTACGTGTTCCGGGGTGTATAACCAGTGGACCCGCGGAGCCCTCTGCTGTGGCCCAAGACCTCCTGCTCTGGGATAAAATAGAAAGAATACAGTTATTAAAGGTCAGTTTATTACTAAAATCACAGTGTGTATATGGGCATATCTCTTCTGCAGTGGTTACTGGACTGCTTTCAAACTGATCCGCAGGTACAGAGCAGTTTACCTGCGGGTTACCTTCACTGAGCCATGGACTTCTATTATTACCTTTGAGTTTGGTGAGCTTTCTGAAAGTGCACCAAACCTGCAGAATATAATAGAAGTCTATTGCAAACGGCAGGAAAGCCAAAGGTACAGTGCGTTGCACACGTGGTGCGGGTAAACTGCAGCGCATCAGTATGAAAGCAGCCTTGGACCCCTTTCACGCGGTCAGTCCGACAGTCCGACCAATTGGACCCTCCATTCACCTCTAAGTAGTGGCAGACATAAACCGACCTGTGTTCTACCTCCAATACGATTTGCTAAAAAGTTTTGTGGGCTGCGTCCGTGTCCGTGTCCGCTCTGCAAATGCAGAGCGGACATGGACATGCCATCCACCCGCTCCACTCATTGTGGCCCGTGACCGGTTGCCAAGTCACTTAAGTGGCCCTCGCTCCTCAAAAGGTTGGCACCCCTGACGTAGAGGCTAGTAGCCAATACCTTTGGTCTCGTAATTTGATCTGAGCATGCATGGCACTTTGTCTGTCAGAATTCCCTACACACGATTGGAAAAAGTCCGATCGGATATTGTTGTCGGAAAATTTGAGATCCTGCTCTCAAATTTTTTCTGTCGAAAATTCCGATGGAAAAAGCCCGCTAGAGCCCACACATGATCGGATTTTCCGACAATATTATCCAATCAGACTTTTTCTATCCGAATATCTGACCGTGTGTAAGGGGCATTAGTCCGCAGTGTTCAATATTGAGTTGGCCCGCCCTTTGCAGCTACAACAGCTTCAACTCTTCTGGGAAGGCCGTCCACAAGGTTTAGGAGTGTGTCTATGGGAATGGTTGACCATTCTTTCAGCAGAGCAATTTGTGAGGTCAGGCACTGATGTTGGACGAGAAGACCTGGCTCACAATCTCCACTCTAATTCACCCCAAAGGTTTTCTATCGGGTTGAGGTCAGGACACAAAGCAAGGTCCATAAAGACATGGAGGAGCAAGTTTGGGGTGGAGGAACTTGACTGGTCCTCCTGACCTCAATCGGATAGAACACCTTTGGGATGAATTAGAGAGGAGACTGCGAGCCAGGCCTTCTTGTCCACATAAGTGCCTGACCTCACAAATGCTCTTCTGGAAGAATGGTCAAACATTCCCATAGACACCCTCCTAAACCTTGTGGACGGCCTTCCCAGAAGCGTTGAAGCTGTTATAGCTGCAAAGGGCGGGCCAACTCAATATTGAACCCTACGGACTTATGCCCCGTACACACGGTCGTAAATTCCGACCACAAAATCCGTCTGATTTTTTCTGACGGATTTTGTCCGACACTGGTGTTGCATACACACGGTCGGACAAAGTTGTCGGAAAATCCGATCGTTCTGAATGTGGTGACATTTGTTGCTTACGACGGAACTACGTAGAGGCTAGTAGCCAATAGCTTTGGTCTCGTAAATTGATCTGAGCATGCGTGGCACTTTGTCCATCGGAATTCCCTACACGCGATCGGAAAAAGTCGGATTTTGTTGTCGGAAAATTTGAGATCCTGCTCTCAAATTTTTTCCCGTCGAAAATTCCGATGGAAAAAGCCCGCTAGAGCCCACACACGATCGGATTTTCCGACAATATTATCCGATCGGACTTTTTCTATTGGAATATCCGACCGTGTGTAAGGGGCATTAGTCCGTAGGGTTCAATATTGAGTTGGCCCACCCTTTGCAGCTACAACAGCTTCAACTCTTCTGGGAAGGCCGTCCACAAGGTTTAGGAGGGTGTCTATCGGGTTGAGGTCAGGACACAAAGCAAGGTCCATAAAGACATGGAGGAGTTTGGGGTGGAGGAACTTGACTGGTCCTGACCTCAATCGGATAGAAAACCTTTGGGATGAATTAGAGCGTAGACTGCGAGCCAGGCCTTCCCGTCCACATAATTGCCTGACCTCACAAATGCGCTTCTGGAAGAATGGTCAAACATTCCCATAGACACTCCTAAACCTTGTGGACGGCCTTCCCAGAAGAGTTGAAGCTGTTATAGCTGCAAATGTCTGTGTCAGTTTATAATCTATACCCTTATAATATGTTTAATTATGTGTTTTTACGTGAATTTCTATCTTATGTTTCATGTCCATATCCCCTGCGTGGGAATTTGTTATCTGGTTTCCCCCTCTTTATATATCAATAAAAACATTGTACCAGAAAATATAAAAAAAAAAAAAATCTTGCATTCACTAGACCATTAATTTAGCCCTCCTGTTCACAATTTAACAGCCTAGATGCACGCTTGATTGTTTTATCTCTAAATTACCCAATGACAGATGGGAGCCATTTTCTTGTGGCGGAGGTCACAGTAAAAATTCCGGAAAGAATTCCGATGGATCTAGGTGGATAGGCAGGCATGGCCATTGATGGCCCGGCCTTTTTTCTTCTTGTAGAGTTGGTCCTGGTCTCATGTTCGAGCTCCGCTTTCAGAAGAAAGAGACTAATCTAGCCGGGATAATCTGCTCTACTGCACTACGGTTTGCCTGTCATTCAGCTCTTTAAAGGAACCTTACAGTGAAAGGAAAACAAATCTGCATTAAAAAAGGGAAAAAACTGACCAAACAGGTATTAGCTTTAGATTGAAGAATTACATAAAAGACAAAGGAGAGAACGTGAGCTTTGTACGCGTTCCATTCTTAAAAGGGAATATAATGGTTATCGGTCACTTGCTTTTTTTTTGTTATTTAAATACAGCGCAGACGGCTTATTCTGGGTGGACGTCCGAGGAAAAAAAGTGTGTGCAGAACCGCTTTAAGTGGTTCAAGCGATCTACTGAGCTAGCCAGAACCACCTCTGGAGGGAGTCTAGTCCACATTTTCACAGCTCTTAAGGCCCGTACACACGGTCGGACTTTTTGACAACCAACATGCAAATTAGCTGTTTTGGACCAACATCCGACCGCGTGTACGCTCCATCGGACCAACTTTTTCCAGGTTTCATCGGACTTTTGTTGGCTGTGCGAGCGGACCAACTTTCTGCCAACAAAAGTCCGATGGACCAAAGTCCGACCGTGTGTACACAAAACCATCGGACTTTTGTACAAAGTACAAACACGCATGTTCAGAACCAATGCAAAAGATCAGACAACAATATAGAAGTTGACCAAAGTGGTCCTCTTTTGAAGTGTCGTCAGTACGTTGAAACGTCACTACGTTCATGTTTGTTGCCTAAAAAGTCTGATCGTGTGTATGCAATACCAACTTGGGGCCAACGCCCTTTGGACAAAAACCCACGGGAAAGTTGGTCCAAGGTCCGATCGTGTGTATGAGGCTTTACTCTGAAGAAACCTTGCGTTACAACATGCTGCATTTGGCTCCTACCGACAGCACCACACATCAAAAATACTATCAAACTGTGGCTCAACCATCTGTTTTTACCTGCCCCCCAGCCGCCCGTGTGAAAGTGCCCTAAAACTTGGCACACCTCTTGTTTTGATCATCTGGAATGTAATTAGTGGATTGAAATCTTAGCATTGCACCTAATGCAGAACTGCCAGGCTATGTCTTGGCGTCTAGTCATCCCTGTCTTTGTTCATTCCGGCCTGTCTTCAGGATCCTGTCCAAACGAGTATGTTTGTCCAGCATTCTGCTTCTTGTCACATTGTTTATCTTGTCAAGCTTTCTCTCACTTGTTCTTTGGCTCTCATGCATTTTGTTGTGTTCCACCCGGATATGGCGCATTTTTGGTCCCACTGAATATAAAATGGAAGTGCTGGGAAAAAAAAGCACATAAACGTGTCTTTCTAGCGCTCTCATTAACCAACTATCGGACCGCCCACAGTCATATGACGGCGGCAAGAAACATCTGTTGTTCCGGGGTGCCGTCATATGACGTCACTAACTTTGCGACCACTAGGGGGGGCGCGCGCCCGCCGCGTCGCTGGGGACCCCGATGCGCGTGCCCCGGCGGCCGCGATGTCCGCCGGGCACCCGCGATTGCCCAGTGACTGAGCAGGATGGGGATCTGTGTGTGTGTAAACACACAGATCCACGTGCTGTCAGAGGAGAGGAGAGCGATGGTGTGTCCCTTGTACATAGGGACACCGATCGGTCCCCTCCCGCAGTCAGTCCCCTCCCCCCACAGTTAGAATCACTCACATAGGGAACATATTAACCCCTTGATCACCCCCTAGTGTTAACCCCTTCCCTGCCAGTCACATTTATACAGTAATCATGCATTTTTATAGCACGGATCGTTGTATAAATGTGAATGGTCCCAAAAATGTGTCAAAAGTGTCTGATATGTCCGCCGCAATGTCGCAGTCACGATAAAAATCGCAGATCATCGCCATTACTAGTAAAAAAAAATATATATAATAAAAATGCTATAAATCTATCCCCTATTTTGTAGGCACTATAACTTTTGTGCAAACCAATAAATAAAGGATTATTGCGATTTTTTTTACCAAAAATATGTAGAATACGTATCGGCCTAAACTGAGGAAAAAAATGTTTTAAAAAAATTAATTAAAAATTGGCTATTTATTATAGTAAAAAGTAAAAAATATTGTGTTTTTTCAAACTTGTCCCTCTTCTTTTGTTTATAGCGCAAGGAATAAAAACAGCAGAGGTGATCAAATACTACCAAAAGAAAGCTCTATTTGTGGGGAAAAAATTATAAAAAATGTATTTGGGTACAGTGTTGTGTGACCGCGCAATTGTCATTCAAAATGCGACAGCGCTGAAAGCTGAAAAATGGCTTGGTCAGGAAGGGGGTGTTCGTGCCTGGTAGGCAAGTGGTTAAAGTCTATTTTACTAAAAAGTAGGGCTGTGGAAATTAAAGATGAATTCCTCAATGAATTTTTTTGATCGATCAAAATTCTTTTGATCGGTAATCACCTCTTCGCCGGCTTCCGGATCTTCAGGGAGTTCCCTCGGAGATCCGGTGACGTCACGGACATGGACGTCACCGGACTCCTCCCCCCTTCCCTAAGTGAACGAAGGGAAGGGGGGAGGAGTCAGGTGACGTTGAAGTTCCGATTGAACGTAACGCGTAGGGGGGGAGGAGCTACGCATGACGTCACCCGCTGCGGCCCTACGGAACTAACACGATTGTCGGCTTTACATGCTGTGTTTTTTATCATCTTTATGTGAGTAGTTTGCGTTTGAACACAAAAATGAAATCTTATACTTAAGCGGTGAGCACTTAGATCTTTTCTTTCTACCCATGACCTGCGTCCTTGCTGAGATCTAAAGAGATGTGAGAGAAGTTTATGGTCCGTGTTATACCCGTTTGATACCTGCTTGCATGACCACCTGTTTGCACAGGGGTCCATGCCATAAGGTGAGAGTGATTAGTTAGACCGGAGGTGGAGGGATTGTCACGCTACTGTGGAAAAAAAAAAATGACTTACGTCAGTGCTACAGTTTGAATTTAAAACGTATTTGTGTGAACTGTGAAGTTAAGTCATGGATTGTGGAAACTAACTAGTGTCGGGTGATTGTATATAGTGTATACCACATTTACCACTGACTAATGCAGAGTTGCAATGCAAGGAGATCAGCTAAAAGTAGTTGGATCTGTATGTGCGTTATAATTAATCGAAATTAGTCGATTAAAAAAAAAAATCGATTAATAGAACACGAAAATTTTAATCAGTAACAGCCCTACTAAAAAGGCATCAGTGCCAGTGTCACCAAAGCCAGTGCTTCCACCAAGCGTGTCCACGATCACCGCCACATCAGTACAGTGTGCAGTGGCGGCCCCTGCATTGTGGGCGCCGCCCCCCATCCATGCGCCCGGCCCCTTTCAGGACGCTGGACGCATGGATTCCTATGGCGGGGGTGGTACTTTTTGAAGCACTAAAGCCAATTGTGTGACGATAGCGAATTCATTTTCACTATTTTCACACTAACCTTCCTCCCCGCCAATCAGGAGGCAGGGCGTTAGACCCGTTTCCTGATTGGCCAAAGTGCCAAGCCACCCTATTGAATGCCTGGCGCTTAGGAAGAGGAGCAGAGGAGACACACGCTGGAGCGGAGGTCGCCGCCGCTCTGGTGCACTTGGAGGAGCTGCTGCCTGGCGGTAAGTGCCAGGGGGTCTGTGAAAACCACGCGCGGGGGGGTTGGGGGTGCTGCCAAAGCCACAAGCCCCGTGCGTTGGGGGGGGGGTTGGTGGGCACAGGTGGCTGCATATACTGGGCACAAGTGGCTGCATTTGATGGCCACAAGTGGCTGCATTTGATAGACACAGTGGCTGCGTTTGATGGGCACAATGGCCACATATGATAGGCATAAGTGGCTGCATATGATGGGCACAAGTGGCTGCATATGATGGGCACAAGTGGCTGCATTTGATGGGCACAAGTGGCTGCATATGATGGGTAACAAGTGGCTGCATATGATGGGCATTTCAAGGGGTATGAGTACTTTTTCAAGGCACTGTATATACTGTGACTCTGTACTTGCCAAATATGATGCAGAAATCTCCTTCCACTGAGTCTGGCTGCAGCCATGTTAACTGTGGGCAGCTGAAGCTGCTGCCTGTTCACTTCCTGGATTTACACAGACACACAGGAGGCACACCTCCAGCGCTGCAGCCCTGAAGCTTTCATTGGCTCTCTTATAACTCATCCCCATCCCTTCCTGGCAAACTCTCACAAGACAGTGAGAGAGAGAGCTGTGCATGATGTCATAATCCTAGGCTAATGACCAGACAAGAAACAGGAAGTGAGCTGTATAAGGGATTTACTGGCAGAAAAAAATATTTTATTATCCAAAGTTAAAACAAAAAGGGCAGAAGATTTATAAGGTGGAAAGTTGAAAAAAATGACTGAAGGTCCGCTTTAAATACCTCCAAAAGAAAGCTATCTATTTAAAAAAAAGTATATAAAATGAATTTGGGTACATTGTTGCATGACTGAGTAATTGTAATTTAAAGTGTGACAGGCTGAGCAGGAAGGCCATCAATTCTCCTTTATCTGTCTTAAAGGTAAAACATCAGAGGCCTATTTAGACAGGGGTCCTAAAAAAAAAATAAAAAAAATTGTAAATAAATGTTAAAAAATAAATAAAAATAAATTAATAAAATAAATAAAAAAAGTAAATAAATGGTAAAATAAAATTAATAAAAAATTGTAAATAAATGGTAAAAAAGTAATAAAAAAATAAATAAAATTAAAAAAGTTAATAAATGGTAAAAAAATAAAATAATGACACCAGTGGTGGAACTACCCGGGTTGCAAAGGTTGCACTTGCGACTGGGCCCTGCCATTCTGCCACCGTGGGGGACCCCAAGACGGCAGGACCGGGGCCCGCTGTGGGACCGTATTAAAGGGTCCCATGAAGGGAGTAAAGGGCCCTGAGATCAGTGGGAAGGACACCGGCTGAGAGCCAAGGGGGCCCTTCATGGTTTCTTGCACCAGGGCCCTGAAGGTTCTAGTTATGCCTCTACATTGGACCTTTATAGTAATTATATCCTTCCCCCCTAAGCTTGGTATGATCTACACTGGTCCAAATTTTTTTATTTTATTATACAGGACTTATATAGCGCCAACAGTTTGCGCAGCGCTTAACAAAATGAAATTTTGACAAATGTTACTGCTACTAAAGCCAGCGTATAGTCACCTTTTTGTATGATGTCATAGAATAGATGATGTAATAAGGAGTTCCAAGAGACTGAATATTTGTATCCAGACGATTCCAGATACTCATTGTTAGAGTCTGTTACTCCTGTATTACTGTAAGTGACGAGGTTGAAATAAAAGATGGGAGGCGGTGGAAGTTCGGGTCAATGTCAGTATACGGTAAGCGTCATCCATGACACCGGCGGGGGGGGGGGGGGGGGGGGGGGGGGTGTAACGTTACACAGAGCTGTGGCCCACGGCTGAAGGTTAAGAAGCAGCATTGAATGACATCAGCACACAGAGGGTAACCGACACCAAAAACTGCGGAGAACAGTACGAGAGCGCTCCCAGAATACAAAGAGACAGCGTCGGAGTGACATAGAAAGCGGGGTCACCCCGGGTCTGCAGGAGTGTCAAAGTGGAGTCACTCCGGATCAGTGTCTCTCCCCACTGACAATTCCTCTAAACACAGCAGATGATCCCCAACCAATGTCAGTGTATCTCTCTCAGTCCTGCAGTCAGTCTCTCTCTCCCTCTCTCTCTCAGTCCTGCAGTCAGGGCCGGACTTACCATTGGGCTTGACTGGGCTCAAGCCCATGGGCCCCGCCCAATAGGGGGCCCCGCCGAGATACATAGCCGAGTGTACTTGTCTCGGCTCCGCTCACAGTCATGCCCAGTCCCGCCCTATGATGGAAATAACACGGGGACTGGGCGTGACTGTGAGCCGAGCTGAGTACACATGGCTACTCTCGGGACTGCGGGGCCATTTTTAAACTTCAAGACTGCAATGACAAGGCTGCAAATGACACTGGGGCAAGGCTGCAAATGACAAGGCTACACTGACAAGGCTGCAATGACACTGGACAAGGCTGCAGATGGATGGGCAAGGCTGCAGATGGACACTGATAAGGCTGCATTGATGGGCATTTAAATGTAAGTTTTTTTCTTAAACTTCCCTCCTAAAAGTTTTTTCCTTAAAATTCCCTCCTAAACTTGGGGTGCGTGTTAAATGCCCGTCACGTGTTTTACGCTGATAAATACGGTAATGTATAGAAGGTAGGGCCCGAAAGTGACTCAAGCCCAGGGGCCCCCACCACCCTAAGTCCTGCCCTGCCTGCAGTCAGTGTCTCTCCCTCTCTCTCTCTCTCTCAGTCCTGCAGTCAGTGTCTCTCTCACTCAGTCCTGCAGTCAGTGTCTCTCTCACTCAGTCCTGCAGTCAGTGTCTCTCTCACTCAGTCCTGCAGTCAGTGTCTCTCTCACTCAGCCCTGCAGTCAGTGTCTCTCTCGCTCAGTCCTGCAGTCAGTGTCTCTCTCACTCAGTCCTGCAGTCAGTGTCTCTCTCTCACTCAGTCCTGCAGTCAGTGTCTCTCCCTCTCTCTCTCAGTCCTGCAGTCAGTGTCTCTCTCTCACTCAGTCCTGCAGTGTGTGTGTCTCTCTCTCTCAGTCCTGCAGTCAGTGTCTCTCTCAGTCCTGTAGTCAGTGTCTCTCTCTCTCTCTCTCTCAGTCCTGCAGTCAGCGTCTCTCTCAGTCCTGCAGTCAGTGTCTCTCTCAGTCCTGCAGTCAGTGTCTCTCTCACTCTCTCTCTATCAGTCCTGCAGTCAGTGTCTCTCTCTCTCTCATGCAGTCAGTGTCTCTATCTCAGTCCTGCAGTCAGTGTCTCTATCTCAGTCCTGCAGTCAGTGTCTCTCTCTCACTCAGTCCTGCAGTCAGTGTCTCTCTCTCTCAGTCCTGCAGTCAGTGTCTCTCTCTCTCAGTCCTGCAGTCAGTGTCTCTCTCTCTCAGTCCTGCAGTCAGTGTGTCTCTCTCTCTCTCTCTCTCAGTCCTGTAGTCAGTGTCTCTCTCAGTCCTGTAGTCAGTGTCTCTCTCTCTCTCTCTCTTTCTCAGTCCTGCAGTCAGTGTCTCTCTCTCACTCAGTCCTGCAGTCAGTATCTCTCTCTCTCTCTCAGTCCTGCAGTCAGTGTCTCTCTCATTCAGTCCTGCAGTCAGTGTCTCTCTCTCACTCAGTCCTGCAGTCAGTATCTCTCTCTCTCTCTCAGTCCTGCAGTCAGTGTCTCTCTCATTCAGTCCTGCAGTCAGTGTCTCTTTCTCTCTCTCTCATTCAGTCCTGCAGTCAGTGTGTGTCTCTCTCTCTCACTCAGTCCTGCAGTCAGTGTCTCTTTCTCTCTCTCTCATTCAGTCCTGCAGTCAGTGTGTGTGTCTCTCTCTCTCACTCAGTCCTGCAGTCAGTGTGTCTCTCTCTCAGTCCTGCAGTCAGTGTGTGTCTCTCTCTCACACTCAGTCCTGCAGTCAGTCTCTCTCTCTCTCTCTCTCTCTCTCAGTCCTGCAGTCAGTGTCTCTCTCTCTCTCGGTCCTGCAGTCAGTGTCTCTCTCTCACTCAGTCCTGCAGTATCTCTCTCTCTCTCAGTCCTGCAGTCTCTCTCTCTCTCTCAGTCCTGCAGTCTCTCTCTCTGTCTCTCTCAGTCCTGTAGTCAGTGTCTCTCTCTCACTCAGTCCTGCAGTCTCTCTCTCTCTCTCAGTCCTGCAGTCTCTCTCTCTCTCTCTCAGTCCTGCAGTCTCTCTCTCTCTCTCTCAGTCCTGCAGTCTCTCTCTCTCTCTCAGTCCTGCAGTCTCTCTCTCTCTCTCTCAGTCCTGCAGTCTCTCTCTCTCTCTCAGTCCTGTAGTCAGTGTCTCTCTCTCACTCAGTCCTGCAGTCTCTCTCTCTCTCTCAGTCCTGCAGTCTCTCTCTCTCTCTCTGTCTCTCTCAGTCCTGTAGTCAGTCTCTCTCTCTCTCTCAGTCCTGCAGTCTCTCTCTCTCTCTCTCTCTCTCTCAGTCCTGCAGTCTCTCTCTCTCTCTCAGTCCTGGAGTCAGTGTCTCTCTCTCACTCAGTCCTGCAGTCTCTCTCTCTCTCTCTCTCTCTCTCTCTCTCTCAGTCCTGCAGTCTCTCTCTCTCTCTCTGTCTCTCTCAGTCCTGTAGTCAGTGTCTCTCTCTCTCTCAGTCCTGCAGTCAGTGTCTCTCTCAGTCCTGCAGTCAGTGTCTCTCTCAGTCCTGCAGTCAGTCTCTCTCTCTCAGTCCTGCAGTCAGTCTCTCTCTCTCAGTCCTGCAGTCTCTCTCTCTCTCTCTCTCTCTCTCTCTCAGTCCTGCAGTCTCTCTCTCTCTGTCTCTCTCAGTCCTGTAGTCAGTGTCTCTCTCTCTCAGTCCTGCAGTCAGTGTCTCTCTCAGTCCTGCAGTCAGTGTCTCTCTCAGTCCTGCAGTCAGTCTCTCTCTCTCAGTCCTGCAGTCAGTCTCTCTCTCTCAGTCCTGCAGTCTCTCTCTGTCTCTCTCTCAGTCCTGCAGTCGGTATCTCTCTCTCTCAGTCCTGCAGTCTCTCTCTCTCTCTATCTGTCTCTCTCTCTCTCAGTGTTTCTGGTGAGTGTACAGTGAGGCCCCGCCCCCGGGTGATGTCAGAGCCCCGCCCCCGCTCGGTGCGGAGGATCAGTGGAGGGATCTCTCCGGGATCTCGGTACTCGGATCACCGCACAGCGGGCGCCGGTCCCCGGATCTCCTCCGCCGTCATGGCGTCCATCCCGTGCCGGGTGCAGTATTTGGATGATATGGATCCGTTCATCTGTACCAACTTCCCGGAGCCCCGGAGACCTCCGGTGTACAACTTCCCGGAGAGCGCCCCGCTCAGCGACCAGCTGCCCGCCCTGCACAAGCTGCTGGAGGCGCCGCTCAAGGTACGGGGGGATGTCATTTATGGGGGTCCTAAACTTATGTGGGGGAGTCCTTATATATGGGGTGTTCCTGCCTTGTATGGGGGGGCTGACCATGTATGGGGGTCCTTAACTTGTAAGGGGGAGGGTCCTGATCATGTATGGGGGGACCCTAAACTTCTTTGGGGAGTGGGTACTTATGGGGGGCTGATCATGTATGGGGGTCTTTACCCTGTGTATATGGGGGGGGGGGGGGGGGGGCTCTTATCCTGTGTATATGGGGGTCTTTACCTTGTGTATATTGGGGATCCTTATCCTGTATATAGGGGGGGGGGTCCTGATCCTATGTATGGGGGGGGGGGGCTGATCATGTGTGGGGTTTTTTATCCTGTGTATATGGGGGGGGGTCCTGATCCTATGTATGGGGGGGGGGGGCTGAACATGTGTGGGGTTTTTTATCCTGTGTATATGGGGGGGTGTCCTGATCCTATGTATAGGGGTCCTTACCATGTATGGGGGTGTTTATCCTGTGTATATGGGGGTCTTTACCTTGTGTATATTGGGGGTCCTGATCCTATGTATGGGGGGGCTGATCATGTGTGGGTTTTTTATCCTGTGTGTATGGGGGGGGGTCCTTATTCTGTACATGGGGGGGGGGGGGGGTCCTGATCCTATGTATAGGGGGTTCTTACCATGTATGAGGGTGTTTATCCTGTGTATATGGGGGTCTTGATCCTTAATGTAGGGGCATCATACCATGTATGGGGTGTCTTTTATCCTGTCTATATGGGGGGTGGGGTCCTTGGTCCTGTATAAGGGGGGGCCCTGACACATATGGGGATCCTTTTCCTGTATATGAAGGGTCCTGATCATGTATGGGGTATTTTTATCCTGTATATGGGAGCCCTGACACACATGGGGGGGGGATCCTTTTCTTGTATACAGGGAAATCCTGATAATATATGGGGGTCCTTTATCTTGTATATGGTGTTTGTTTATACTGTAAATTGTGGTCCTTATTCTGTATATGGGGGGGGGGGGGTTATCCTGTAAAGGGGGTCCCTACCCTTTATGTGGGTTCCTGATCATGTATGGGGGACCTTATCCTGTGTATGGTGTGTTCTGATCATCTATGGGGGGGGGTCCTTATCCTTAGTACGGTGGGTTGTGATCATGTATGGGGGGGGGTCCTTATCCTGTGTATGGTGTGTTCTGATCATCTATGGGGGGGGTCCTTATCCTCAGTATGGTGGGTTGTGATCATGTATGGGGGGGGGTCCTTATCCTGTGTACGGTGGGTTCTGATCATGTATGGGGGGGGGGGGGTCCTTATCCTGTGTACGGTGGGTTCTGATCATGTATGGGGGGGGTCCTTATGCTGTGTACGGTGGGTTATGATCATGTATGGGGGGGGTCCTTATCCTGTGTACGGTGGGTTCTGATCATGTATGTGGGGGGGGGGGGTCCTTATGCTGTGTACGGTGGGTTATGATCATGTATGGGGGGGGGTCCTTATCCTGTGTACGGTGGGTTCTGATCATGTATGGGGGGGGGTCCTTATCCTGTGTACGGTGGGTTCTGATCATGTATGGGGGGGGGGGTCCTTATCCTGTGTACGGTGGGTTCTGATCATGCATGGGGGGGGTCCTTATCCTGTGTACGGTGGGTTCTGATCATGTATGTGGGGGGGGGGGTGGGGGGGGGGGGGGTCCTTATCCTGAGTATGGTGGGTTCTGATCATGTATGGGGGGGGGGGGTCCTTATCCTGAGTATGGTGGGTTCTGATCATGTATGGGGGGGGGGGGGTCCTTATCCTGTGTACGGTGGGTTCTGATCATGTATGGGGGGTCCTTATCCTGTGTACGGTGGGTTCTGATCATGTATGGGGGGGGTCCTTATCCTGTGTATGGTGGGTTCTGATCATGTATGGGGGGGGGGGTCCTTATCCTGAGTATGGTGGGTTCTGATCATGTATGGGGGGGGGGGTCCTTATCCTGAGTATGGTGGGTTCTGATCATGTATGGGGGGGGGGGGGGTCCTTATCCTGAGTATGGTGGGTTCTGATCATGTATGGGGGGGGGGGGTCCTTATCCTGAGTGTGGTGGGTTCTGATCATGTATGGGGGGGGGGGGTCCTTATCCTGTGTGTGGTGGGTTCTGATCATGTATGGGGGGGGGGTCCTTATCCTGTGTACGGTGGGTTCTGATCATGTATGGGGGGGGGTCCTTATCCTGTGTACGGTGGGTTCTGATCATGTATGGGGGGGGGGGGGGTCCTTATCCTGTGTACGGTGGGTTCTGATCATGTATGGGGGGGGGGGGGTCCTTATCCTGTGTACGGTGGGTTCTGATCATGTATGGGGGGGGGGGGTCCTTATCCTGTGTACGGTGGGTTCTGATCATGTATGGGGGGGGGGGGGTCCTTATCCTGTGTACGGTGGGTTCTGATCATGTATGGGGGGGGTTTATGTCCCATTGATGACATGAGGGGGGGGGTGTATCGGTGATAAATGGGTAGGGTTAATGTGAGGTAGGTGCTCTCCTGTCCCCTGGATGTCGATGAGTATTTTGATGGTTTGGGGGGTTCCTGTAGGTAGGGGGGGGGGTACCAGCAGAGTCTGGGGCTCAGTGGTGGGTTTATATCATATTGGGGCTCCCTTCTCATGGTTGTTACGTGACCCTCAGATGGGGGTCTTGGAGGATTTGGGGGTCCCGAACAATCTGGGACTTTTCTGCGGAGTTATGTTGGGATTATTATACAGGATTTGTATAGTGCCAACAGTTTGCGCAGCACTTTACAATGTAGAAGGGGGGGACAGTACAAAGTTCAATACGGAAGGGACGGGAGGACCTTGCTCATGGAGCTTACAATCTAAAGCAGCGTTTCTCAACTCCAGTCCTCAAAGCGCCCCAACAGGTCATGTTTTCAGGCTTTCCACTATTTTGCACAGGTGATTTGATCAGTGTCACTGCCTTAGTGATTACCACAGCTGTTTCTTCTGAGGGAAATCCTGAAAACATGACCTGTTGGGGGCGCCTTGAGGACTGGAGTTGAGAAACACTGACCTAAAGGATGCATTGGTGTCATTCTTGTTCTCTCGTGGGATATGGGGGGCGGGGTCTGATCAGGAAGGTGTTGGTGTATCAGCAGTACGTGGTACTTTGCAGTCAAGTTTAAAGGGTTAATGTTACGTTGGTGGTCTGATTCGGTAAATGACATTGGGGGGGGGGGGGACTCGGATTTGGAAAGTTTAGGGGTTCCTCTGGGCAATTTGGGTGGGTTCTAGCAGAATCTAGGTCTCTGCAGTGGAATTGAAAGGGTTAATACTTTGCTGTTTTCTGTGTCATTAATGTTACCTAACCTTGGGGGGGGGGGGGGGGCTGCTACTATTTGAAAACTTTGGGGGTTTCTGTAAATGGGTGGGGGGGCAAGATCTGGGACCACTATAGGTACCACTACAATAGGCCCACTGTCACATGACCTTTGGGGGGGGGGGGCTCTTATTTTGGAGGGTGCTCAGACTTTCCAGTGGAATTTATAGTTCCCCATGGAGGTTGTATAAATTGGGGGGGTTTCTTAAAAAAAAAAGTTTGCGGTGGGGGGAGGGGATTTCAGTCCTTTCGCTGTTCAGTGGACCCCAGAACAGACTGGGGACCTCCGTTATGGGTTTTTAGGGGTTAATGACGCCCTGAGATGTCATGGGGGTTAAATGACCTACATGGGGGGTCTAATTGGGGACAACCTGGGGGTCCCGCAACATTATCGGTTAGATGGACCCCACGGGCGATTGTAACCTTCTCCAGGGAAATGAAGGGTTAGTGCCATCTTGGGGGGGGGGGGGGGGGGGGGGGGGGGCTCTTGTTCCATTGATATGTCCCTATTGCATGGGGCTCTAATTGGGAGAACCTATGGGGGGTCCCGCCATACTGTATCAGATGGACCCCACACAGGGGATTGTAGCCTCCCCCCTGGGAAATGAAGGGTTAATGCCATGTTATGGAGGGGAATCCCTTAGATGGGTTAATACTATTTCGGTGTGCGTCACACTGAGATGTTGATATGTGTAGCAGGGATGGGGGGGGGGCGTCTTCTTGGTGTTTCGGGGGTTACCTCCATTTTGGAGGGGGGGGGGTCACGCCTATTCTGAAGTATGGAGCACCACAGTCATTGCCAACTGGGGTCCTGCAGCAGGGATGGGGGTCCTTGGTGATAAATGAAAACCCCCTCCCGTGTCATCTCGGGGGTTAATCTCATTTTGGCACACAGTGATGTATAATGAGTTCCGTGTGCGGCGGCGGTATAGCGGCGGCAGCTCCCTGGTTATACAGACCCGGTGTGGATCGGTACCCTCTGACGTTGGTGTTTTATTTTCTGGTTCATGAGTGCGCGGTGACTGCGGTCAATATTACGCAATCTATAGCATGTCGCAGAAACTTAAAGGGGGTCTCTGCCAAATTAACCTCCATTTCGGTATTTTTACGGTTCTGTATCATTTATGGGGTTTGTATTGACCTATAAAATCATGGCGGGTGGGCACACAGGCTGGTGATTTTGGCGGCCAACGTGGTTTCACTTCCATAGGAATTGAGGCATAAATGTAAATATATTGGCGTGAAATAAGAAAGGGCGGGGGGGGGGGGGTCATTGTGGGGGTATATGGTGGGCTATGCCTTTGGTATCAGTAACATATGATATATCTCAGTGATGGCGGACCTTGGCACCCAGATGTTTTGGAACTACATTTCCCATGCTGCTCATGCACTCTGCAGTGTAGTGGAGCATCATGGGAAATGTAGTTGGAAAACATCTGGGGTTCCAAGGTTCTCCATCACTGTTATATCTTGTAGATGCTGCATTTGTGAGGTTTGGGGGAACCAATGCCCCCCCCCTGGGTTGGAGGGAGGAGGTTTTATTATATGTGTTCTTGATACTTATGTAGATAGTCTATGGTTTTGGGGGGCATCAATAACATATGCCAGCTTGTAGATGCTGTATTTATGTGGTCTGGGGGATCTGATGCCCCCCCCCCCCCCCAAGACAGGGTTGGAGGTATTCTAGGTGTTCTTGATGCCTATATAGATGGCCTACATCATATCACAACTATCTATATAGGCATCAAGAACACCTATAATACCTCCAACCCTGTCCCAGGGGGGCCATCAGATTCCCCAGACCACATAAATACAGCATCTACAAGCTGGCATATATTATTGATGCCCCCCAAAACCATAAACTGTCTACATAAGTATCAAGAACACGTATAATAAAACCTCATCTCTTCATCCCGGGGGGCCATTGGACCCCCCAAAAACCTCATAAATGCAACATCGACAAGCTGGCATATGTTATTGATGCCCCCCAAAACCATAGACTATCTACATAAGTATCAAGAACACGTATAATAAAACCTCATCTCTCCATCCCGGGGGGGCATTGGACCCCCCAAACCTCATAAATGCAACATCTACAAGATGGCATATGTTATTGATACCCCCAACGACCATAGCCCACCTCATGCTTCATATCACAACTATCTACATACGTATCAAGAGCACCTATAAAAACCCATTCAACCCCTTCCAGTGGGGGCCACCGGATCCCCCAATCCACAGAAAAGCAGCATCTACAAGGTTGCATATATCATTGGTACCCCCAAAAACCATAGCCCACCCCATACGTCATATAACAGATATGTTTTTTTGGGGGGTACCAATAACATATGCTATCTTGTAGGTGCTGCATTTCTGTGGTTTGTGGGATCTGGTGCCCCCCCCCCCCCCCCGGGACGTGGTTGGAGGGGTTTTTTATACATATGTAGATAGTTGTGATATGACGTATGAGGTGGGCTATGGTTTTTGGGGGTACCAATGACATATGCAACCTTGTAGATGCTGCTTTTCTGTGGTTTGGGGAATCCAGTGCCCCCCCCCGGATGGGGTTGAAGAGGTTATTATAGGGGCTCTTGATACATATGTAGATAGTTGTGAAATGACGTATGAGGTGGGCTATGGTTTTGGGGGTATCAATAACATATGCAACCTTGTAGATGCTGCATTTATGTGATATTTGGGGGATCTGATGCCCCCCCCCCCCCCCGGGATGGAGTTGGAGGTATTATTATAGGTGTTCTTGATACATATGTAGATAGTTGTCATATGAGGTGGGCAATGGTTTTGGGGGTACGGGTACCATATGTAACCTTGTAAATGCTACCTTTATGTGGTTTAGGAGATCTGATGGTCCCCCGGGGGTTGGAATTTGAGGGGGGTTGGAGGTGTCATTTTAGGTGTTCCTAATACATATGTAGATAGTGGTGATATGACGTATGAGGTGGGCTGTGGTTTTGGGGGTATCAATAACATATGCAACCTTGTAGATGCTGCATTTATGTGGTTTGGGGGATCTGATGGCCCCCCCCGGGGTGGGGTTGGAGGTAGTGGAGGCTTTATTATAGGTGTTCTTGATACATATGTAGATATGATATGATGTATGAAGTGGGTTATGTTTTTTGGGGGGTACCAATAAAATATGCTATCTTGTAGATTCTGCATTTATGTGGTTTGGGGGATCGGATTGCCCCTCTGGGACGAGGTTTTAGGTGGTGGGGGGGGGGGGGTGGAGGTGTTTTATTACAGGTGCTGTTGATACATATGTAGATAGTTCTGATATGATGTATTAGGTGGGCAATGGTTTTGGGGGTACAGGTACCATATGTAACCTTGTAAATGCTGCCTTTATGTGGTTTAGGAGATCTGATGGTCCCCCGGGACAGGGTTGGAGGTGGACGTGTTTATTTTAGGTTTTCCTGATTCATATGTAGATAGTTCTGATATGACGTTTTGAGGTGGGCTATGGTTTTGGGGGTATCTATGCCAGTGATGGCGAACCTTGGCACCCCAGATGTTTTGGAACTACATTGATCAACTACAACTACATGATGCTTCACTAGACAGCAGAGTGTATGAGCATCATGGGAAATGTAGTTCCAAAACATCTGGGGTGCCAAGGTTCGCCATCGCTGGCCTATGCTATCTTATCTTGAAGATGCTGCATTTATGTGGTTTGGGGATCTGATGGCCCCCCGGGGACAGAGTTGGAGTTATTATTTTAGGTGTTCTTGATACATATGTAGATGTCATATAAGGTGGGCAATGGTTTTGTGGGTACGGGTACCATATGTAACCTTGTAAATGCTGCCTTTATGAGATCTGATAGCGCCCCCCCCCCCCCCCCCCCCATTACAGGAGGTGGAGGTGTTATTTTAGGTGTTCCTGATACATATGTAGATGTGATATGACCTATGACAGTGATGGCGAACCTTGGCACCCCAGATGTTTTGGAACTACATTTCCCATGATGCTCATGCACTCTGCAGTGTAGTGGAGCATCATGGGAAATGCAGTTCCAAAACATCTGGGGTGCCAAGGTTCGCCATCACTGACCTATGAGGTGGGCTATGGTTTTGGGGGTATGAATAACAACATATGTTATCTTTTAGATGCTGCATTTATGTGGTATGGACGGGACGTTGAAGGTGGTGGGGGGGGGGGGGAGGTTTTATTATAGGCGTTTTTGATACATCTGCAGATAGTTGTGATATGACGTATGAGGCCCTTGTAATGGGACCCTGGCATCTCAGGGGTGCACAGCGTAGATGCCAGGCTCAGCCAGCTGTAGGATCTGTCGCTCCATGGCCATGCCGGGACTCGTAGATCTAATTGTATTCTGTGTTAATCCAGACTTTACCTTGTGACCCAAGACGGGGGTAACAAACTAGCCAATCTTTCTTCCTTAATCACCGCAGCAATTAGTCTTATGACGTTCCGCCCAGCTCCAGAATTATATATGGCACCCGGAGCTGTTTTCTGGAAGGGTTGATGTGCACCAGACTGGCTGCTGCAGAGATGCCCCTCGCTGACCCTCCCACCTTAATCCCCCCCCCCCCCCCCCCCCCCCCCATGTTAATCCTCCTCTGCTAATGCTGCTTCTTCCCAGTCATCTGCAGGATTTGCAGTCTGAAAGGCCAGTTGCATGCTCCCCGTTCCATAAACAAAGATCTGTTTTGCTAATGATCGTGAGACGAGGGGATGCCATTGTCTGGTGAAGCAAATAAATAAATAAATGGGCGTACAGGTAAATCCTTCCATGGTGCCCAGTGCTACATGACCCGGGAGGGGGGTTCCGGGACTTGAGTTTAAAGAGCCTGTGTCGTGTTGGGGACCGTGCCCCATGGATGGATTTCAGTCGTATAGGTTGGGGTGGGTGGGGGGGTTCTTTACAAGAACGGTTCAGTCCTTTCACTGTCCAGTGGATATCAATGAGTCTGGGGACCTCCGCTGTGGGAATTTGAAAGGTTAATGTCTTTTTGTATGTCCTGTCACCTTGAGATGCTATGATGATTAAATGACCAATTTGGGGGGGGGGTCTAATAGGGAAAACCTGGGGGGTCCTACCTTATTCAGTCCTGTAGATGGAACCCACAGGGAATAGTAACCTTCTCCTGGGAAATGAAGGTTTAATACCATTTTAGGGACTCTTGAAACATTAAAATGTCCCCATTGTGGTGGCCCAAATTGGTAAAACCCGCCATATTATATTTTTTAGGTTGCCTCCATAGGGGATTGTAACCGATTCCTGGGAAGTTAAGGGTTAATGCCATATTGGGGGCTTTTATTCCATTGATATGTCCCCATTGTGGGGGCTCTAATTGGGAAACCACCATATCGTATTGGTTAGATGGACCCCACAGGGGAATGTTACGTTATCCTAGAAAATTAAGAGTTAATGCTATTTGAAGGGTTCATGGCCCATTGTGAGGACTCTAATCGGGAATACCTGGGGGGGGGGGGTCCTGACATATTGTATCTGTTAGATGGACCCCACAGGGAATAGTAACCATCTCCTGGAAAAATGGGTGCAATGCCCCATTGATGCTCCATTGATGTGTCCCCATTGCCCAAATTGGGGAAAACCCAGGGGTCTCACCACATTGTATTTGTTATATTGACCCCGCGTGGGAATTGTAACCTTCCCTTTGGAAATGTAGGGTTAATGCCATTTTAGGTGTTCATGTCCCATTAATATGTCCCCATTGTGGGGGGGTTCTAATCGGGGGGGACTGGGGTTCCCACCATAATGATGTGTCTGTTAGATGAACCCTACACGGGATATTAACCCTTCATTTCTCAGGAGATGGCTACAGTCATCTTAGGGGCTCTTGTTGCATTAAAATGTCCCCATTGTGGGGGCCCAAATTGGGGAAAACCTAGGGTTTTGCAATATTGTATCTGTTTGATGGACCCCACTGGGGATTGTGTTCTTCCCCTGGGAAATGAAGGGTTAATGCTATTTTAGGGGTTCATGTCCCATTTGTGGGGGCTCACATTTGGGGAAAACCTGTGGGCCCCCCATATTGTAATTGTTAGGTTGCCTTCATAGGGGATTGTAACCACTTCCTGGGAAATGAAGGGTTAAGGCTGTATAGGGGACCCTTGTTCCATTGATATGTCCACATTGTGGGGGCTCTAATTGTGAAAACCTGGGGGTCCCGCTATATTGTATTTGTTAGATGGACTCCACAGGGGAACGTAACCTTCTCTTGGGAAATGAAGCCCCCTAAAATGCTGTTTTAGGGGGCCTTTAGATTTACCCCTAATTTTACTTAAGCCACAGAAGCCCTAATCAGAAAGAGGCCGGGGGCCCCCGCCATTTATAACGTGGACCTCCAGTGTAGATCGGGGGCCCTGCTCCTTTGGGCTGTGGGATTTGCAGTCTGTAGGGCTAGTTGCACGCTCCTTTGTGCCATGAACGAAGATGCGTTTTTGCTAAATGTTCGAACGATGAGAGGATGTCATGGTCTGATAGAGCAAAAAAAAAAAAGACGAGGGGGCGCCAGAAAAAAAAAAATGGCTGCACAGGTTTGATTTGTGGTAGCCTAGGGGTGCGCGGCCCTGTGGTTTGGGGGATCTGGTGGCCCCCCGGGATGGGGTTGATATGTAGATATTTTAACTGTTAGGTTGCCTTCATATATGATTGTAACTTCTTCCTGGGAAATGAAGGGTTAATGCGATATAGGTGACTCTTGTTCCATTGATATGTCCACATTGTGGGGGCTCTAATTGGGGAAAACCTGGGGAACTCGCCATATTGTATCTGATAGATGGAACCCACAGGGGATTGTAACCTTCCCCTGGGAAATGAGGGGTTAATGCCATTTTAGGGGTTTGTTTCTGGTTTCTACCAGGATGTCATGATCTGGTAGAGCAAAAAAAAAAAAAAAAGACGAGGGGGCGCCAGAAAAAAAAAATGGCCGCACAGGTTTTATTTGGGGTAGCCTAGGGGTGCGCGGCCCCCCTCATCTTTCGCAGTGATCCTTTTCCCCGGTCCGATCTCTTTGGACGCACGCTGCGTCTCCGGACAGGCTGGTAACACTGAGGGGGGGTGAAAGGGTTAAGCGTTGTCTGGGAACACTCGAGCACGCCCTTCTTCCATATATGTGTCTATCCCAAATTTAGCTGAAGTAACTGTTGGCAAAGCGCGGTGATGTCTGGCTCCTGGCTGGAACATACCTCCCTTTTCCTCGACCCTTTTGATCGCTTTCCTTAAACCTTCTTTTTTGGCGTCTAAATAAGTTTTTGGTTTCCGTGGCAACCGGCCTGTTTCTCACCGAGATCAGGCAGGCCCCGTTGCTTGTGCACCTGTTTGCTATTGTATTCACTGGCATTGTTTTATACCTCCCGCCTTGGTGGGGGGGAAACAAATGTCTGTCAGACCGGTTTGTTTTCACACACGTGTCTCTGCTTTTGTTGTCCTAAGAAGTGTGAGGTGCGAGCGTCCTCCATCGCAGAAAGTTCTGCCGTGTCATGTGAAGTCTGAGGTGTGTGAGTCAGCGCAGGCCGGAGCCACTGACTAACTTTTCCCTCCATTCTCTGCTTTACTGTAAATACCTCAGCTAAGGGAAGTTTTTAGCGGGGTAAATATTGGCACTTTTTTTCATGTGCCAAATTAATCGGATAAATCGGTGTGGCCGTTCTGTTGTAAACGCCAAAATGCATTTTGACCGCGTATGTGCGTATGACGTTTTTTTCGAATGTGTTCAGGAAAAAATATGTCGTGTGCAACGCAAAGAAGCGTCGGCGTGTACAAAGATACGCCCACCTACAGCCAGTCACTTGCATGGCAGGGTTCACATGTACCTAATGAAAGCGACTAATGCCGCTTACACACGGTCGGAATTTCCGATGGAAACAGTCCGATGGGAGCTTTTTATCGGATTTTCCGACCGTGTGTATGCCCATCAGTCTTTTTCTGTCGGAATTTCCGACGGACTTTGGATTGAGAACCTGTTCTTAATTTTTCCGACGGAAAACCTTTCTATCGGATTTTCCGATCGTGTGTATGCAATTCCGACACGCAAAATTCCGACGCATGCTCGGAAGCATTAAACTTCCCTTTTATAGTGCCGTTGAACGTGTTGTATGCCACAGTGTTATTGACAGTCGGAATTTGGTGTGACCGTGTGTAGGCAAGACAGTTTGAGCGAAATTCTGTCGGAATTCCGACAGGAAAACCATCAGAGCTTTTTCCGACGAGAATTCCGACCGTGTGTACGCGGCATTACAGTATAACTCTGTGGTAAACTCTTCAGGTAGGGCTGGTGCAGGGGGGAGAAGGGTGGAACCTCGGTCAGATTTTTATTGCAGTCTGTGTCCTTATTCAAATGATTTCACTTTGCTTGATGGCCGTTCGATCACAGAGTGAGGGAAAATGTCCCTACTTCCTGTTTTTATGGAGGTCTGGAAGTGAGGGAAAATCCTGCACACTTTGTATTTCATGAGCTAAAATCTCCCCCCAAACGCTTCAGATTTGACAGGTATCAGATAATACAGAAAATGAGGAAAATCCCCTCTCACACTTCCTATTTTTGAAAGGAGACAATGTGGTAAAATTTTACCCCGACAATTTCTACTTGGCAGATTTCAGACATTACAGGATGTGAGGGAACCTCCCTGCCCACTTCCTATATGAGAGGTATCAGACAAAACAGGAAATTAGGGTAAATCTCTTTTCTCCCCCCCCCCCTCCAATTTCACAGGTGTCAGATAATACAGAAAATTAGTTAAAACACCCCCCCCCCCCCACAACGCTTTAGATTTGACAGGTATCAAACGATACAGGACATTATCTAAATCACCCAAAACACCTCAGATTTGACAGGTGTCAGACAACACAGGAAATGAGGGAAAATCCCCCTCCCCACACTTCATATTTGAAAGGAGAAAATGTGGTAAGATTTACCCCTACAATTTCTATTTGGTATATTTCAGACATCAAATAGAAATTGTAGGGGTAAAATTTTACCAATTTGGTGTCTGAAATATACCAAATAGAAATTGTAGGGGTAAATCTTACCACATTTTCTCTTCTCAAATATGAAGTGTTGGGAGGGGGATTTTCCCTCATTTCCTGTGTCGTCTGACACCTGTCAAATCTGAAGTGTTTTGGGTGATTTAGCTAATTTCCTGTATCGTCTGATACCTGTCAAATCTAAAGCGTTGTGGGGGGGGGGGGGGTGATTTAACTAATTTCCTTTATTATCTGACACCTGTGAAATTGGAGGGGGGGAGAAGAGATTTACCCTAATTTCCTGTTTTGTCTGATACCTCTCAAATAGGAAGTGGGCAGGGAGGTTCCCTCACATCCTGTAATGTCTGAAATGTGCCAAATAGAAATTGTAGGGTAAAATTTTACCAAATTTTTTCCTCTCAAAAATAGGAAGTGTGGGAGGGGGGATTTGGACCCTCCAGGTTTTGGAATGTAGCACTCTGTACATGTAGTCACTCTGAATAGAATATTATACTTTAATTATACTTGCATCATAATTCTATTATGTTATTATAATTCTGATATAATTATGTGATTCTAATATAATTGGAATGAAAGGTCATCCTTGTCTCTCTGTTACCAGTAGCCGACCAATGAAAGGCGTGTTTTCTGTACGCGAGGACCGCACTCTGTGCGCCAGATTAACCCTTTTGCTGCCAGAGCCGTTTTTTGCCTTTTTTTTTTTTTTTGCAAACATAATTTAAAAAGTCATTTTCGGCCTGAAGATTACATAAAACCCCCCAAACATTTTTATAATTTCTGAAAGCAACCAGTAGGGATGGTTGGTATTTGTGCTGGGAGAAGTGATTTACGCTAGCATAGGGATGTGAATGTGTGCTGGAAGGGGGGGATTTTGAGTGTCGGCGGGGGGGGGGGGGGGGGGCCTTGAGGATTTTTTGCTTGGAGGGGAAGTTTCAAGGGTAGAGCATTTTTGCTAGTAGAGGAATTATTATTATTATTATTATATATATTATTATATATATATATATTTTTTTTTTTTTTTTTAGGGGTATGGCGTATATGGGGAGAGAGAGGATTTGATATGGGGGGGGGGATTTGTCTGGGAGGGGGGATTTCAGCAGGGGGTGAATTTGTACTAGGAAGGAGGAGAATGCTATGCTTGGGGGGTAGGGGGCATGCTGGGGGTAAGAATTGATTGTTCTAAGAGGGCAAATTTGGGGAGGTGTGCTAGGAGGGGTGACTTGAGGGGGATTTGTGTTGAAAAGAGATGATTTGTTCTGGGGGGGGGAGGGGGGGGGGAGGGGGTGTTGTGCTATAAAAGTAAAATATAAGAGGGCAAATTTTTTTTGGGGGGGGGGGGGGGGGATTTGTGCTAGTAGGGATGATTGGTATTTGTGCTAGGAGAAGTGATTTACGCTGGCATAGGAGTGTGAATGTGTGCTGGAAGGGGGGGATTTTGAGTGTGGGGGGGGGGGGGGGGTGCAGGATTTTTTGCTTGGAGGGGAATTTTTAAAGGGTTGTGCTAAGAGAGGGAATTTGTTTTTGTTTGTTTTTTTGGGGGCGGGCGCATATGGGGAGAGAGAGGATTTGAGTTGGGAGGGGGGAAATGGGGAGGGCAAAGATTTGTGCTGGGAGGGGGTATTTCAGCAGGGGGGCAAATTTGTACTAAGAGGACGGAGAATGCTGTGATTGGGGGGGGCAAGCAGCTTACTGCATAATTATTTTTTGGGGGGAGGGGAGTTTCACTGACAGATAACACTCTTGGGGGGGGGGGGGGGGGACACAATTTGGCGTGTTCGCCCTGGGCTCTAGATGACCTTGTCCCGGCCGGCACTGATCACATCTAAGAATCGGTAAGCTGCAATTTAGTGGTTGCGTTTTGGGTTTACCACCGCTCATAGCGATTGTGCGCTGGTTTGAAATGGCTGAAAATTTCCGCTTTGGGGCTCGTGCGCTCGGCCGCAGCACACATGGGCATCCAGAAGCTCTCCCGCAGCTCCATCATACAGCTGCCCATAGACAATAATTACAAGATATGTCGGTACGTGCGCAAAGTGCATAAGTCTTAGGAAGGTTCTGAGCGCTCGTGCGCACTGTACGCCCGCCCCCCCTCCTTGCCGCCGCGTGCACGAGCCCTTGTAGGTAAGCAGTGTAGGCACAATGCCGGTGGGCTGTATCTGTATTATGGGATGCCGGGAGATTAGATTTCTATTGGCCGTTGTTTCCTAACAGTCTTCCTCCCTGAATGATCGATGGATGCCGCAGTCGATGTAAAAATAGCCCTGACTTGGTTTTTTCGCGGCATTGAACCGGCTGCGCTGGAAGGATCGGCGGCCTCCGATTACTTGTGAGCCGTTAATGCGTCGGCTGTTTATTTTCCCCGCCGCTGTCATGTGGCTGCCAAATCTTCTGCTTCCTTATCTACCTGTCATTGGCTGAAGCTGAGAGGCTCGGAGGCTGACATATTGCCGGGGATTGCTGTGACGCGCTCCGCATACCCCCCTGCCTGCTCTGTAGTTTTTTATTTTACAGACTTGTAACCTGCCAGTGCCGAGGTTACAGGGAAAATATCGCCCTAAATGAAAGAGAAGTGGTCATTTTATTTCCACGTAGTAAATAGTTTGGGTCGTAAAAGAGTTTACTTCTGGGTGGCAAGAGGGTGGTCGGTACGATTTTTACCGCATTGTTGCAGTCTGGGGGAGAGGAGACTGAGGAAAGGCCTTCTCTTCCCTGCAGCAGACTGATGATCTATTTTCAATCGGAAAAGATGGCTTTGTAATATCATAGATGGAGCTTTTTTTTGAGGAATGACACTGTTATGCCGCGTACACACGCCCGGACTTTTCGACCAAACTGGTCCGACGGCACGATTTCGTCAGACAATTCGACCGTGTGTGGGCTTCATCGGACCTTTACTGTCGAAAATCAGACAGACTTTAGATTTAGAACATGTTTCAAATCTTTCCGACGGACTCGAGTCCGGTCAAAAAATCCGTTCGTCTGTATGCTAGTCCGACGGAGGAAAATTGACGCTAGGGCAGCTATTGGCTACTGGCTATGAACTTCCTTTATTCTAGTCCGGTCGTACGTCATCGCGGTCGAATCCGTCGGACTTTGGTGTGATTGAGTGCAGACAAGTCCGATTCGACGTAAGTCTGTCGAAACTCCTTCAAAGTCCAACGTAATTCAGTCCGTCAAAGTCCGGTCGTGTGTACACGGCATTACTGTATATTGTGATGTCATTTATTAACACCAACTCCGTTATAATGACCTGGTCCTTTAATTAATATGGCTGTTTGGGCTAACCAAGCTGTCCTGTTTATGCATGCGCTGGTTAATATGGTTGCTTGGGAAAGCCAAGCTGTCCTATTTTTGTTTGCCTTGGCCAATATGGTTGCTTGACCTGAGCAAAGCTGTCCTATTTATCCATGCTCTTGCCAATATGGTTGCTTGGCCAAGCCAAGCAATCCTGTTTATGTATGCTTTTGCTGATTTTTGGTTGCTTGGCCAAGCCAAGCTGTTCTGTTAGTGCGGGCCTATAACTTGTATGGTTTCTTGGCCAAGCCAAGCTGTCCTGTTTGGTCTTCTGAATATAGTTACTTGGTGGAGCTAAGCTGTCCTGTTAATACTTGCCTTGGATATTATAGTTGCTTGGCTGAGCCAAGCTGTCCTGTTTATCTGCGCTCTGGCTAATATGGTTAGCCAAGCCAAACAGTCCCCCCTAATGCATGCTTTAGCCATTTATGGTTGCTTGGCTAAGCCAAGCTGTCTTGTTTATCCATATCTGGCTAATATGGTTGCTTGGCTGAGCCAAGCTGTCCTGTTAGTGCATGCCTATAACTTATATGATTTCTTCTTGGCCTAGCCAAGCTGTCATGTTTTTTATTTATGGTCTGCCCAATATAGTTACTTGGCCGAGCTATGCTGTCCTGTTTAATACTTGCCTTGGACAATATGTTTGCTTGGCTGAGCCAAACTTGTCCTGTGTATCCATGCTCTGGCTAGTATGGTTGCTTGGCCGAGCCATGCTGTCCTGTTTATGCATGTTTTGGCCAATATGGTTGCTTAAACAAGCCAAGCTGTCCCATTTCTCCATGCCGTGGTCAACATGTTTTGACCAGGGCAAGCCAGCCAGTCCACGTCTATGTGTGCTCTGGCCAGTTTGGTTGCTTCTCCAAGCCAAGCTGCCCTGTTGGCGCATACCTCTAACTTATATGGCTTCTTGGCAGAGCCAAACTGTCCTGTTTATGCTCTGCCCGTATAGTTGATTGGCCGAGTCAAGCTGTCCTGTTAATACTTACCTTGGACAATATATTTGCTTGGCTAGGCCAAGCTGTCCTCTTTATCCATGCTCTGGTCAATAAGGTTGCTTGGCTAAGGCAAGCAGTCCTGTTATGTATGCTCCGGTCAGTTTGGTTGCCTGGCCAAGCCAAACTGCCCTGTTAGTACATGCCTATAACCTTTTATATGTTTTCTTGGCCGAGCCAAGCTGTTGTGTTTTATGGTCTATGTTACTTGGCCAAGCTAACCTTGCCTTGGACAATACATTTTCTTGACTGTGCCAAGCTGGTCTGTTTATCCAGGTCTTGGCCATTATGGTTGCTTGGCCGAGCTAAGCCGCCATGTTAACATTTGCCTTAGACCAGTGATGGCGAACCTTGCCGCCCCAGATGTTTTGGAACTACATTTCCCATGATGCTCGTGTAGTTAAAGTGGAGTTCCACCCACTTTTACAACTCTTCAGCATCCCTCACTAAACTGTGCACTGTAAACAAATTGGATATTTTTTTTATTTTTTTTTCAGCACAGACTGTATATCTGCTGTATTCATTTTTCACTTCCTCCTCCCTGGCCGCGGCCCATCGCATCATTTCCTGTTTGCAATGCCTCCTGGGAAGGGGCAGCAACTTCCTCTCAAACTGCCGTTGCTATGGAAACCTGACCTGAAACCTATTACACTGCTTATGCTGCACTGAGCATGTGCGAGATCTGCAAGGATGAGATCCAGGAAGAAATACAGTCTGGCTTCAGATGCCCACACTTAAGATGGCCACGGCCTGCTGCAAGTTTATAAAATAACAAACTACTGCTGAAAACTAACAAAACAGACCTTAGTTTACAGACTAACTTTACTAGAATACATTAAGCTTGTGTATTATAGGGGTATTTTTATTTAAAAAGTATAATTTCGGCCAGAACACCGCTTTAAGCATCATGGAGAAATGTAGTTCCAAAACATTTTGGGGGTGCCAAGGTTCACCATCGCTGCCTTAGACAATATATTTACATGGCCGAGCCGAGCGATCCTGTTCACGTATATTCTGGCCAATATGGTTGCAGAAAAGTAGTCCGCTTTATCAGATGTGCCGATGTGAGCCAGTTGCTCTCTTAGCCAGCCGTTGCATGACCTTGGCAGGTTGGTTTGGATGGGCGGTAAAAGGATGGGGGGGGGGGGGGGGGGGGGGTGACCACGGCAGAGTAAGAAGTAGACATGTGCACAATAGAAAAATTTGTTTAGTTTCGTTTGTTAGTTTCCGTTGATTCGTAACGATTCTTAATTTCGTAAGAGTTATTTTTTCGTTGATTCGTTTTTCCGTTAGTTGAATTTTCGTTTATTCGGACTTCGGACGCATTCGTGTTTTCGTAGATTTAGTTACATTCGTACTTTCGTTAGATTGATTTATTCGTACTTTCGTAACATTGTTTTCGTAGATTTGTAATCGGAGCATAAATTCATAATTTTATGTAATGTGTATGCTATTATTACATTGTAAGAGACACGGAAAAATTACGAATCGAAAAAAAAAAGTTCCGAATTTTTTCGTTCAATCCATTCGAAGCACGTTAAAAAAAAAGTTACGAATCGAAAAAAAAAAGTTACGAATGTACGAATTTTTTTCGTTCAATCCATTCGAAGCGCGTTAAGCAGCGCCATTGTAAGGGACACGGAAAATTACCAATTCAACAACAAAAAAAAAAGTTACGAATGTACGAATTTTTTCGTTCATTTTGATTTTCGTTGTTCCTGTTTTCGTTTTTCGGATTTTCTTCTTTCGTAGTTTTGTTTAGAATTTTGGTTATTTCGGATTTTCGTTTTTCATATTCGTTCGACTCGATAATTCGTTATTCGTAAAAAAATTTAGCGACTTATTCGGTCATTCGTACGATAACAAATGAACGAATATAACGAATTTTAACGGAAAACGAATTACAACGAAACGAATTGCACATGTCTAGTAAGGAGAAGCAAGGGATCGTTTCATGACGGGTTCCTCCTTTTTAAGCCACCAAGGATGTCCTTGAAGTGACCAAGTCTTGGAAGCCCAGACGTTGCTTGGAAGCGATTGTTTGGATTTTTCTCTCCTGCGGTCGTGTTCCCAGTGCCCTGTGGGAGAGCGCTGCGCACTTCCTATTGTGACTAGTGAGTATCCTGCCCCCGGGTCTCGCTCTGCTCACACCATTAGTCATTTTAAGATGTTCTTAGAAGATTGGAGGGGAGGTTGTGCAACTGCAATCAGAGGGTCAGACTTGTGACTCCTATTATTCCTGCTTTTCCTTGTATCGCGCCGATCGAATATGACACGCCGCACATACCTGGCACAGGACAACGTGGAGTAAAAGTCTATGTATTCCTTTTTATTCCCTCCCTGTATTTCAAGTCTGTTTCGTATTTTGGATTTGTAAACCGATGTTGCAATCTACATGTTGCGTGAATTTACGTGAATCCTTCAGGAGTTGGACTTGATGGACTTGTGTGTGTTTTTTTTTTTTTTTTTTTCAACCTTACCAACCCAGTATGAGGAACTGAGGAACTCCCGTTCTAGAAGGCAAGAGGGTGCGGATCTGACATCAGACTATATAGCATAGAGCTGAGTGTCATTTGAGACCTGAGTGGAGGGAAAGGACACCCCCCCCCCCAACCTTACCAACCCAGTAGGAGGAACTCCAGTTCTAGAAGGCAAGAGGGTGGGGATCTGACATCACAGACTATACAGCATAGAGCTGAGTGTCATTTGAGACCTGAGTGGAGGGAAAGGACACCCCCCCCAACCTTACCAACCCAGTAGGAGGAACTCCAGTTCTAGAAGGCAAGAGGGTGGGGATCTGACATCACAGACTATACAGCATAGAGCTAAGTGTCATTTGAGACCTGAGTGGAGGGAAAGAACACCCCCCCCCCTCTACACAGTCTCATAGAGAAACATGCACAGCCTCAGGTGTCAATCGCCTTTTGTGTGCTGGGTGTGGGGGTGATCCCGTCTTCCAGGATTGGTGTCGGCCTAACCGGAGGAATGAGAGTGCAGACTGAAATCACAATGGGTGCTTTGGGTTGAGGGAAGTACACACTATAGAAGGACTTGATGGACTTGTGTCTTATTTTTTTCAACCTTACCAACCCAGTAGGAGGAACTGAGGTACTCCAGTTCTAGAAGGCAAGAGGGTGGGGATCTGATATCACAGACTATACAGCATAGAGCTGAGTGTCATTTGAGACCTGAGTGGAGGGAAAGGACCCCCCCCCCCCAAACCTTACCAACCCAGTAGGAGGAACTCCAGTTCTAGAAGGCAAGAGGGTGGGGATCTGACATCACAGACTATACAGCATAGAGCTAAGTGTCATTTGAGACCTGAGTGGAGGGAAAGGACACCCCCCCCTCTACACAGTCTCCTAGAGAAACATGCACAGCCTCAGGTGTCAATCGCCTTTTGTGCGCTGGGCGTGCGGGGTGATCCCGTCTCCCAGGATTGGTGTCGGCCTAACCGGAGGAATGAGAGTGCAGACTGATATCACAATGGGTGCTTTGGGTTGAGGGAAGTGCACACTATAGAAGGACTTGATGGACTTGTGTCTTATTTTTTTTTCAACCTTACCAACCCAGTAGGAGGAACTGAGGTACTCCAGTTCTAGAAGGCAAGAGGGTGGGGATCTGACATCAGACTATACAGCATAGAGCTGAGTGTCATTTGAGACCTGAGTGGAGGGAAAGGACACCCCCCCCCTTCTACACAGTCTCATAGAGAAACATGCACAGCTGAGGCTGTCAATCACCTTCTGTGTGCTGGGCGTGCGGAGTGGTCCCGTCTTCCAGGATTGGTGTCGGCCTAACCGGAGGAATGAGAGTGCAGACTGATATCACAATGGGTGCTTTGGAGTGAGGGAAGTGCACACTATAGAAGGATGTACTTTGTTAATAATTTTTATTTTATTTTTTCTGAGCTTTACTAACACTTTTGTAGTGGGCGGGGCCTGCTGGATCCATCCAACAGCTGTGCACAGGCTATGTGCAGCACGGTGATGATGTCACTGTTGACAAAGGTGGGACCACGCCCCCCCCCCCACGCCCAGCACACAGAAGGTGATTGGTGCTCACAAAGTGGATGTATATCCATTATGGCTATTGATGAAAATATTTGAAAGAAGGTTTTTGTGTCTGGAGTTCAGCCACTTCAGGTCCGGATTATTTACCCCCCCCTTCCTCACCAGGCCGTTATTTGCTTTTTGGCACTGTGTTCCTTTAACTGACAATTGCGCGGTCGTGCAACACTGTACACAAATAAAATTTATTATTTTTTTTCCCACAAGTGGAGCTTTCTTTTGGTGGTATTTGATCACCTCTGTTTCTTTTTTGTTTATAGCGAAAAAAAGACAAAGGATAAGATTACAAAATATCTGCTTTCCAGTTAAACTTTGGTGTGTTCGCTTTAACCCCTTCAATACCGGCCACTCTCACCCCCTTCCTGCCCAGGACGATTCCCAGCTTTCAGAGCTCTCACACTTTGAATGACAATTGTGCGGTCATGTAACACTGTACCCAGATGATATTTTCTTTTTAGACAGAGCTTTCCTTTCGTGGGTATTTAATCACCCCCGAGTTTTTTTGCTAAATAAAACAAAAAAACAACAAAACCAAAAAAAAAAAAAGACAGTAAATTTTGGAGAAAAAAAAAACAATCTGTTATATAAATTTGCATATAGATTATTTTTCTTCTTCACTGATGGGCACTGACGGGAACGGCCGGCAGAGGGCCGCACTGACGGGAACGGCCGGCAGAGGGCCGCACTGACGGGAACGGCCGGCAGAGGGCCGCACTGACGGGAACGGCCGGCAGAGGGCCGCACTGACTGGAACGGCCGGCAGAGGGCCGCACTGACGGGAACGGCCGGCAGAGGGCCGCACTGACGGGAACGGCCGGCAGAGGGCCGCACTGACGGGAACGGCCGGCAGAGGGCCGCACTGACGGGAGAGCCGGTAGAGGCCACACTGATAATCAGTGTAGGGGTGCTCTGTCACAGGATCCCTGGTTATCGGCTTTCCTTTCCTCGGACAGTGCCAGTGCTGAGTAAAGGAAATGATGATAACTGGCATTTGTTTACATGTGGCAAGCTGTGATTGGACGCAGCTGATCACATGGTAAAGGGCTACTGTTATAGGACCCTTACCGCGATCTGCAATCACAGAGAGCGCTCGATGTGCACCCTGAGGGCGTGACAGGGGGAGGGGTTATGGGGTCTATCGACGCCCTATTATTTTGGGGTGAAGAAAAAAAAATCTTCCTCCTCGCCGATCAGCTGGTGCTGGTTGCCACCCATTGGCCGGCCCCCGCTGATCACAGCCGGAGCGGCTTCCATCCATCACGTATTAGATACATGTTCTGGCACAGGAGAGCTGTACTCCTACGTGTGGTGGCCAGCAAGCGGTTAAATGACCCCCTCCCTCCCTATGGACGCGGTGACCCCGTAGCGGGCACGCTGCAGTAGACCTGTATGCATATCTCTGTGGTTAGCATAGCCCGGGGGGGGGGGGGGGGGGCTGCAGACTTCACGCCGGTGATCTCATCGCCGTCCTGCTCTGCATCTCTGCTGATGATATCATCTATTTCTTCATATTTACTCAAGAAGTTCTCTTTTTTTTTTTTTTTTTTTTTTCCTGCACATAGAAATTGTGAAATTTCACTCGCTCATTTATTATGATTGTTCTTAAAGGAATTGCTTCATCTAAAATTAAAATGAGGGAACTCGCCCAGAAATGTGATTGAGGCCACAACCATCCACTGCCGAGGTGCCCGCTATAGAAGAACCCACAGATAATTCAGCGGCATAGCTTAGTGGTTAGCACTTCCGCCTTCCACCACTTGGGGCAGCGGTTCAAACCTTAAAGCAGAACTATTGGCAAAACTTTTTTTTTTTTTTCATTTTGGATAGAGTATAACCTAAAAGGATGAAATTTAGTTTGTTAAAGCATTGCTGGCCCATAGCAAATCCTGTTCTTTTATTTTTATTTTTTTTTTCATACTTTGTCGCATTTCAGCACTGCTGATCTCCTGCGGCCTTTTTTGCTCCTCCGTGGCTCTATGGCATTTCTCAGGGCAGGCCTCTTCACCATGTCTGCAAAATGATCAATGGTCCCCCGCCTGCTCATCTTCTTCCACTGGAAAGTGCGGGTGACAACGCAGCAACACAATTGGGGATGGGGCCGGGGAGTTGTCACGCTGTAACAGGAAGTGCTTGATTTAAAGCGGAACTTCAGTAATTTTTTCAACTTTCCATCTATTAAATCTTCTGTTCTTGTTGTTGTTTTAACTTTGGATAGTACATTTTTTTTTTTTCCTGCCAGTAAATCCCTTATACAGCCCACTTCCTGTTTCTTTTTTGGTCCTTAGCCTAGGATTATGACATCATGCACAGCGCGCTCTCTCGCGCTCGCTCTCTCTCGCGCTCGCTCGCTCGCGCTCGCTCTCTCTCTCTCTCTCGCTCTCTCTCTCTCTCGCTCTCTCTCTCTCTCGCTCTCTCTCTCTCTCGCTCTCTCTCTCTCTCGCTCACTCGCTCGCTCTCTCGCTCTCTCTCTCTTGCTCTCTCGCGCTCTCTCTTGCTCTCGCGCTCTCTCTTGCTCTCGCGCTCTCTCTTGCTCTCGCGCTCTCTCTTGCTCTCGCGCTCTCTCTTGCTCTCGCGCTCTCTCTTGCTCTCGCGCTCTCTCTTGCTCTCGCGCTCTCTCTTGCTCTCGCGCTCTCTCTCTCTCTCGCTTGCTTTCTCGCTCTCTCTCGTGAGAGTTTGCCATATGAGTCATAAGAGGGCCAATGAGAGCTGCAGAGCTGGAGGTGTGCCTCTGTGTAAATCCAGGAAGTTAACAGGCAGCGACTTCAGCTGCCCACAGTTAGAATGGCTGCAGCCAGACTCAGTGGAGGGAGATTTCTGCAGCATAGTTGTACAGAATCACAGTGTGTGTATATGTATGTATATGTGTGTATATCCCTCCAACCACTTTGCATATTTTGCCTATATATATATATATATATATATATATATATATATATATATATATATATAGGCAAAATATGCAAAGTGGTTGGAGGGAAGCTTCAGAATGGCAAAGGTGTTTTTATTACAAATGATGTGAGCCGACTGCAGTTCACCTGCTATTATTTGGTTATTTGGGATTTTATTGATCTGGCTCACATCTACCTAGAAGCCGTCTTGGATGACGTTGCGTATAAACGCAGGTATGTTGTAAAAGACCTTTGTGTTGCAGTTCTGCGTGTTGCGTCCTCCCGGAGGGACATAATGTGCGATCAGAATCCCCCCCCCCCCATACAGGGCCTCCTTTATCTGCTCCTTCACACCAGCCACTACAATGTACATGTCAGGCCTGATTACACCCGTCCAGAGGCCTTATCACTCCACCGCCGGGCCGCGTCCCATCGCCTGAGAATTCCTATTCTATAAACATGGCATTGTTCTCTCCGGAGGATCGCAGAGCAGTTATTGGAAAGAGATTCTTATCTGCCGCTCAGATCATCAGCGCTGGAGAAACGCGGACAAAGGAAAACGCATTGTTCTCTGCATTGCCATGTATAATGCGCTGCATAGTCCCTGATAACCCCTTCTTGCCCAGCCCCCCCCGGCGTCCCTTTAACTGGCGTATGGAAGGTCGGCCCCGATCACATGACCCCTGTGATTGGCTGTCACGGTAATCACTTGATCAGGAGCCGGTCCTGTCGGGAGCTGTTGGTACAGAGCAGAAATCCTCGCCGGCCCATGAAGGCGTATGGGGGTCAGAGCCAATAATCTTTCCCGTCGTGTTACGTGGGCAGCAAGAGGTTAAAGCAGTTTAATGGGTTCAAAAAGTGGACTCCGGCCTTCCCTTCAGTCTTGCACAGTTGTAATAAGACGCAAATTTACATTAAAATAGATGGGGGGCAATTGAGCAATGAAGTCGATGGGACGCGCTTTAGCGTGCAAGTCGATGGGACGCGCTTTAGCATGCAAGTCGATGGGACGCGCTTTAGCGTGCAAGTCGATGGGACGCGCTTTAGCGTGGAAGTCGATGGGACGCGCTTTAGCGTGTAAGCCGATGGGACGCGCTTTAGCGTGGAAGCCGATGGGACGCGCTTTAGCGTGGAAGCCGATGGGACGCGCTTTAGCGTGGAAGCCGATGGGACGCGCTTTAGCGTGGAAGTCGATGGGACGCGCTTTAGCGTGGAAGTCGATGGGACGCGCTTTAGCGTGGAAGTCGATGGGACGCGCTTTAGCGTGGAAGTCGATGGGACGCGCTTTAGCGTGGAAGTCGATGGGACGGGGTTGTGCATGGAAATCAATGGGACGCGCTTAAGCGTGGAAGTCGGGGGGCGCGATTTAGCTTGGAAGTCGAAGGAAAGGGGTTTAGCATGGAAGTCGATGGGACGCGCTTTAGCGTGGAAGTCGATGGGACACGCTTTAACGTGGAAGTCGATGGGACGCGCTTTAGCGTGGAAGTCGATGGGACGCGCTTTAGCGTGGAAGTCGATGGGACGCGCTTTAGCATGGAAGTCGATGGGACGCGCTTTAGCGTGGAAGTCGATGGGACGCGCTTTAGCGTGGAAGTCGATGGGACGCGCTTTAGCGTGGAAGTCGATGGGACGCGCTTTAGCGTGGAAGTCGATGGGACGCGCTTTAGCGTGGAAGTCGATGGAATGCGATTTTAGCGTGGAAGTCGATGGAATGCGATTTTAGCGTGGAAGTCGATGGGACGCGCTTTAGCGTGGAAGTCGATGGGACGCGCTTTAGCGTGGAAGTCGATGGGACGCGCTTTAGCGTGGAAGTCGATGGGACGCGCTTTAGCGTGGAAGTCGATGGGACGCGCTTTAGCGTGGAAGTCGAGGGGACGCGCTTTAGCGTGGAAGTCGAGGGGACGCGTTTAGCGTGGAAGTCGAGGGGACGCACTTTAGCGTGGAAGTCGATGGGACGAGCATTCGCGTGGAAGTCGAGGGGACGCGTTTTAGCGTGGAAGTCGATGGTACGCGTTTTAGCGTGGAAGTCGAGGGGACGAGCTTTAGCGTGGAAGTCGGCGGGACGGGGCTGTGCGTGGAAGTCGGCGGGACGGGGCTGTGCGTGGAAGTCGGCGGGACGGGGCTGTGCGTGGAAGTCGGCGGGACGGGGCTGTGCGTGGAGGTCGGCGGGACGGGGCTGTGCGTGGAGGTCGGCGGGACGGGGCTGTGCGTGGAGGTCGGCGGGACGGGGCTGTGCGTGGAAGTCGGCGGGACGGGGCTGTGCGTGGAAGTCGGCGGGACGGGGCTGTGCGTGGAGGTCGGCGGGACGGGGCTGTGCGTGGAGGTCGGCGGGACGGGGCAGTGCGTGGAAGTCGGCGGGACGGGGCAGTGCGTGGAAGTCGGCGAGACGGGGCTGTGCGTGGAAGTCGGCGGGACGGGGCTGTGCGTGGAGGTCGGCGGGACGGGGCTGTGCGTGGAAGTCGGCGGGACGGGGCTGTGCGTGGAAGTCGGCGGGACGGGGCTGTGCGTGGAGGTCGGCGGGACGGGGCTGTGCGTGGAGGTCGGCGGGACGGGGCTGTGCGTGGAGGTCGGCGGGACGGGGCTGTGCGTGGAAGTCGGCGGGACGGGGCTGTGCGTGGAAGTCGGCGGGACGGGGCTGTGCGTGGAAGTCGGCGGGACGGGGCTGTCCATCAAAGATCAGTAAAATGCCGATAACCTTATTCTAATAACTTTTTGGTGGCGGATATATCGGTGCATCCCAATCGCGTTTGGGCGTTACTTAGGGTGGTCTGCATGCAAATACAGCCTGCCTAGAAACTGCCCACTCCTACACACTGACATCCACTCCAGCATTTTGCTATTTGCATAATATGTGCAATTTGTAAAAGCAAAATGGTCTGTCTGAAATGAAATGCGCGAGAATGCACTGAAAATGTGCGCACTCTCATGCACTTCCCGGTGTGAATGAGCCAACAACCTTTCATCCAACCACTTTTATTTTCATGTTTGCAAAGAAAAAGTAGTGTTGGAAAAAATAAAGCATTGTGCATTGTGCTGTAACTTTTTTTTTTTTTTTGTTTTGTTTTTGTTTGTGTTTATTCTTTGTGTTCTTTTGTGTAAGTGAACCGTCATCTGTCAGCTGCTTTACCCTTCCATGATCTAGTTCAGCACACAAGAGCCGGTGCTCTTTACCGATTCTGGTTGCTTCCTCCCGAATATTAGAGGAGCAATCCCGGCACGGAGGAGTGGAGGTTAATCCTTTATTATTATGCTTTTATTCCAACTGACTGCCCCCCCCCCCCCCCCCCAATTATTACACTGCGCTGAGTTTTTAGTGTTGTGTTTTTTTTTTTCTTTAACAACGGCTTTAAGTCTGAGACAAGAGTCGGGAGGAATGTGACCTCCACCTCTGGTTTGGAATAATTGCATTTTCTTCATTAATGCGGCTTTCCATCTGACTCCTCCATACAGACTCCACTGAATAAGCCCGTCTGTGCACCCTCCAGCTTTGCATCCAATTAAAACTTTGCTTTCATCTCTGGTCTAAGTTGCAAATGTTCTGAAGGTTCTAAGAGCGGAGCTGTATAGAGCTCTACATTGGCAGATCACGAGCTCCCAGTCGGTGCAGAGATTGTCCACACAAGGGCAAGGATTGCACCCAGTAAAGGATGAGCAGAGTATACAGAACAACGGCTGAACTTCTTGCTGGAGAAAAAGTTACCCATGCAGTGGGTTCCCCTCCTCCTCACCATATGAGTAAAATGCTCGTTACGTCTAGGGCAGATTTTTTTTCAACTTTTTCACCCCTATGAACCCTTGCCAAAAAATGACACTTACATTGAACGTCAGTGGGAAGAATGCCCCTTACATTGGTGATCAGTGGGAAGAATGCCCCTTACATTGGTGATCAGTGGGAAGAATGTTCCTTACATTGGTGATCAGTGGGAAGAATGTTCCTTACATTGGTGATCAGTGGG
This sequence comes from Lithobates sylvaticus, assembly GCA_028564925.1. Lineage (NCBI taxonomy): Eukaryota > Metazoa > Chordata > Amphibia > Anura > Ranidae > Lithobates > Lithobates sylvaticus. The sequence goes on from CM053034.1 coordinate 10,265,341, forward strand.
AAGAATGTTCCTTACATTGGTGATCAGTGGGAATAATGTTCCTTACATTGGTGATCAGTGGGAAGAAAGTTCTTTACATTGGTGATCAGTGAGAAGAATGTTCCTTACATTGGTGATCAGTGGGAAGAATGCCCCTTACATTGGTGATCAGTGGGAAGAATGTTCCTTACATTGGTGATCAGTGGGAAGAATGTTCCTTACATTGGTGGTCAGTGGGAAGAATGTTCCTTACATTGGTGGTCAGTGGGAAGAATGTTCCTTACATTGGTGATCAGTGGGAAGAATGTTCCTTACATTGGTGATCAGTGGGAATAATGTTCCTTACATTGGTGATCAGTGGGAAGAAAGTTCTTTACATTGGTGATCAGTGGGAAGAAAGTTCCTTACATTGGTGATCAGTGGGAAGAATGTTCCTTACATTGGTGATCAGTGGGAAGAATGTTCCTTACATTGGTGATCAGTGGGAAGAATGTTCCTTACATTGGTGATCAGTGGGAAGAATGTTCCTTACATTGGTGATCAGTGGGAAGAATGTTCCTTACATTGGTGATCAGTGGGAAGAATGTTCCTTACATTGGTGATCAGTGGGAAGAATGTTCCTTACATTGGTGATCAGTGAGAAGAATGTTCCTTACATTGGTGATCAGTGAGAAGAATGTTCCTTACATTGGTGATCAGTGGGAAGAATGTTCCTTACATTGGTGATCAGTGGGAAGAATGTTCCTTACATTGGTGATCAGTGAGAAGAATGTTCCTTACATTGGAGATCAGTGGGAAGAATGTCCCTTACATTGGTGATCAGTGAGAAGAATGTTCCTTACATTGGTGATCAGTGAGAATGTTCCTTACATTGGTGATCAGTGAGAAGAATTCTCCTTACATTGGTGATCAGTGGGAAGAATGTTCCTTACATTGGTGATCAGTGTGAAGAATGTTCCTTACATTGGTGATCAGTGGGAAGAACGTTCCTTACATTGGTGATCAGTGGGAAGAACATTCTTACATTGGTGATCAGTGGGAAGAATGTACCTTACATTGGTGATCAGTGAGAAGAACGTTCCTTACATTGGTGATCAGTGAGAAGAACGTTCCTTACATTGGTGATCAGTGAGAAGAATGTTCCTTACATTGGTGATCGGTGAGAAGAATGTTCCTTACATTGGTGATCAGTGAGAACGTTCCTTACATTGGTGATCAGTGAGAAGAACGTTTCTTACATTGGTGATCAGTGGGAAGAATGTTCCTTACATTGGTGATCAGTGGGAAGAATGTTCCTTACATTGGTGATCAGTGAGAACGTTCCTTACATTGGTGATCAATGAGAAGAATTCTCCTTACATTGGTGATCAGTGAGAAGAATGTTCCCTTACATTGGTGATCAGTGGGAAGAATGTTCCTTACATTGGTGATCAGTGGGAAGATCGTTCCTTACATTGGTGATCAGTGGGAAGAACGTTCCTTACATTGGTGATCAGGGGGAAGAACGTTCCTTATATTGGTGAAGATCAGTGAGAAGAATGTTCCTTACATTGGTGGCCAGTGGGAAGAATGTTCCTTACGTTGGTGATCGGTGGGAAGGATGGTCCCTACATTGGTGATCGGTGGGAAGGATGGTCCTTACATTGGTTGGCGGCAGGAAGAATTCTAGTAACTCGGCTCCTTTGTAAAAAGTGAGGGCACACTAAATCCAATGAGCTGCATGACACCCTTCTGGGCTTATCGCTATTATTTATATTTGACCGAAAAAGGGTTTAAACCCCCCGCAGCAACACTTTGCGGCGGTATTACCGCGTGTCCCATTGATTTCAATGGGTAGGAGCGGTGAATACACGGCTCCTTCACCGCTCCAAAGATGCTGCTAGCAGGACTTTTTTTACCGTCCTGCTAGTGCACTGCTCCAGTGTGAAAGCCCTCCGGCTTTCACACTGGAGTGAAAGGACCCGCTTTTTTCAGGCGCTATCTTTAGCGCTGTAGCGCCTGAAAAACGCTTCGGTGTGAAAGGGGCCTCAAGGCTTAAATCGGGGTCGTGGTCAGCAGGTGGTTGGGTGGTGGATTAAAGGGTTTTCATGCATGCAAAATATCTCATTTTGTGGATTACAACATTTTGTTTTTATCTGTATCTAGTTGAGCATTTTCAGGAGCCGTCGTCCACAATGGCCGCCTCCGTGTTCCAGTAATGACAGGTCTCCTTTCATTTTTTTCCTTTGCATCACATTTGTCTTCATGAAGCTTTCAGCTCTTTCCCCCATGAACATCATTTGAAACCAATTTATCTCCCAGCTTGTCATAGACGTTTCCTGGAGAACGTTCAATTATCCCTGCGGAGATCGGCTACCGGTGTGACATTCCTTTCTGCTAAATCGCAAAGGTGGCTGTGAATGACTCCCGCATGGGTCTAACAAGCTACTGTCCCCTCCAGCGATCATCTGGTTTGTTGCTTGGAGAGGTCAGGGGTCATGTTTGGCTTCTTATCCCCCCCCCCCCCACACACGCTACCTGTGCTTTAGAGGTGTTGTCAGGTCAGCCCTCCGGATGGATGGTTTGTTGTTGTGGTACAATGACGTCATCCTGACCGCCGCCCGTCGTTTCTTGAAATGTCGCTCTGTGATGCGAAATTCCATTGAGAACGTTTTAAATTAAATCTGTCCCAGGCTTGGAAGATGCAAACTGGACATGGGGGGGATACAGATATACAGCTAACACGGGTGTAACGTTCTGCCAAAAATTCACACTGGTGCCCTGCCAGACATCGCATGTGATTCGCACCGCACGCCTGTGCAGATCGCATGCGATGTCTGTGCAGTGCGAATTCAGCCATACAGTGTGACTGAAATCGCATCGCACTTGGACCACAATGGTGCAGGACACTTTTTTTTGGTCGGTACTGGAATCGTAACGCATGGGTTTTCAGACCTATGCGATCTGATTCTGCAAAGCGATTTGGGGGTGTCATTATCTTATTGACAGCCACAGTGATTCGCAGAGAGCAGTGTGACCTGCCTGCGATTCAGATACGATGCAGGAACCCGCACAGGAATCGCCGTGGTTCCCGCATCGCACCGGTGTGAACCCAGCCTTATGCCGCGTACAACGCGATCGGAATTCCGGCCATAAAAAGATTGATTTATGCCGCGTACACACGATCGGAATTCTCGTCAGAAAAAACTCTGACGGTTTTTCCAACGGAATTCCGCTCAAGCTGTGTTGCCTACACACGATCACACCAAATTCCGACGGTCAATAACACAGCGGCATAACACACGTTCGACTGCACTATAAAAGGGAAGTTTAATGCTTCCGAGCATGCGTCGAATTGTTTCCGAGCATGCGGAATTGCCTACACCCGATCGGAAAATCCGATAGAAAGGTTTTCCGTCGGAAAAATTAAGAACAGGTTCTCAATCCAAAGTCCGTCGGAAATTCCGACAGAAAAAGACCGTTGACCATACACACGGTCGGAAAATCCGATGAAAAGCTCCCATCGGACTGTTTCCATCGGAAATTCCGACCGTGTGTACGCCGCATTAGAGCTTTTCATCGGAAATTGTGACCGTGTGTAGGCTCCATTGGAATTTTTCTGGCCGAATTTCCGACAGCAAAGAATTGAGAGCATGTTCACAATTTTTCCGTCGGAAAAGGTTTCCATCGGAAATTTCCGATCGTCTGTAGCAATTCTGACGCGCAAAATTCCTACGCATGCTCAGAAACAATTCGACGCATGCTCGGAAGCGGTGAACTCGGCTCGTCCTAGTGTTTTACGTCACTGCGTTATTGACGGTCGGAATTTGGTGTGACCGTGTGTAGGCAAAGCATTTTTAGCGGAATTCCGTCGAGAAAACGGGGGGGGGGGGGGGGGGAGGAACGGGTCGGGGGGGGGGAGAGCGGGGGGGGTTGGGGGGGGGGCGGGGGGGGGAGGAGGGGGGGGGGTTTGGGGGCGGGGGGGAGTGAGGGGGGGGGGGGCAAGAGTTACGGGGGGGGGGGGGGGGGGGGGGGGGGGGGGGGATCGTGTGTACGCGGCATTAAAGTGATTCTAAAGGCAGAAGGTTTTTTACCTGAATGCCTTTTATGCATTAAGATAAAAAAAATAACTTTTGTGTGCAGCAGCCCCCTAATACTTACCTGAGCCCCATCTTGACCCAGTGATGTTTTATGAGAGACTCAGCTCTCCTGGGACTCTCCCTCCTCATTGGCTGAGGCAGCAGCGGGCGGCATTGGCTCCTGCTGTGACCAATCAAAGACAGTGAACCAATGAGGAGTGAGAGGGAACGGGGCTGAGCTGTGGCTCAGTGTCTAAACGGACACCCAGAGCAGCGGCTTGGGGAGCGAGCGTGTCCGGTTCCCCCCATAGCAAGCTGCTTGCTGTGGGGGCACTCAGCAGGAAGGAGGGGCCAGGAGCGATCAGTGGAGGACCCGAGAAGAGGAGGATCCAGGGCTGCTCTGTGCAAAACCAACTGCACATAGCAGGTAAGTATAACATGTTTGTAATTTTTAAACCAAACAAAAACAAGACTTTAAAAAGGAGGAAGCTCCGCTTGTTTGCTCCCCCCCCCCCCCCCATCCACTGCCACATTTGGCACCTTTTTGGGGGGGGAGCTGGTACCTGTTCTTGACAGGTACCCACTCCCTCTTCCGGGTGACTTAGCCACAGCTGTAAATACCAAATACAGTAGCTGCTGACTTTTAATATTATTACACTAACCTGTCCAGGGAGCCCGCGATGTCGGCACTCGAGCTGATTTTCTGATCGGCTGTCCGGGTCTCTTGCCCTCGCCATCTTCACTAAGGGGAAACCGGCAGTGAAACCTTTCGGCAAAGCGTGCTGCGTTTTCTAATTGGCTGGACGGCGGAGGAACGAGGAGGGGGGCTGAACTTCTGAGGCACGGCACTGCGGAGCCGTATTCCGGAAGTGGGGATGAGGACAGGTCCACACCCCCTCCCCTCCTTAAAGGTGCCAAATGTGGCACCAGAGGGGGGGGGGGAGCAAATAAGTGGTTAAGCCTAGGGTTCCCACTGACAGCAGGAATAAAATTGTGCGAGTTCAGCTGAACTTGTGCGATTTCATTCCCGCATGTCAATCCTGACTTTGGGGGCGATTTCGGAGACATCTGTGCGGGTTGCTGCACACATGTCAATGGAAATCGCACCTCAGTCACCTAAACTACTTTCAGGTCGGCTTCGCACCGATTCGGACATTGCAATTGCCGGTGATTTGGCAAATCGCATGCCAAATCGCTCCAATGTGAGCCAGGGCTTAAGGTCGGCTTGGCCTTTTAGCAGTGATTGTAAAGCCTTCCTGGGTGGCTGATTCTTTTTTAGCAACTCTGAAATGCGTTCTGCGGTGCATTGCTCTTCAGGGCTGGTTGATGGGTAGTTTGGAGGTGATTTGCTGCCTTCTTGGTGCTTTTTTTTTTTTTGGGGCGAAAATCTTGCCCAAATTGAACCATGGGTGCATTACAGTTCTTGTACACTCCTGTTGACTGTAATGTGGCATATTTTGTGGTAGTGCCACCTGCCATTAGACATGTGCACAACAAAAAAATGCGTTTTTTTTTTCGTTTCGTTTTTTTTTTGTTTCCGTTGATTCGTACATTCGTAAGTCGTCGGTGTTCGTATTCGTAACGATTCGTAAGAGTTATTTTTTCGTTGATTCGTTTTTTCGTTTAATTTTCGAACGCATTCGTATTTATTCGTACATTCGTAATCGGAGCATAATTCATCATTTTATGTAATGTGTATGCTATTATTACATTTTAATAATTTTCGAATCGGAAAAAAAAGTTACGAATCGAAAAAAAAGTTACGAATGTACGAATTTTTTTGTTCAATAGAGACACGGAAAATTACGAATCGAAAAAAAAAAGTTACGAATCGAAAAAAAAGTTACGAATGTACGGATTTTTTTTGTTCAATAGAGACACGGAAAATCACGAATCGAAAAAAAAAGTTACGAATCGAAAAAAAAGTTACGAATGTACGAATTTTTTGTTCAATAGAGACACGGAAAATTACAAATCGAAAAAAAAGTTACGAATCGAAAAAAAAGTTACGAATGTACGAATTTTTTTGTTCAATAGAGACACGGAAAATTACGAATCGAAAAAAAAGTTACGAATCGAAAAAAAAGTTACGAAAGTACGAATTTTTTTGTTCAATAGAGACACGGAAAATTACAAATCGAAAAAAAAGTTACGACTTTTTTCGTTCGTTTTCGTTTTTTCTTCATCAGTACATTCGTTGTTTCTAATTAGTTTTTTTCAGATTTTCGTTGTTTTTCGGATTCGAACGATTTGTTAATTCGTATGAAAACGAACGAACGAAAAACTAAAAAAAACTAAACGAATTGCACATGTCTACCTGCCATGCTGTAAAACAAATGTGCATGGTCGTGTCCTTGGCAATGTTAATTTGATGTTGGATGGTTCAGATGGGCTTAAAAAAATGCAGATCACCTGCCTAATTTTACCACCCCCCTCTGTGTGAATAAGGCCTTTTCCTAGGTACACAGATGCAGATGAAGTGCGTACAGGTGCCGCCGTGTTGGACGGGTAGGTAGAGACGGACTGTAAGCAGGTGGGGAAGGGTGACCTGTGTGCCGGAGAGGAGTGAAGCCATCTGGGAATTCACTGACACTGCTGACAACACAGACAGCTGCTGTCTAATAACGGCCCGGAGTCTATTTATAATACATGAGATACGCTATCCTGAACTGTGATGTCACCGGATCGCTCCCGTGTGTCCCCTCGCACATGGCTGACACTCACATTATACTGGCAAAGGACCTCTGGCTGAATGTTAAAGGGGCATCCCCAACCCAAGAACAAAAATGTAATATATGGGAGATTACTAATCCTTATATATGGGGCGTTCACCTGAATGGGGCCGCACCGCCACCGAGTGCAATGTACATGTCTGCAGAAGATGTTGACGCTATATACAGTATCTCACAAGCGTGTGTGGGGGCAACCCGGTGAGGAGGACAAAGACAAGTGTGTCTTGTCTACAGTCAAGCATGGTGGTGGGAGTGTCATGGTGGTGGGAGTGTCATGGTGGTGGGAGTGTCATGGTCTGGGGCAGCATGAGTGCTGCCGGCACTGGGGGGCTACAGATCATTGAGGGAACCATGAATGCCAACATGTACTGTGACATACTGAAGCAGAGCATGATCCCCTCCCTTCAGAGACTGGGCCGCAGGGCAGTATTCCAACATGATAACGACCCCAAACACACCTCCAAAACAACCACTGACTCGCTAAAGAAGCTGAAGTTAAAGGTGATGGACTGGTGATGGTGATGGTGATGGACTGGCCAAGCATGTCTCCAGACCTAAACCCTATTGATCATCTGTGGGGCCTCCTCAAACAGAAGGTGGAGGAGCGCAAGGTCTCTAACATCCACCAGCTCTATGATGTCATCATGGAGGAGGGGAAGAGGACTCCAGTGACAACCTGTGAAGCTCTGGTGACCTCCATGCCCAAGAGGGTTAAGGCAGTGCTGGAAAATAATGGCGGCCACACAAAATATTGACACTTTGGGTCCAATTTGGACATTTTCACTTAGGGGTGTACTCACTTTTGTTGCCAGCGGTTTAGACATTAATGGCTGTGTGCTGATTGATTTTGAGGGGACGGCAAATTGACACTGTTATACAAGCTGTACACTCACTACTTTACATTGTAGACAAGTGTCATTTCTTCAGTGTTGTCACATGAAAAGATAGAAGAAAAGATTTAGAGAAATGTGAGGGGTGTACTTACTTTTGTGAGATACTGTATAAATCCTAAATAATAATACATAAATAAATTTCTTAACGAACACATTAATTTAAGACGAGGATTAAAAGGACCTTTTTACGCATTTCGTTTTTTTAATACTTGAGATATTTTCTTACGTTTTTTTATATGTATTTGTTATTGATGTTTCTTATTTATATATTATGTGTGTGTATGTATATGTGTGTAGTACATACACACACACACATACATATATATACATATATATATTGTAGCAGAGCGTCCCAGAGAGAGCCAGGAGAAGTCCTGTTCGGGGTTTATACATCTCCCAGGCTCCTCTCATATACATTCAGAGGTCTCTGAGACATGATCCAGTTCGGATCTTGGTGTTTTTCCCCAGGCTAATTTAAGCTCACCTGAGCAAACAGCCTTTGCTCTCTGCCTGGGACACACAAACAGGGATGGTTTGTGAGGAGCTAAAGGTTGGTAAAACCCTTTAAAACTCTTTACAGAAGCTGACAAGCGGTAGGCTTGCTCAGCCTGATAGTTAGAGACGGTGTATGGTATAGTTAGAGCCGAGACACGGCTAGGACTTTTGTTTGGTTATTTCTGATTTGATGTGTTTTCTGGAAGACTGTGCAGCACCTGTGTATGGACTTGTATTTACATCAAATAAACCCAGCACTGTTTTCACTACCTCAAGTGGATTTGGTATCTGTGCCTAACTAAACAGCTCATCCCAGGGAGCTTTGTACCTGCTACCTGTCCCCAGGTTACTATATATATAGATATATATATATATATGAGAGAGATAGAGATATAAATATATATGAGAGAGAGAGAGAGAGAGAGATCTAGAGAGAGAGAGATCTAGATCTAGAGAGAGAGAGATCTAGAGAGAGAGAGAGATCTAGAGAGAGAGAGAGATCTAGAGAGAGAGAGAGATCTAGAGAGAGAGAGAGATCTAGAGAGAGAGAGAGAGAGAGAGAGAGAGAGATTTAGATCTAGAGAGAGAGAGAGAGAGATTTAGATCTAGAGAGAGAGAGAGAGAGAGAGAGAGAGAGAGAGAGAGAGATTTAGATCTAGAGAGAGAGAGAGAGAGAGAGCGAGATCTAGAGAGAGAGCGAGAGAGAGAGAGAGAGCGAGATCTAGAGAGAGAGAGAGAGAGAGATCTAGAGAGAGAGAGAGAGAGAGCGAGAGATCTAGAGAGAGAGAGAGCGAGAGATCTAGAGAGAGAGAGAGAGCGAGAGATCTAGAGAGAGAGATCTAGATATATATATATATATATATATATATATGAGAGATAAAAACATCAATAACAATGAATACATATAAAAAAAAAACTAAAAAAGAAAATCTGTCAAATATAAAAAAAATTTAATGTGTAAATAGGTCTTTTTAATCCTCGTTTTAAATTGTATTTTAGCTGTACTGTCTCCCTTGTCAGCGCAAGCTGTTGGCGCTATATACATCTTGAAAAATATTACATGAATAATAGAATAATATAAACAAAATCCATAAAAAATACATAAAAATAATAAAAAAATATATATCAAATCTAAAAAAAATAATAAATATAAATAAGTGCAGAATAATAGCAATAATAATAACCATAATATAGACTTTTCCTTCGAACATCTGATCTGCAGTTTGTGGATATATAGGATGTCATGGCGGTGAACTCTCTACGTGTGACGGAACGCGGTGGGAGAGCCTCTGATTTCTCCTCCTTGAAGTTTCCTTCATCCGAATAGAAGAGGATTATTCTAGTATTACATGAAGAACAAATCTCATGTATACGTTGTAGAACATACCTGGGACAGATTTCCTGCTGCTCGTTGGACGACGTCATTGTGATATACATCTGTATAGGTTGTGTGTTTGGTGTCTAGAGGGATTAGTTTAATGACATATAATATTACCTACCTTTTTTAAGGTGTTTCGTCACCTCTTTTGTGTTGGGTCCTATTGGATACCATCACATACCTGTGAGCTCCTTTATTATTGTTCAGTACAAGTTCTGAGTTCTGGATTTGTTCCCCATGTAAGCAGATTCATTTTCTTGCTTTTCGTGAATTTAAATAATATATAAAAAATTTATGGTTTTATATTCTATAGACAACAGTTGATGGGGACCCTGTTTTAAGGGGTCTCTAATGTAAGGGGGGCCACTCTGGTGTTAGCGGGACAATGATGAGGAGGACCCTGATGTAGGGGGGATTTTGATGTAAGTATGGATTTTCATGGGAATCCCGATGGAAGGGGGAATTCCGAAGAGGAATCTGATGTAAGGTGGGAACCTGATGTAGGGGAGGACTCTAATGGGAGCCCTGATTCGGGGGGGGGGGGGACTGTAATATGAGGGCAGAACTCTAATGGGGACCCTGATGTGAGTTGGGGTTTTGATTTAAGTGTGGACTTTTATGGGGGACCTTGATGTAAGGAAGGATTTTGATTTGGGCGTGGACTTTTATAGGGGGAACTCTGATGTAAAGGGGGAACTCTGATGGAGACTCCAATGTAAGGGAGGATTCTAATGAGGGCCCTGATGTAAAGGAAGGATTCTGGTGGGGACCCTGATGTAAGCAGGGATTTTGAAGTAAACATGGACTTTTATGAGGACACTGATGTAAGGGGGAACTCTGGTAGGGACACTGATGTAAAGGAGGACTCTGGGGACCCTAATGTAAGGGAGGACACTGATGGGGACCCTAATGTAAGGGAGGACACTGATGGGGACCCTAATGTAAGGGAGGACCCTGATGGGGACCCTAATGTAAGGGAAGACACTGATAGGGGACCCTAATGTAAGGGAGGACACTGATGGGGACCCTAATGTAAGGGAGGACACTGATGGGGACCCTAATGTAACGAAGGACACTGATGGGGACCCTAATGTAACGAAGGACACTGATGGGGACTCTAATGTAACGAAGGACACTGATGGGGACCCTAATGTAAGGGAGGACACTGATGGGGACCCTAATGTAAGGGAGGACACTGATGAGGGACCCTAATGTGAGGGAGGACACTGATGGGGACCCTAATGTAAGGGAGGACACTGATGAGGGACCCTAATGTGAGGGGGGACACTGATGGGGACCCTAATGTAAGGGAGGACACTGATGGGGACCCTAATGTAAGGAAGGGCACTGATAGGGGACCCTAATGTAAGGGAGGACACTGATGTGGACCCTGATGTAAGGGAGGACACTGATGGGGACCCTAATGTAAGGGAGGACACTGATGGGGACCCTAATGTAGGGAGGACACTGATGGGGACCCTAATGTAGGGAGGACACTGATGGGTCTTCCAACAACTATTTTTGGTAATAATCTCACTATAGGAGATTTCCTGTTACTTCCTGTTGTGTCTCTGGGGCTGGACGTGAAGGGAAATTTCTCCAATGGTACTCAGACAGCAAAAAAAAAACCTGTCAGTTGTTTTAACCCTTCTCTACTATATAAAGTAAAAAACAAAGTTTTGGCCGCACTTCCACTTTAATAAAAGATGAGTAACGAGCGATCAGAGGAAAACCGTTGCCTTCCAGATATTTCTATTGCACAATTTTTCATGTAAAACTCATCGAATTCTTTGCGTAATTTTCACATGGATGTTGTGGGTCGCGCTGATCGTCATAGAGGCGGCTCTGGCCGGCGTCCGCGCCATGCGTGCGACTTTATAGTATCCGTCCCCCATGGCTCCTCTTCTCTCAGTCATTGGCTGTGTTTTGCAGTCTCCGCAGTCACATCTGTTTGCGGTTACGGCCTCCCCCCTGCCAGCTCCCATTTATAGTTCCTCCCCTGGCAGGGGATGAGAATGTTCTAACAGTCTGGCATCGGCCTTAACGGGACGGGGCCTTTGGCACAGGGGGGGGAGATTGAGAAATCGTGGTGGAAAACTTTGGCGCAGCGCTTTCATGATCCCGATAGATCGGTTTATTGCGTTACAATTGGCATCTAAAAGTGTGGGGGGGCATATATTGGGCAGCAAGTGAACATGTTGTCCCTGAAGTTGATATGTTGAAAGCAGAAAAAAAATGGGCATTGGAGTTTGTTGTGTATGGGGCTCTGTACAGCGGGTATAGAAAAGAGTAAGGGTTTACAACCACTTTAAGAGTTCCCTTCACTGGAACTAAGGGGCCAAGCCCAACCCCTAAAAACAACCCCCACACCATAATCCCCCCCCCCCCTCCTCCACCAAATGATTCGGACCAGTGCACAAAGCAAGGTCCATAAAGACATGAATGAGCGAGTTTGGGGTGGAGGAACCTGACTGGCCTGCACAGAGTCCTGAGCTCAACCCGATAGAACACCTTTGGGATGAATTAGAGTGGAGACTGCGAGCCAGGCCTTCTCGTCCAACATCAGCGCCCTGACCGCACAAATGCGCTTCTGGAAGAACGGTCAAACATTCCCATAGACACACTCCTAAACCTTGTGGACGGCCTTCCCAGAAGAGATGAAGCTGTTGTAGCTGCAAAGGGCGGGGCCAACTCAATATTGAACCCTCCGGACTAAGACTGGGATGCCATTAAAGTTCTTGTATGTGTAAAGGCAGGTGTCCCAATACTTTTGAAAATATAATGTGTGTATATATGTATGTGTATGTATGTATATATAGATATATAGATATGTATATGTATGTGTGTGTGTGTGATATATATATATATATATAATATATATAGTGTGTGTGTGTGTGTGTGTGTGTGTGTGTGTATATTTATATATATATATATACATACACACACACACACACACACACACACACACACACACACACACACACACACACACACCATATCATATATATATATATATATATATATATTATATATATATATATACTGTGTATATATATATATATATATATATATATATATATATATATATGAGATTTATATCTGTCATCACAAGATTAAGCCGAGTAAATAGTAGACTAGTCTTGAAGAAACATCGGTTTACCATTAACAGGAGGCCCCGGACTCTCCTATGTGAGGGAATCTCGGAACGCGTTAATCATTGATTTGCGGTGAACTGCGTTTGCTCGTCGGGGGGGAGGGGGTTGAAGTTTATCTGGTTTAATCTCTCCTGTATAATGTGTGTATCGGTCTGTATTTTGCAGTCAGGCACCTTTGCACTTTCTTCCTTGTACCGCAAATTGCGGCGTACCGGACATTCCAGAGACGCTCAGGTGTGAAGTCGTAGAGTCACAGCGACCAGAAATCGCTCCTTTGTTATATGGAGCTGCATCAGGTTACTCTGTTGTTCTGTCGTTTGATGACATTTTACGGTTTGGGTCACTACAAGGTGTTTACTAATGTGATTTCGTATCTCTCTCTGGCTTCCTCCCCTGTTTAGCGCTAGTTAGTTCAGTCCTAGCTGGACCTTCCCTGTTTTATTTCAGGTTCCCTCAGTCAGTGTTAGTACTTTGCAGAGACCGGACTTAGGAAAGTTTATTGTTACACTTCAGAGGACGGGAAAAACATCCCCCTGTACTGCAATTATCTGAAATAACTTCAAATCAACTTCTGTGTCTCCTTGAAGAGTGAAGCTGCCTGTGGATGGTGTGAAGGCAGCAGGTGACCAATACAGTCCATACAGACTGGGTCTGAGGAGGTATGTCCATGCATGAAGCATTGATGGGGTGCACTCTGATTTCTGTGTCCTTTGAACACAGATGATCACAGACCGAGGTAAAGGGCCAATCACAGCTGATCACTTATAATCAAATGCTGGTTATCGGCATCTCCTCTCCTCAGTGATGTCACTGTGTGAGGAAAGGAAAACCGATAATCGGCTCTCCTGTGACAGCACACATTTACACTGATTATCAGTGCAGCCCCATCAGTGCCAATCGGTGCCTCGTCAGCAGTGCAGCCTCATCGTTACCCATTACTGCAGCCTTATCGGTGCCCATCACTGAAGAGTCAGCAGTGCAGCCTCATCATTGCCCATCAGCAGTGCATCCTCATCAGCGCCTCCTCATCACTGCAGCCTTATCGGTCCCCAATACTGCAACCTCATCAGTGCAGCCTCCTCAGTCCCCATCAGTGCCTCTTCATCAGTGCAGTCTCGTCATTACCCATCACTGCAGCCTTATCGTTGCCCATCAGTGCAGCCTCCTCAGCCCCCATCAGTGCAGCCTCCTCAGCCCCCATCAGTGCAGCCTCCTCAGCTCCCATCAGTGCAGCCTCCTCAGCCCCCATCAGTGCAGCCTCCTCAGCCCCCATCAGTGCAGCCTCCTCAGCCCCCATCAGTGCAGCCTCCTCAGCCCCCATCAGTGCAGCCTCCTCAGCCCCCATCAGTGCAGCCTCCTCAGCCCCCATCAGTGCAGCCTCCTCAGCCCCCATCAGTGCAGCCTCCTCAGCCCCCATCAGTGCAGCCTCCTCAGCCCCCATCAGTGCAGCCTCCTCAGCCCCCATCAGTGCAGACTCCTCAGCCCCCATTAGTGCAGACTCCTCAGCCCCCGTCAGCAGTGCCCATCATCAGTGTGCCTCTTCATCAGTGCAGTCTCGTCATTACCCATCACTGCAGCCTTATCGGTGCCCATCACTGCAGCCTCAGCAGTGCAGCCTCATTAGTGCACTCAGTCCCCATCAGTGCAGACTCCTCAGTCCCCCATCAGTCCCACTGTGGTGCAAACAGGCATAGCCCACATGAGGGTAACAACTCTGCACTGAACTCGGGAGCAGTGCAGAATTGTTGCCACCGGAATCACAAAAAGCTGCATTAGGTTGATTTTTACCTGCAGGACCAACAGGTGTTTTCGGGACTTTGCAGGAGGACCAATTAAGTGCTGGAGCACTTTTTTTAAAATTTTTAAATTTTTATTTTTTTAAATGGGAGGCTATAGTTCTAAATTAGCGCTAGGTGGATGCTGGCAAAGATGACATGCAATAAAGACGCATGGTGTGCAATTACAGTTTATAGGTGTGAGAAGAGTAAATAGTCGACTTCCAGGAAATCTCTGATTGACTTCTGGAACTTGCCGGATTAAGGCGATCGTCTGTCCATGAATGGAATTAGTTTATAATGTCGGAGGGGTGTGTAATTGAGGAGCACTAGGTAAGCATTTCCTTCCCATGAGAATTCCCCACATAGGAATGCGGAGCCCTGGCTAAGCATCGATAGGTGGCTGTTGGCTGTTGCAGTGGTCACATGATCAGGAGCCCACCCCCAATCGCAAACCGTGATCAGGAGCTGTCAGAGACTTGGAGTGCGTTCTCACCACCGAACCTCAGACTGATGAGGCGGCACTGATGGGCACTTATGAGGCGGCACTGATGGGCACTTATGAGGCGGCACTGATGGGCACTTATGAGGCGGCACTAAGAGGCGGCACTGATGGGCACTGATCAGGAGGTACAGACGAGGCTGCACTGATGGGCACTGATCAGGAGGTACAGATGAGGCTGCACTGATGGGCACTGATCAGGAGGTACAGATGAGGCTGCACTGATGGGCACTGATCAGGAGGTACAGATGAGGCTGCACTGATGGGCACTGATCAAGAGGTACAGATGAGGCTGCACTGATGGGCACTGATCAGGAGGTACAGATGAGGCTGCACTGATGGGCATTGATCAGGAGGTACAGATGAGGCTGCACTGATGGGCGGCTTGGAGAGCTAGTGCTGACAGACAGCACTGACAGGCGGCACAAGTAGGCAGCACTGGCACTCATGATGGGGCACTGGCGGGCACTAATAGTTGGCACTGATTAGTGCGGCTAAGGGGACCCATCTCCCTCTAACAGAAGTCGCTGCTTTTTTTTTTTCCTTCATGCTGAAAACGGGAAGAAAAAAAAACGATAACCAGCATGTTTATTTCTGTGATCAGCTGATCACATGGTAAAGGGCCTGCTGTGATTGGCCCTTTACCCGATTTATGACCAGCCAAGTCTTACACGAGAAAGGGAAGATGTCTATGGACGCCCTCCCGGCAATTTAAGCCCCCCGCGCTGTAGCCGTCTCTTGGCAATATCGCAGGCGGAAAGTGGTTAAGGGCGCAGCGGCTCCGCTCCTTAACAACTGATAATTGGCCGCTTTTTTTTCTTTTCCCAGCTATCAGTTGTTAAGGAGCGGAGCCGCTGCGCCCTTAACCACTTGCCGCCTTGCGCTATTGCCAAAAGACGGCTACAGCGCAGTGGCGGAATCCCGCTGACAGCTGAAAGAAGCGAGCCTGAAAGTGTCCTGCAAACGCTTAGTATTGGCATCGGTGCCACCCTAGTGCAGACCCTGCCACTTTCCTCATTGGAACCTCTGCAGCTGATTGATAATTATAAAGTCGCTCCTCCCAGTCACTTTGCGAATTGGACACAGAGAAACAAACGGCCATTTCTTCAGAATAACAAAACGTAGGAATCTGCAACAAAGTACAGAGATTTCCCCAGAGGGGGGGGGGGAGGGGCTTTATTTTGACAAAAGTGGAGTTACACTTTAAGCTTGTCTCGGGTTTGGAACATATTGTTTCTTTTTTCCCCAATTGTCTCGGCGATGCTCGGAGGTGAGACTATATTTAGTACAAGCCGGATGGATTTTCTCAGGCGGCTCAGAGCGCCTATTGTTGTATGTCTGCCCCGAGGCGCACAAATTATCATCCCACTTAGACCGGACCGACCGGTTTGGTGTTTAGTTAAAGCGGAGTCATTTTTTTAATGAACAATGCCTCGTTCTCTTACCGACTGAATCTCATTAGACCTCAGTGTGGCCGTGTTTAGAGTTTTCATTTTACAATCTCCTTTTTAAGGTGACCATACACTGTGCAATCTGATTGTACAATCTACTTTAGGTCTACCATGCATGGCTGCTTAACCTGTGGCCTTCCATCTGTTGCGGAACTACAAATTCCCATCATGCCTCTGCCTGTGGAGTCACGCTTGTAACTGTCAGCCTTGCAATGCCTCATGGGAATTGTAGTTCCACAACAGCTGGAGGGCCGCAGGTTGCGCACCCACGAAGGGTCTTTCTGATGTGATACCGATCGGTGTCTCTCCTTGTTGGGGGGGGGGGCACATTGATCAGCACAGCCCTCATCAGATGTGCCCATCACCTGCTGCCAATCAGTGCCCAACAGCTGTCAGTCAGTGCCCCCTCAAAAAAATCTTAGTGCCCATCACAGTGCCAATCGGTGCCCAGCAGTAACACCTGTCAGTACCTCATCATCATCAGTGCTATCTATTAGTGCCCATCAGTGCTGCATATCGGTGCCACCTATCAGTGCCCATCAATTCTACATATCAGTGCACAGCAGTGCCGCCTCATCAGCGCCCATCAGTGAAGGAAAAAACATTTTATGACAAACTCCCATCAAATGTGCCAATCAGTGCCCAATAGCTGCCAGTCTGTGCCCCACCAAGAACTCAAGTCAGTGCCCATAACAGTGCCAATCAGTGTTCCATCAGTAATGCCTGTCAGTAGCTCATCGGTGCCGCCTATCGGTGCCCGTCAGTGCCGCCTATCGGTGCCCGTCAGTGCCGCCTATCGGTGCCCGTCAGTGCCGCCTATCGGTGCCCCCTCAGTGCCGCCTATCGGTGCCCGTCAGTGCCGCCTATCGGTGCCCGTCAGTGCCGCCTATCGGTGCCCGTCAGTGCCGCCTATCGGTGCCCGTCAGTGCTGCCTATCGGTTCCCCGTCAGTGCTGCCTATCGGTGCCCGTCAGTGCTGCCTATCGGTTCCCCGCCAGTGCTGCCTATCGGTTCCCCGCCAGTGCTGCCTATCGGTGCCCCGCCAGTGCTGCCTATCGGTGCCCCGCCAGTGCTGCCTATCGGTGCCCCGCCAGTGCTGCCTATCGGTGCCCCGCCAGTGCTGCCTATCGGTGCCCCGCCAGTGCTGCCTATCGGTGCCCCGCCAGTGCTGCCTATCGGTGCCCCGCCAGTGCTGCCTATCGGTGCCCCGCCAGTGCTGCCTATCGGTGCCCCGTCAGTGCTGCCTATCGGTGCCCGTCAGTGCAGGCAAAAACAACATTTTATAACAGAAACAAAGAAAACATTTTTTTTTCCTCCAAAAAAATTTGGGAAGAAAATGATAAAATTTTAGTTTGGGTACAGTGATGTATGACGGCACAATTGTCATTCAAAGTTCGACAGCGCTGAAAACAATTGTCCTGGGCAGGAAGGGGTGAAAGTGCCCGGGTATTGAAGTGGTTAAGATCGCGAGGGAGTAGGAATCACGATCTCGATTCTTAGCGATTAATCGCGCAGCTCTAGTACACGGGGCGACTTTGACATGTTTGACGCACAAAGGACATCCCATTGTAATGAGATCCTCGACCACGAAAGAGCAAAAGTGTCACCACGCCGATGGATTGTCAGCTGTATGGAACAAACGGGTGGAAGTTTCAGTGGAAGAGAGTGACCCCTAGTGGAGGGGCAAAGGCACAAGCATTTGCTTGAATGTGATGAATGATTGGACCTATTAATAGTCCTCTAAATCGGGAGGTGTCAGTAACGGGGACAGCGCCGTCCAATGAGCGTTTCAGCTTTTTGTTTTCTCATCCACTCGAAGCTTTTTCTCTCCCCCTCCTGTGTTTGTATATAGAAGGACAATCCTCTGCTGCAGACTGTTTTTTTCTCCCGTTTTCGGAGGATCTGAAAATAGATTCCCCCCTCCATAGTGGTGGCCGGCGTTGTGTTTTCTTTGGTCCGGGTTCTAGAGAGCCTCGTATTGTGCGTGTGACGGCGTGACTGCGCTCTTGTGTAAACATGGCTGGGAAGAGCCTTGGGAAAAGCGGCTCCCATCTCCGGAACGGCCTCAGTCTCTGTGGACCTTTCCCAGATTCCGGCCTCCTGACAAGACAAGAGCCTTCTTCTCAAGCTTTTCAACTTGTTTTCATTTTTTAGAATTTTATTTTTTTATTTTTATTTTTTACTATTTTGTATGAAGCTTTTGTTTTACGTTTAACCACTTAAAGGGGTTGTAAAGTCTGAAGTTTTGTTTTTATCTTGATCTATTCTATTAAGATAAAAAGCCTTCTGTGTGCAGCAGCCCCCCCCCCCCCCCCCCCCCCCCCTACAGCCCCCCTAACACTTACCGTATATACTCGAGTATAAGCCGACCCGAATACAGGGGGTCCCCGAGTTACGAACTCGTTAGGGACTGGCCACCTGTTCTTATGTCGGAATTGTTGGTAAGTCGGCCGCGCATGCGCAGACCGACAATTACGGACAATTCCGATGTTCTGTCTAATGCCGTTCTGCGCATGGGCGGCAAATTACGGACATTTCCGAAGTTTGCCGCCATTTTCCGAGGCTCCGTCTGGCCGCGCATGCGCAGAGCGGCCGGAGGATGGCGGAAAATGGCGGAGGGTCCCCGCAGCGCCCCGTTCGTAAGTCAGGGACCCCCTGTATAAGCCGGGGCACCTAATTTTACCACAAACAACTGGGAAAACTTATTGACTCGAGTATAAGCCTAGGGTGAGAAATGTGCAGCTACTGTAGATGGGGAAAAAAGGGTCAACAATGCCCATTTGCAGCCTCACTGTGCCCATTTGCAGCCTCACTGTGCCCCATTTGCAGCCATAGGTCCCCCAAACTTCAAACTTGGTAGTTAAGGGCTAGATGCCCCCCTAGCTGCAGCCAAAATGTGGGGTCTCTGGACCCAAAGGGTCCTGAAATAACATTGCTGCAGATGGACACAGTTGACCGACTTTAGGGCCCTGTATCTCGAGGTCACTTGGTGCTAGGAACTCTTTGGATATATTATAGTGCTAGTTCCACTGGGTTTGAATACCAAATTTGGGGTTCCTAACACCAAGTGTCCCTGAGATACGGGGGTCCCAAAATTGGGTCTGAAAATGTCAAGCACTTTTCTGCAGCAGAGAATGACATTTCAGAACCGACTTTGGGGCCCGTATCTCGGGGCCACTTGGTGCTAGGAACCCCATTGGATAAGTTGTAGTGCTAGGTCCACAGGGTTGGCACACCAAATTTGGGGTTCCTAGCACTAAGTGGCCCCGAGATACGGGGCCCCAAAGTCGGGTCGGAATTTTTTTTTTTTGCTGCATAAAAGTGCTTGACTCGAGTATAAGCCGAGGGGGGGCACTTTCAGCACACAAAAAAATGGGCTGAAAAACTTGGCTTATACTCGAGTATATACGGTACCTGAGGTCCTTGTTTGTCCAGCGATGTCCACGAGTGTCTCAGCCTTTTCGAGATTCCCCTTCCTGATTGGCTGAGACACAGCAGCGGCGCTATTGGCTCCCGCGGCTGTCAATCAAAGTCAGCTAGCCAATCAGGGGAGAGAGGGGGCAGGGCCGGGTCGGCTCTTTGTGTCTGAATGGACACAGGGAGCTGTGGCTCGGGTGCCCCCACAGCAAGCTGCTTGCTGCTTGGGGCACTGAACAGGAGGGAGGGGCCAGGAGCACAGAGGAGGGACCTGAGAAGAGTAGGATCCGGGGCTGCTCTGTGCAAAACCATTACACAGAGCAGGTAAGTGTAACATGTTTGTTATTTTTAGAGGAAAAAATTAAATGAGGCCTTACAATAGCATTAAGGACCGAGCTTATTTTCACTCCTGTTTTACAGGTTAAAATAATTGCTAGAAAATTACTTAGAATGCCCAAACATAATAAATATATATATATATATATATATATTATTATTTTCAGACACCCTGGAGAATAAAATGGAGATCGTTGCAATACTTTGTCACACCATATTTGCGCAGCAGTTTTACGCACGCTATTTTATTTATTTTTTTAAAATACACTTTTTTTTTTGAATAGAAAAACAAGAACACGGTAAAGTAAGCCCAATTTTTTTTCCTATTATGTGAAAGATAATGTTACGCCAAGTAAATTAATACCTAACACGTCACGCTTCCAAAATTGCGCCCGCTTGTGGAATGGCGACAAACTTTGGCACTTAATCTCCATAGACGACGTTTAAAAACTTCTACAGGTTACCAGTTTTGATGAGTAATGCCGCGTGCAAACAGACGGGAAATTCGGCCAGCAAAAGACAGATGAGAGCTTTTGGTCGGAAAAATGCGACCGTGTGTATAGGCTCCATCGGACTTTTTGCTGGCCGAATTCCAGCCAGCAAAAGTTTGAGAGCAGGTTCTCAATTTTTCGGTCGGAAAAAGTTCCGATCGGAAATTCCGATCGCCTGTAGCAATTCCGACGCGCACAATTCCTTACGCATGCTCGGAAACAATTTGACGCATGCTCGGAAGAATTGAACTTAATTTCCTCGGCTCGTCGTAGTGTTGAACGTCACCGCGTTCTTGACGGTCGTAAGTTCAGTACCGTGTGTACGCAAGGCAAACTTGAGCGGAATTCCGTCTGAAAAACCATCCAAGATTTTTCTGACGGAAAATCCGCTGGATTTTTTGCTGGAATTATTGCTTTCGCTCTAAGACCCCTTTCACACCGAGGGCGTTTTGCAGGCGCTATAGCGTTCGAAATAGCGCCTGCAATCCGCCCTCAAACTGCTGCTCCATTTTCTGCAGTGTGAAAGCCCGAGGGATTCACCGCTGCTCCACCGCTGCTCCACCGCTGCTCCACCGCTGCTCCCCATTGAAATCAATGGGGCAGTGCTGTAATACCGCCGGCAAAGAAATCAATTTCGGTGTGCGGCTATCCAGAGTTCTTTCTATCACCTGCTACATTGACACACCCGTGTTATGTTTTTGGTGCGGTTTTTGAGTCGCATGACCTATGGAAAACGCCATAAGCACAGTTATCGTGGTAAAATCGGCCCAAAATCGCCACAAATTTTGCGGCAGGAACGTGGTGCGTTTTCGGTGCCATTATCGGCACCTTTTCTCCTATCGGCATAGTGACAATTTAACACCATTTTCACCCGAAATTTTTTTTGTCTGAAAATTCAGTGCATCACTGTAAGAAACCATGATATTCGACTGAGACGGAAATACAGTTAAATCGCACTTTTTTTTTATAATAAAAGTCAAAAGAACAAACATAGTCAAAACATAGCAAAAGTTCAGTAACCGGAACGCATAGTCAGACAAGCCAGAAGTCAGGAATCAATGTAGTGGAACAGCAAGCAGGATCTGGAGCCAGAAGGGATGTCAGCAAAGCAAGTCTTTAAATAGGATTGCAGGAGATAGTTTCTTGTGATGTTGACCAAGGCGAAGGCAGAGCTCCTCTGGACTGGACGGCTTAAGTAGGCAGGACTGACGAGCAGGATATCATCAACAGCTGAGTAACTGTGGAGAGATAGGAGCTGGCAAATTAGCTGACTGCTGAGCGGCCAGCTCAGAGAAGGAAGCCCTGACAATCTATAGTCATGACCTCAACCCGATAGAACACCTTTGGGATGAATTTGAGCGGAGACTGCGAGCCAGGCCTTCTGGTTCAACATCACAAATGCTCTTCTGGAAGAATGGTCAAACATTTCCATACACACTCCTAAACCTTGTGGACGGCCTTTCCAGAAGAGTTGAAGCTGTTATAGCTGCAAAGGGTGGGGCCAACTCAATATTGAACCCTACAGACTAAGACTGGGATGCCATTAAAGTTCATGCAGGTGTCCCAATACTTCTGGTAATATAGTGTGTGTTCTTGTATCCTGAGGAAGCAAGTATCTTGTGAAACGCGTCGGTCCTGGACGTCAAATACCAGCAGATCGGCTATATACATGAACGTGGCTTTTATTGATGTCTTCTATTCTATTGGTGATATTTAGAACTAGAATTTAGAATAAAATAAATTGATACGTTAATGTGGCGCGATATATAAAGTCCCGTTCACCTTCTCCTGCCTCCTTTTTATTTTGGCAGTGAAGAGTTTTTTTGTGTATTTATTGTATTATTATTATGTGGAGATTTGGCCCAGAACATATCTTCGCCTTTCATCTTCTAAATTAGACTCGTCTGTCAGATCCAGACAACCGCGTTATTTAATTTGCCTGAAGAATTTTATTTCCGTATTCATTTTAATTTCCCGATCCTGAGGGGTCACCTGGAGAAGACATGAAATACCGGAGTTGTTGCATCTTGTTGGGTGTTTTTCGCTGAGGGCTGCCGTCACCTTATTCTCTTTACAGGGATTTTCGGTTTCCTGTCGTCTTCCCTCATCCAATCTTAACCACTTCGGCTCCGGAAGATTTACCCCCCCCTTTATGAGCAGGCCGTTTTTTGCGATATGGCACTGCGTTACTTTAAATGACAATTGCGCGATCGTGTGGCGCTGTACCCCAAAAAAAAAACTATTTTTTACTTTCTGTAAACACCGACAATTTTTGAAAAGAATACATTTTTTTTTTACTTTCTGCTATGAGAGAGAGAGGGAGAGAGGGAGGGGGGAGAGAGAGAGAGAGAGAGAGAGGGAGGGAGGAGAGGGAGGGGGGGAGAGAGAGGGGGGGGGAGAGAGAGGGAGGGGAGAGAGAGAGGGAGGGGGGGGAAGAGAGAGGGAGGGGGGAGAGAGGGGGAGAGAGAGAGGGGGGGAGAGAGAGAGGGAGGGGGAGAGAGGGAGGAGAGAGGGAGGGGGAGAGAGGGAGGGAGAGAGAGAGGGAGGGAGAGAGGGAGGGGGAGAGAGGGGGGAGAGAGAGAGGGAGGGAGAGAGGGAGAGGGAGGGAGGGAGAGAGAGGGAGGGAGAGAGAGAGAGGGAGGGAGAGAGAGGGAGGGAGAGAGAGAGAGGGAGGGAGAGAGAGGGAGGAGAGAGAGAGAGGGGGAGGGAGAGAGAGAGGGGGAGGGGAGAGAGAGGGGGAGGGGGGAGAGGGAGAGAGGGAGAGAGGGAGAGGAGAAGGGGGAGAGGGAGGGAGGGGGAGAATATATGAAAAAAAAATCACATTTCTTCAACAATTTAGGCAAGAAATTTAGGCAAAGGCATAATGAGCTAGTATGCATAGCATACTAGCTCATTATGAATAACTTACCTGAGATAAAAAAAAACGAAGCGGTCCTCGTTCTTCATCTCTGCCGCTGCCATGTATTTCGGGTCTCATGGCTCCGGCGATGGACCTGGACCTCAAAGACGGTAGGAAAGACGCAAAACGAATGCAGCCATCTAATTATTAATACATCATTTTAAAAGTATTTTTAAAAAGGCAAGTAGTGCAAGTATTTCCATTTTACTTTTACAGCACAAGAAGCCAATTAGTTCTTGTACTTACTGGGCTCACAGGCCTTGGGTGCGTCCATGACAACCTGGGCTCAGAGGAAGTAGGTTGAATGATACTGGCTGTCATTTAGGCTGGAAGACAGAGGGCATGAAGTGATAGAAAAGATGTACTGTGGGGGGGAAGTCCCTGATTGAAGACGAGTATTGCAGTAAAAATCTTTTTTTTGGGCTATTATTATTATTATGAGAATTGGCCATAAACACAATTATAGTTCATAAGATCAGAACTTCAGTAACATTTCTAGGTGGATCCGGAAGGGTCCGGCGTTGTATGTATGGAAGGTCTTAGCCATGCATATTCAGCTTCATAGTAAATCGAGTCCAGCTAAGAAGTGTCCTCCTCGTCTGTAGCTTATATTCATCCAGTATGTTGAAGAACCTTCTGATAATATCACCAGGACGCGATGCTCGCAGAACTCGATCCAGATGTGCGCGTAACACGGACAGTGCGTTCGCATAGTTCGCATTTCTGTACCATGTTACAGCGTGGCTTGTGGCCAACGTACCTCGAGCCGAAAACCTCCACACATGTGTTTTATTTATGAGTGGAGTGTCAGGAAAGAATGGTGGTGCCGTCTCCAGGACGGGCTTCTAAGAAGTCCACCTTAGAGAGCCTTCAACAGGATGGATTTACTATTGAGCTGCTTGGGAGATTTTTTTTTCCTCTTAATATTTATCACATATTTATTTTCGTGGCTTGCATGATATGCGAGTTTTCTTAGACATCCCGCAGATCAAAGTTTCCAAGGCAGCATTTTGTTAGCTGATGGATGTTCTGCAACCTACAGTTGACTTGCTGGGTTATTGTGTCCATCAGCCTCGGAGGATGAAGTAGGAGCTGTGTTGGGTCTTGTAATCCAATGTGGGTCTCCAGCGGTATGGCATGCTAGGACTTTTAACTCACCCACTGAACAGGTGAAGGTTGGCGTGGTTTAATTTGTGGTTCTTCTGTAGCTTTGGAACAACAAGTCTGCATGTGGGACTTGTGGATCCTCCTTAGTAGTCATCTCAGCATGATGGGTCTTGTGGTTCGTCGGTAGCTTCTGAATGATGGTTCAGCCTTTTGTGACTTGTGGTTCTTCAGTAGTTATTTTGGTAATCTGCACAATATGGTTCCTCAGTAGGTGTTGGATGATGGCTCAGCACGCTGACTTGTGGTTCTTTGGTAGCTTTCGAACAACAGGTCTTCATGTTGGGACTCCTGGATCCTCAGTAGGCACCTCGGCATGATGGGTCTTATGGTTCCTCAGTAGCTGTTGAATGATGGCTCAGCAACCTGCTGTGACTTGTGGTTCTTCAGTAGTTATTTTGGTAATCTGCACAATATGGTTCCTCAGTAGCTGTTGGATGATGGCTCAGCACGCTGACTTGTGGTTCTTTGGTAGCTTTGGAACAACAGGTCTTCATGTTGGGACTCCTGGATCCTCAGTAGGCATCTCAGCATGATGGGTCTTATGGTTCCTCTGTAGCTGTTGAATGATGGCTCAGCATGCTGACTTTTGTGGTTCTTTGGTAGCTTTGAAACAGCTCAGCATGTTGGGACTTCTGGATCCTCAGTATTTTTCTAAGCATGATGGGTCTTGTGGTTTCTCAGTGGATGGGTCTTCTGTGACTTGTGGTTCGTTGGTAGCTTTGGAACAACAGCTCAGTGTGTTGGGACTCGGTGTGTTCTTTAGATCCTCAGTAGTCGTCTTAGTAGCTCGGCATACTAGAAATTGTGGCTCATTGGTAGCCACCACAGAATTCTGTGGCTTGTGGTTCTTCAGTAGTTATCTCGGTATGCTGCATTGAATGGTTCCCCAGTAGCTGTTGGATGATGGCTCAACACGCTGACTTGAGGTTCTTTAGTAGCTATGGAACAACAGCTCTGCATGTTGGGACTTATTGATCCTCAGTAGTCATCTCACCATGAAGGGTCTTGTGGTTTCTCAATAGCTGTTGAATGATGGTGCAACCTGCTGTGACTTGTGTTTCTTCAGTAGTCATCTCAGTATGCTGCATTATATGGTTCTTCACTGGCTGTTGGATGATGGTTCAGCACACTGACTTGTGGTTCTTTAGTATCTTTGGAACAACAGCTCAGCATGTTGAGTTTTATGGTTCCCCAGTAGATGTTAAATGATGGCTCAACATGCTGTGACATGTGGTTCTTCGGTAGTCATTTTGCTTTGCTGCATTATATGGTTCCTGATTAGCGGTTGGATGATGGCTCAACGTGCTGAATTATGGTTCTTTTTTGGTTCTTTAGTAGCTTTGGAACAACAGGTCTGCATGTTGGGACTTCTGGATCCTCAGTAGTCATCTTAGCTTGATGGGTCTTGTGGTTCTTCAGTAGATGTTGAGCGATGGCTCAACATGCTATGACTTGTGGTTCTTCAGTAGTCATTTTGGTATGCTGCATCATATGGTTCCTGAGTAGCGGTTGCATGATGGCTCAACATGGTCTGACTTGTGATTAATTTAGTAGCTTTGAAAAGATAGCTCAGCATTCACCACAGAATGCTGTGGCTTGTGGTTCTTCAGTAGTCATTACAATATGCTGCATCGAATGGTTCATCAGTAGCCGTTGGGTGATGGCTCAACATGCTAACTCGTGGTCCTTTGGTAGCTTTGGAACAATAGGTCAGCATGTTGGGACTTATGGATCCTCAGTAGTCATCTCAGCATGATGGGGTCTTATGGTTCCCCAGTAGATGTTGAGTGTTGGCTCAACATGCTAACTTGTGGTCCTTTGGTAGTTTTGGAACAATAGGGACTTATGGATCCTCAGTAGTCATCTCAGCATGATGGATCGTATGGTTCCCCAGTAGATGTTGAGCGATGGCTCAACATTCTATGACTTGTGATTCTTTAATTAGTAGTCATTTTGGTATGCTGCATCATATGGTTCCTGAGTAGCGGTTGAAAGATGGCTCAACATGCTAACTTGTGGTTCTTTGATAGCTTTGGAACAATAGGTCAGCATGTTGGGACTTCTGGATCCTCAGTCATCTCAGCATGATGGGGTCTTATGGTTCCCCAGTAGATGTTGAGTGATGGCTCAACATGCTAACTCGTGGTCCTTTGGTAGCTTTGGAACAATAGGTCAGCATGTTGGGACTTCTGGATCCTCAGTAGTCATCTCAGCATGATGGGGTCTTATGGTTCCCCAGTAGATGTTGGGTGATGGCTCAACATGCTAACTTGTGGTCCTTTGGTAGCTTTGGAACAATAGGTCAGCATGTTGGGACTTCTGGATCCTCAGTAGTCATCTCAGCATGATGGGGTCTTATGGTTCCCCAGTAGATGTTGAGCGATGGCTCAACATGCTAACTCGTGGTCCTTTGGTAGCTTTGGAACAATAGGTCAGCATGTTGGGACTTATGGATCCTTAGTAGTCATCTCAGCATGATGGGGTCTTATGGTTCCCCAGTAGATGTTGGGTGATGGCTCAACATGCTAACTTGTGGTCCTTTGGTAGTTTTGGAACAATAGGGACTTATGGATCCTCAGTAGTCATCTCAGCATGATGGATGGTATGGTTCCCCAGTAGATGTTGAGCGATGGCTCTACATTCTATGACTTGTGGTTCTTTAGTAGTCATTTTGGTATGCTGCATCATATGGTTCCTGAGTAGCGGTTGGATGATGGCTCAACACGCTGAATTGTGGTTCTTTAGTCGCTTTTGAACATCAGGTCATCATGTTGGGACATCTGGATCCTCAGAAGTCATTTTAGCATGATGAGTCTTGTGGTTCCTCAGTAGATGTTGAATGATGGCTCAACATGGTCTGACTTGTGATTCTTTAGTAGTAAAGCTAGCTCAGCATGCTGGGATTCGTGGCTCCTTGGTAGCCACCACAGAATGCTGGGACTTGCAGTTCTTAAAAGTTGATGCATACCGCAGAATAATAACATTTGTGCTTCAGTAACGTTTGAAAAAACGCTTAGCATGCTGGAACTTTTGCTCCTTCAGTCGCTTTTGAAAGAGAGCTTAGGATGCTAACAGGTGGGGGTCCCTTATTAGCCATCTCGTTATGCTGGGACCTGTGATTCCCCTGTAGCTTTCTCAGGGGTCTCAAACTGGTGGCCCTCCAGCTGTTGCAGTACTACAATTCCCATGAGGCATTGCAAGCCTGACAGTTACAAGCGTGACTCCCATAGGCAGAGGCATGATGGGACTTGAAGTTTCACAACAGCTGGAGGGCCACCAGTTTGAGACCCCCCTGTTTTAGATGATAGGTCAGCCTGCTGGCACTTGGGATTCTTCAGTATCTTTTGGAATGGCAGCTTAGCATGCTGGGACTTGCAGTACCATAGTAGCCTTTGGACCATAGCTCAGCATGCTTGGACCTTGGGTTCCTTGATGGCTATGGAATGACGGAACCTCATATTTGGATTTGTGGCTCCTCTGTGGCTTTAGGACACAGGGGTCTCAAACTGGTGGCCCTCCAGCTGTTGCAAAACTACAAGTCCCATGAGGCACTGCAAGACTGACAGTTGACATGACTCCCACAGGCAGAGGCATGATGGTACTTGTAGTTTTGCAACAGCTGGAGGGCCGCCAGTTTGAGACCCCCTGCTTTAGGACTATAGCTCTCCATGTGGGGAGATTTGTTCCTTCAGTAAGACTGTGCTGAGTTAGTTGAAATGCAGCATTGTCCCGTTTTGGATGGAGTGCCCCTTTATCTTTAGGAATTCTGGTATCTATCTGCAAAAAAATTTATTTTATTTTCCAGATCCATCAGTTCTGTCATCTACTTCAATCAGTTGTTTATTTTTTTTTTATCTGTTTCATGTAACAATTTCTTAATCTGTGATAAACGATGAATCATTGCTGCACAGTCCCATGACACCCCCCACCCCCCCCCCTTGGCGCGAGCACGCGGCGTTCCCCCCCCCCTAATCCTGTGTATCTCTGGCGGAGGATCCTTTCCCCGCTAGGCCTTCTCAACTCGAAAACAATTAACACTATTTGTTCAGCTTGAGGCGTTTCTGATGCACAGCCAAGGTGCGGAGTGATGAGAAGATAAGCATCTCCGAATCTTCAAGGGCTAAGAAAATCGTCCAGGAGATTCCATTCCAGCTCTTCTCACCATCTGCGCTCCCATCTTATTATTCATTATCACAACCAGAATGGGCCCTGTCTGGAAATCATCAGCTTTTTTTTTTTTTTTTTTTTTTTTTTTTTTTAATAGGGCAAAATTGTGAGAATTGATGCATGATAAAGTGGTGTTTCCACCCAACAAAAAAAAAAAAAAAATACCTTAAAATTCATAAAAAAAAATAAATAATTGGAAAAACATTTTTTTTTTTTTACTCACCTCTAAATGCCTGTTGCTAGGGGGTCCCTCATAGTCTGCCCCCTTCAGTGCCCGGGCACTGACATCACCTCCCCCTCGGCGCACTCAGTCATCTGGGACACGTGACAGGTCCCAGACGACTGCGCGCCGTACCACGGCGCGTGGCTCCGCTCGCGCATGCGCAGTGGGTGCCCGGCTGTGAAGGCACAGCCGGGTGCCCACAGTAAGAATGCCGGTGCCACGAGCAGGGAACGAGGGGGGGCTTGGTTCCCCCGCATCGCTGGACCCTGGGACAGGTAACTGACCGATTTATTAAAAGTCAACAGCTGCAGTATTTGTAGCTGCTGACTTTAAAAAAAAAAAAAAAATGTTTTGTCCTTTTTTTCACACAAATAGAGCTTTCTTTTGGTGGTATTTAATCACCGCTGGGTGTTTTTTTATTTTTTGCGCTATAAATAAAAAAAGACTGAAAATTCAATAAAAAAAAAAAAAATGTATTCTTTGTTTCTATTAAAATTTTATTGCAGAGTATTGCAGAGTATTGCAGAGTATTGCAGAGTATTGCAGAGTATTGCAGAGTATTGCAGAGTATTGCAGAGTATTGCAGAGTATTGCAGAGTATTGCAGAGTATTGCCACTGAGCAGCGCTGTGGACACTACACATCCAGCCCACAGCGTTGCTGCAAATCTCTCCCCCTCTCCGCTTCTCCCCTCTCACTGTACCGATTGTTGTCAGTGGGAGGAATAGTACCCCATCATTGGTGTCAGTGGGAGGAATAGTACCCCATCATTGGTGTCAGTGGGAGGAATAGTACCCCATCATTGGTGTCAGTGGGAGGAATAGTGCCCCATCATTGGTGTCAGTGGGAGGAACAGTGCCCCATCATTGGTGTCAGTGGGAGGAATAGTACCCCATCATTGGTGTCAGTGGGAGGAATAGTACCCCTTATCACGGCGCGCGGCTCCGCTCGCGCATGCGCAGTGGGTGCCCGGCTGTGAAGCCACAGCCGGGTGCCCACAGTAAGAATGCCTGCGGAGCGGGGAACGAGGGGGGGCTTCGTTCCCCCGCAACGCTGGACCCCGGGACAGTTAAGTGTTCGATTATTAAAAGTCAACAGCTGCAGTATTTGTAGCTGCTGACTTTAAAAAAAAAATGTCAATGTGGACCATTAGGCATGGGTGTCGGAGATGTTCTTTCCCTAGGTAGTCATTACCTTCCCTTCTGACACGTATGTAACCACTTGACTTCCGGAAGGTTTTACCCCCCCCCTTCATGACCAGAGCATTTTTTTG
Organism: Lithobates sylvaticus; assembly: GCA_028564925.1. Classification (NCBI taxonomy): domain Eukaryota; kingdom Metazoa; phylum Chordata; class Amphibia; order Anura; family Ranidae; genus Lithobates; species Lithobates sylvaticus. The sequence continues at coordinate 10,295,730 of CM053034.1, forward strand.
CTATTCAGCACTTTACTATTTTAACTGACAATTGCACCGCTGTACACAAATGAAATTTAGATATTTTTTTCTCACACAAATAGAGCTTTCTTTTGGTGGTATTTGGTCACCACTGGGTTTTTTCTTATTATATAAATGAAAGAAGACCCAACATTTTTAAAAAAAAAAAAAAAAAAACGATATTCTCTACTTTCTCATGTCCAATTAAATACAATTTCTTCATAAATTTAGGCAAAAATTTATTCTGCTACATAAAAACAAATAAAAAAAGATCCTAATAAGTGTATATTAACCACTGGGCACTTAAACCCCCTTCCTAACCAGATCAATTTTCAGCTTTCGGTGCGCTCACATTTTGAATGACAATTACTCAGTCATGCAACACTGTACCCAAATACATTTTTTTTCTTTTTTTTTTTCTTTTTTTTTTTCACACAAATAGAGCTTTCTTTTGATGGTATTTAATCACCGCTGGGTGTTTTTTTATTTTTTGCGGTATAAAGAAAATTCAATAAAAAATAAATAAAAAAAAATGTATTCTTTGTTTCTATTAAAATGTATTGCAGAGTATTGCAGAGTATTGCAGAGTATTGCAGAGTATTTGCAGAGTATTGCCACTGAGCAGCGCTGTGGACACTACACATCCAGCCCACAGCGCTGCTGCGAATCTCTCCCCCTCTCCGCTTCTCCCCTCTCACTGTACCGATCGGTGCATTGGTGTCAGTGGGAGGAATAGTACCCCATCATTGGTGTCGGTGGGAGGAATAGTACCCATCATTGGTGTCAGTGGGAGGAATAGTGTCCCATCATTGGTGTCGGTGGGAGGAATAGTACCCCATCATTGGTGTCGGTGGGAGGAATAGTACCCCATCATTGGTGTCGGTGGGAGGAATAGTACCCCATCATTGGTGTCGGTGGGAGGAATAGTACCCCATCATTGGTGTCGGTGGGAGGAATAGTACCCCATCATTGGTGTCGGTGGGAGGAATAGTACCCCATCATTGGTGTCGGTGGGCGGAATAGTACCCCATCATTGGTGTCGGTGGGCGGAATAGTACCCCATCATTGGTGTCGGTGGGCGGAATAGTACCCCATCATTGGTGTCAGTGGGAGGAATAGTGCCCCCATCATTGGTGTCAATAGGAAGAATAGTACCCCATCATTGGTGTTGGTGGGAGGAATAGTACCCCATCATTGGTGTCGGTGGGCGGAATAGTACCCCATCACTGGTGTCGGTGGGAGGAATAGTACCCCATCACTGGTGTCGGTGGGAGGAATAGTACCCCATCACTGTTGTCGGTGGGAGGAATAGTACCCCATCACTGGTGTCGGTGGGAGGAATAGTACCCCATCATTGGTGTCGGTGGGATGAATAGTACCCCATCATTGGTGTCGGTGGGAGGAATAGTACCCCATCATTGGTGTCGGTGGGAGGAATAGTACCCCATCACTGGTGTCGGTGGGAGGAATAGTACCCCATCATTGGTGTCGGTGGGATGAATAGTACCCCATCATTGGTGTCGGTGGGAGGAATAGTACCCCATCATTGGTGTCGGTGGGAGGAATAGTACCCCATCATTGGTGTCTGTGGGAGGAATAGTGCCCCCACCATTGGTGTCGGTGGGAGGAATAGTGCCTCCATCATTGGTGTCAATAGGAAGAATAGTACCCCATCATTGGTTTCAATGGGAGGAATAGTACCCCATCATTGGTGTCGGTGGGAGGAATAGTACCCCCATCATTGGTGTCAGTGGGAGGAATAGTGCCCCATCATTGGTGTCGGTGGGATGAATAGTACCCCATCATTGGTGTCGGTGGGAGGAATAGTACCCCATCATTGGTGTCGGTGGGAGGAATAGTACCCCATCATTGGTGTCGGTGGGAGGAATAGTGCCCCCATCATTGGTGTCGGTGGGAGGAATAGTGCCTCCATCATTGGTGTCAATAGGAAGAATAGTACCCCATCATTGGTTTCAATGGGAGGAATAGTACCCCATCATTGGTGTCGGTGGGAGGAATAGTGCCTCCATCATTGGTTTCAATGGGAGGAATAGTACCCCATCATTGGTGTCGGTGGGAGGAATAGTGTCTTGTATTAGTAAGAGGAACAGCTCCCCAAGGGCCAGATAAAGGTGAGCAAAGGGCAGCAGTTTGAAGACTACTGGTCTAGTGCATTACCTGATAGATAAAAAGTTTAGGGTTCTTCCAGAGATTTCTAGGGGTTCCTTGACCTGTGGCTCTTTGACCTCCCATCCGAAGGTGCCAGCCATAGTTGTGTGACTATACCCACTTGGCAGAGCCGGTGGCATGACACCAATTTTTTTTAGCTTTCTGTAAGAGTGACAACCACTGTCTTCCCACATCATCAATTTAAGGGGCATTATTTCCATTGACCCTCCATAGGTTGATTTTCCCAGGGGGTTCCCCAAGACCTTCTGGGTAAGAAGGTTGAAGAAGCTGCTCTAAAATACGGCTCATATGATGACCGACGCGTCTCGACCTCCATGAAGGGTTCTCTTTAAAGACTTATTTTTTTTTATATTCTTTTGAGCTTATTGCTTTTTTGGAATGGACGTGATTTCTCAATGTTTTGCTGTGTTCCTGCACCGCGTTGGCTGGATTACGTAATGGAAACCAAATTCCTCATAAACATCATTTCACTGACAGGCCAGAGTGCCGGAGGAGCTGGCAGAGGGGGGGAGCAGACGGTGAAAATGGACGCGGAAAAGTCTTGTCAACTTGTTTTATCGGTCTTCTCGAAGGTCGATCATCGTGGCAAACGTCGAGTCTGTACCATTTTAATATTTGGTGTTGGGGAGCCCGTGGTACACCGACAGATGGGGCACTGGAATCATCGCCAACTTCTGTGATAGAACAATAATGGATGGTCATAGGTGCTGGGATACTGGCTCACTAATACATGGGCCGTGGCAAAGTCGTGGTTTTTGAGGCTTCTCTAAGAACGATCATGGAATCGTACTTTGGTTCTTTGGCAGTTATTTGGTGTCACAGATTAGTGGCACCCGGACTCACGGAATACTTGAACAAAAACATACTCCGTCATGGTGGCAGTGGCAAGCTGACTTGTGTGTGTGTGTGTGGGGTGGGGGGACAGTGGAACACTGCCATTAAGAGTGTGAGAGCCGTGGCATACTGCACAGGGTGCCCCGGAATGTAGGCCCACTGTTTGTTCAATGTATTGGAACAGTAACATTCTGGCACGTTGTGCTGCTAGAACATTGACACTCTGACAAATGGAAAGAACCATGGTGTTCTGCCAGTTAGGGTGCTAAAGTAGTGGCACATTGACATTTAGGTTCCAGAAACACTGGCACTGCCATTTACCGTGCAGAAATAGTGGCACTGCCATTTAGGTTGCTAGGATAATGACACTACCTTAGGGTACTGGGGCAGTGGTACTGCCATTAAGGATGTCAGGGCAGTGGCACTGGCATTTAGGGTGCCGGGGCAGTGGCACTGGCATTTAGGGTGTCGGGGCAGTGGCACTGGCATTTAGGGTGCCGGGGCAGTGGCACTGGCATTTAGGGTGCCGGGGCAGTGGCACTGGCATTTAGGGTGCCGGGGCAGTGGCACTGGCTTTTAGGTTGCCAAGGCAGTGGGCACTGGCATTTAGGGTGCAAAAATAGTGGCTCTACCATTTAAATTGCAAGGATAATGACACTACCTTTTTAGGGTACTAGGACGGTTGTACTGCCATTTAGAATGTCAGGGCAGTGGCACTGACTTTTTGGACACCAGGGCAGTGGCACTGCCATTCATGGTATTAGAGCAGTGTCACTTCCTTTTGGGGTGCCAGGGCAGTGGCACTGGCTTTTGGGGTGCCAGGGCAGTGGCACTGGCTTTTGGGGTGCCAGGGCAGTGGCACTGGCTTTTGGGGTGCCAGGGCAGTGGCACTGGCTTTTGGGGTGCCAGGGCAGTGGCACTGGCTTTTGGGGTGCCAGGGCAGTGGCACTGGCTTTTGGGGTGCCAGGGCAGTGGCACTGGCTTTTAGGAGGCTAGGGCAGTGGCACTGGCATTTAGGGCGATAGGGCAGTGGCACTGGCATTTAGGGCGATAGGGCAGTGGCACTGGCATTTAGGGCGATAGGGCAGTGGCACTGGCATTTAGGGTGCCAGGGCAGTGGCACTGGCATTTAGGGCGATAGGGCAGTGGCACTGGCATTTAGGGTGCCAGGGCAGTGGCATGCTGGCACTTGGGGTGCTAGAACACACTATCACTCACACTGTCACTGTCACACTGTCATACAACACTGTACCCAAATTACATTTTTATCATTCCCCCCCCCCCCCCCCAAAATAGAGCTTTATTTTGGTGGTATTTGATCACCTCTGCGATTTTTTTTTATTTTTTGTTAAAAAAAAAATTAAAAATACCGAATTTAAAATTTTGTTATAAAAATATAAAATGGGTAATTTTTGTCCGTCATTGATGTACGCTGATGAGGTGGCAGTGATGGGCATTGACAGGTGGCACTGGTGGGCGTTGACAGGTGGCACTGGTGGGCGTTGACAGGTGGCACTGGTGGGCGTTGACAGGTGGCACTGGTGGGGATTGCAAGGTGGCACTGGTGGGGATTGCAAGGTGGCACTGGTGGGAATTGCAAGGTGGCACTGGTGGGGATTGCAAGGTGGGACCGATGTCCCCGGTGATCGGCTTTTTTTTTTCTCTTCCGCTGTCAGCGTGAGGAGAAAAAAAAAACGATCACCGAGCTTTTGTTTTTATCATGTGATCAGCTGTCACTGGCTGACAGCTGATCACATGGTAAGGGGCCGGGACCCGCCCCTTACTCGGATCGCTGATCACCCGAGTCTCAGTGACTCGGTGATCACAGCGCGCCCTACAGGGCGTGCGCAGGGAGCCTGCACAGGGAAGGACGTCATATGACGGCCTCCCGGGAATTGAGATCCGCGCTGTGGCCGTCATTCGGCCATAGCGCGGATGGCAAGTGGTTAAACAAGACTTGACAATCATTTAAAGCTGGCCATACATTATACAATTTTCCTATTCAATTTTCTTTAGATTTACCTTCAACTATGTAGTACAAGGGCCTGCCTGATTGCATACAATTTGCAAGCGTTTAGGTTTGAATTTGATATTATATGGATTTGGTAAATCTAAAAGAAAGTTGGACCAGAAATTGGTATAATGTATGGCCAGCTTTCCTTTTACGTTCCCTAAACTCTTGGCCGGCGTCCTTCCATCCATGAAGGTTGAGAAGTTCCTCAGCCGGCGCTGTGAATAGTCAGGTGAACCCTCGTGACTGTAGCGGGGGAAACATTAGCCATTCAGTTGGAGGCCATTAACCTGTAGAGGGGACTTTCTATAGCAAGGTGACCTCTCCCCGTAGAGGATGGAAATCTCCTTCCCGGGACAAAACATCTCACCGTCTCTCTTCTTTCCTTCCAGCTGGAAGATTGCACTCTCCAGTTATCTACCAATGGAAACTACCTGGATATAGAACTCTCCCTGGCTGAACAAAGGGATTACCTGGAAGCTTTCTTTGAAGACATCAGGTAAGAGAGATTCTTTTTTTTTTTTTTTTTTTTTTTACATGGTTTCCATTCAACTTTTCTGGACATGATGAACTGCATTTTGCTGCAAACACGACCTTTTCAATTATTCAATTGTTATAGGAAACGCACACAGAGAGATATAATTTTGCCCCCCTGTTCAAATCATTAGTAAGACCTCATCTGGAATATGCAGTTCAGTTTTGGGCACCAGTTCTCAAAAAGGATATCGGGGAACTGGAGAAAGTGCAGAGAAGGGCAACCAAACTGATAAGAGGCATGGAGGAGCTCAGCTATGAGGAAAGATTAGAGGAACTGAATGTATTCACTCTTGAGAAGAGGAGAATAAGGGGGGATATGATCAACATGTACAAATATATAAGGGGTCCATATAGTGAACTTGGTGTTGAGTTATTCACTTTACGGTCAACACTGAGGACAAGGGGGCGCTCTTTACGTCTGGAAAATCTCCATCTCCAAATACGGAAAGGTTTCTTTACAGTAAGAGCTGTTAAAATGTGGAATAGACTCCCTGCAGAGGTGGTTCTGGCTCAGTATGTTGCTTTTAAGAAAGGCCTGGATTATTTCCTAAATGTACAGAATATAACCGGGTACTGACATTTATAGGGAAAGGTGATCCGGGGAAAATCCGATTGCCTTTCGGGGGATCAGGAAGGGATTTTTTTTCCCCTGCTGTAGCAGATTGGAGAATGCGCTGCTGGGTTTTTTTTTTTTTTTTTTTTTGCCTTCCTTTGGATCAACTATATGTATAAGATTGTGTATATTGGATTGTATGATATTTTTTATTTTTATTTATTATTTCTTTTTTTTATGGTTGAACTGGATGGACTTGTGTCTTTTTTCAGCCTAGCTAACTATGTAACACACCATTGTCTTCATTATTATTATTATTTTTTTTTTTTATATATATATATATTTCACGTCACGCATGTGAACTCTTTTAGATTTCAAATGCTTTACTAAATCTGTGTTTGATTTAGAGCTGCACGATTCTGGGAAGAATGAGAATCACGATTTTTGTGCTTGGAATAAAGATCACGATTTTCGCAGTGTAACATCTTTCACATTATACAAATAATTTGTCTAACTTTACTGTTTTTTCATTTTTTTAATTCATTAAAGTGTATTTCAATTATTTTTTTTTTTTATTAAAAGACCGCTGTGCAAATACAATGGGACATAAAATATTGCACCAACCACCATATTATTCTCTAAGGTCTCTGCTAAAAAAAAAATATATATATATATATATATATATATATATATATATATATATATATATATATATATATATATATATATATATATATATATATATATATATATATATATATATATATATATATATAATAAAATGTTTGGGGGTTAATTTTCTAGCAAAAAAAGATACTGATTTGAACTTTTAACCAACAAGTGTCGGAAAAAGGTTTGGTCTTTAACCACTTCAATACCAGGGAACTTTCACCCCCTTCCTGCCCAGGACAATTTTCAGCGCTGCCGCACTTTGAATGACAATTGCCCGGTCATGCTACACTGTACCCAAACCAAATTTTTATCATTTTCTTCCCACAAATAGAGCTTTCTTTTGGTGGTATTTGATCACCGCTGTTTTTTTTTTTTTTGCTAAACAAACTAAAAAAGACCGACATTTTTGAAAAAAATTTTAATTTTTCCTCGTTTGTTATAAAATGTTGTTGTTTTCTCCTTCACTGACAGGCACTGATGTGGCTGCACTGATGTGGCTGCACTGATGTGGCTGCACTGATGTGGCTGCACTGATGTGGCGGCACTGATGTGGCGGCACTGATGTGGCGGCACTGATGTGGCGGCACCGATGTGGCGGCACTGATATGTAGAATTGATGGGCACTGATAGGCTACACTGATATGCAACACTGATGGGCACCGATATGCTACACTGATAGGCGGCACTGATGGGCAGAACTGATGGGCACTGATAGATGGTACTGGCTAGGCAGCACCGATGAGCTACTGACAGGCATTACTGATCGGCATCTGAAGGGCACTGACAGGCATTACCGATCGGCATCTGAAGGGCACTGACAGGCATTACCGATCGGCATCTGAAGGGCACTGACAGGCATTACCGATCGGCATCTGAAGGGCACTGACAGGCATTACCGATCGGCATCTGAAGGCACTGACAGGCATTAATGATTGGCATCTGAAGGGCACTGACAGGCATTACTGATTGGCATCTGAAGGGCACTGACAGGCATTACTAATGGGGCACTGATTGGCACTATTATGGGCACTGATTGGGACTGTAATGGGGACTGACTGGCGTTCTTGATGGGGCACAGATTGGCAGCTGATTGGCACATCTGATGGGGGCTGTGCCGATAATCAATGTGCTGATTATCAGCACAGACCCCCCTCTTTACTGGCACTTCCTGGTTCATGCGATGATCAGCTGGCATTGGTCACAGCTGATCATGTGGCAAGAAGCCTCTGTCAGAGACTCCTTACTATGATCGAAGATGCAGTGTGTCAGACTGACGTACAGCACCAGCGATCGCTGCTCGCCCCCCCTCCGGCATGTTATCCTGCTGGACGTCATACGATGCCCAGTTCAGCTGTGTGTTCGTCCCATGAGGTCTCTCGGACAGGTATGGAGATGGTTGAAGGAAAATCTTTTGTGGGCTATTTTTGATTTCTGGAGGCAGCCATATTGTTGGGCGGGGCCAGTATTCACAAATAGGCAGCCTGTCCCCTTCACAAGGACCAATCACACCGCCTTCTATCCAGATGTCCTTGTGCCTCTTTCCTTGAGAACCAGCAGCCTGAATGTTCCATCGCCGTATATAACCAGCAGGAAGCGTTTTTAAAACAAACTGTTGTGTGAAACATCTCGAGAATCCCATGGGGATCGCTCCTCGCGGCCTCGGGTTCTGGCATTCATGACGTCAGCAATTCCCGGGAGTCTGGAACTGAGGAACGTGTTTTGTTGGGCCGGGAATGGAAAAGCGAGTCTGTTGCTTGGCATCTTTTGGCTTGAGTCTTGCGCAGTCGGCGTCCTCCCAGCTCGTCGATCGTTGTTTTGTTGTTGCCGTGGCTTTTAGTCATCTGGGTTTAATGTTGATTCTTTTTTTTTTTCCCACTTGTCATCGTCTCCGCAACACATTGCCGTGTATTAGGGCTGACCTCCGGGGAATGCTTTCAATTCCTAAAGGGATCTTCTGCTTTCAGAACTTAATGCAGCTTAATCACGCTAAGAGTGTCGCCAGTTTTGCGGTTTTTGCCCGTTTTTCTCTGGCTCAGATACTGGGTTTCCAAACGTTGTCCTTTTCTGTCTGCGTATAATGACTACTGTCAGTTGGGATTCTGCCTTCTGTGTTTAAAATGAGTTGCAGATTTTCCCACAGTTGGTTTTCTCTGCAGAGTGTAATCCATGAAGACTTGTTTCGGCTCCTTTTCTGGCGTGGAAAATAAGCGTGACCAATCATTGATGAGTCGGGCTTAGTTCCACTCCTACCTGTGCGACCAAGTGCTGGCACGTTTTCGCACATTGCATGTGGGGCATCTGATTCATTTCAGTGGGCTGCCCTATGTGCGAGTCATGGAAAATAAATCCAAGACTCTTTCCCGTAAACGCACCGAACCAACAGGACTGGTTTGCAAATGCTTGGGGTTCCATTAACCATGTCAGCACGTCTCTCTGCATGTCATTTTGCGCACATTCCCGCACTTGCAGTAATGAGCCTCTGCAGTCGTGCACCCGCTCCTGCCCACATGTTAAAGCGGTATTAAAGTCTTGTTTTTTTTTTTTTAGATAACATACATGCTCTGTGTAATGGTTTTGCACAGAGCAGCCCAGATCCGCCTCCCATGCTGGCGCTCCTGGCCCCTCCCTCCTGCCAGATGCCCCCCATAGCAGGCACGCTCCCAAGCCACGGCTCTGTGTGTCCATTCACACATGGAGCTGTGGCTTGGCCCCTCCCTCTCCATCTCCTGATTGGCTCACTGGCTGCGCTTGACGGCAGCCGGAGCCAAGGGCCAAAAAGCCGATCGGGACTGCAAGTCCCCGGAGAGCCAAGGCTCTCGTGAACATCGCGTACGAATTTTCATTATTCGGATGTATCCGAATTTCGAAATTAGAATAGTACCGAATTTAAAGAGGAAGTAAAGCCTCCTCACAAAAAAAAAACAAAAAAACGGAACCTGCAAGGCCAAGGCATAATGAGCTAGTATGCATAGCATGCTAGCTCATTATGAATAACTTACCTGTGAGACAGCGATGCCTCTTTTTTTTCTAAATATCTCCTAAACCGTGTAGGTTTAGGAGATATTTATTGGACCTTCAGGTAAGCCTTAATCTGGGCTCACCTGTAGTAAGTGGTTCGTAAGGGTTAACAACCACTTTAAATGAATCTGAAATGACGAGAAAAAAAATTCGGATGAAATTTAAATTTGAATCGTTTTTGAATTTGAAAACTTTTCGAATAGTTTTAAAATTTCCAAAGAGAATAAAATAGAATAGAAAGAAAAGGAATAGAATAGCAATTTAATTTTTTTCTATTTTATTCCTTTATTTTCTATTATATTTTATCCTTTTTGGAAATTGGAAAACTTTTCAAATTCGAAAACTATTCGAAAGCTTTTCGAATCGAGTCAAAAACAAATAAACGAAACGAATTCCGAAAACAAATTTAAACAAATTTTTTAATAAATAATAATAAAAAAAAGAAATAAAAGCTAAAAAAAATCTGAAATGCCTAGCAACAAATGATGCAACAGATAATAATTTTCTCTATTGGCTAATAGAAAAAAAATGGCAAAGCCCAAAAATGCTGCTAACAAATGCGCAAGTCGCGTGAAAAAACAAAGACACTACGCTCAGGTGTGAATGCAGCCTGGAGGTGAACTATAGACATGTGCAATTCGTTTCGTTTTTTTTTCGTTATTTTCGTTCGTTCGTTTTCGTACGAATGAACGAATCGAACGAATCCGAAAAACAACGAAAATCCGAAAAAAACTAATTAGAAACAACGAATGTACGAATGAAGAAAATCCGAAAAACGAAAACAGGAACAACGAAGATGAACGAAAAAATTTGTAACTTTTTTTTTTGTTGAATTGGTAATTTTCCGTGTCCCTTACAATGGTGCTGCTTAACGTGCTTCGAATGGATTGAAGGAAAAAATTCGTACATTCGTAACTTTTTTTTTTCGATTCGTAACTTTTTTCTTCGATTCATAATTTTCCGTGTCTCTTAAAATGTAATAATAGCATACACATTACATAAAATTATGAATTATGCTCCGATTACGAATCTACGAATGTTACGAATAAATACGAATGCGTCCGAATTTCGAATAAACGAAAATTAAACTAACGAAAAAACGAATCAACGAAAAAATAACTCTTACGAAAATACGAATCGTTACGAATACGAACACCGACGATTTACGAATCAACGGAAACGAAAAAAACGAAACGAAAATTAAACAAATTTTTTTGTTGCGCACATGTCTAGTGAACTATATGGTGGCGGCAGCAGCTGCAAGCTTGCTGTAACCCCTTGAGTACCAGGACGTTTATAAACGTCTCTTAGCAGACAAGCGGTTAAAGGAGCCTCGTTTTCACAGTTCCCGGTACTCCAGCAATGATAATCGGGGGAACGTTATGTAGCGATTTTTTTCCCCTGTAAGTAGCGATTAGCGGAGGTCTCTTGTAAGGCGGCTGCCAGCTGTGCTCATTAATGCAGGAAGTGAGTGTTGTAACCTCCAGAAAGGAAGGAGAGATCTGACATGTGCTCTGCGGTCGGAGGATATAAATACCACACGCGGGACGCAGCACAGCCATGCAGCGTGATGTCAGTAATTACACGGCGCGGAGGAAGCGGGTCCTGTAATCGAGGACGCTGGGAGGTGCCGCTGCTGGAGCCGCGCTACTACTGTACAACTGTCTGTACGGGATTGTTCACTCCCCGCCGGGGGGCTCCGGGGCCCAGATGTGCAGCTTCTGGCGGAGGGGAAAGGATCGGACATCTGTAGTGGTGAACGCTAATGAAAGCCTCCAGTCAGCAGATGCAGGGTTCATTCACACCAGCGGCTGCACTGAACATTTTTTTTTTTTTTTACAAATGTGAAAAGTGTGGGGGGTACATTTGTATAGCGCCCCCCTGAGTCAATACTTTGTAGAACCCCCTTTAAAGAGGAAGTAAAGCCGTTTAAAAAAAAAAAATAGGAACCTGCAAGGCAAAGGCATAATGAGCTAGTATGCATAGCATACTAGCTCATTATGAATGACTTACCTGAGAACGAAGCCTCCGTAGCGGTCCTCATCCACGATCTTCGGCGTCGCCATCAAACCCGGAGTGACTTCAGGGTCTCGCCGCTCCAGCTCTGTGATTGGCTGGAGCGACGATGACGTCACTCCCGCGCATGCGCACGAGAGCGGCATATCGCCGTGATCTCGGCATGCGCAGTGCGCCGTAGATAGCGGTGCCTTTTCTTTTCTAAATATCTCCTAAACCATGTAGGTTTAGGAGATATTTATTGGACCTACAGGTAAGCGTTAATCTAGGCTCACCTGTAGGTCAAAGTGGTCCCAGAGGGTTTACTTCCACTTTCACTGCAATTTCAGTCTTTTTGGGGGTGTCTCTACCAGCTTTGCACATCTAGAGAGGACATTTTTGCCCATTCTTCTTTGCAGAATATCTCAAGCTCTGTCAGATTGGATGGAGAGCGTCTGTGAACAGCAATTTTCAAGTCTTGCCACAGATTCTCAATGTGATTTAGGTCTGGACTGTGACTGGGCCATTCTAACACATGAATATGCTTTGATCTAAACCAGGGTTATTGTATTCAAATTTACGGAGGTCGAGTCAGTAAAATATTCTTCCAGCAGAGGTCCGAATCGCATGTTTGTGCAATGACCGCGTTGCATCCTCACAACCAATCACCTGCTTGTTAACTCGTACAGCCCCCCACCCTCTGCCCTGAGCTGTCATGCCTCTCTGAGAATGGCAGCGGTGATGGCTGTGGGCAGAACAACTCCTAAAGGGTGGCACCGCAGGGGTCCGGATGAGACATTGCCTTGATCCGGACCACGGTCCGCCATATAGTGATGCCGGGTCTAAACCATTCCATTGTAGCTCTGGCTGTATGTTTCGGGTCGTTGTCCTGCTGGAAGGTGACCCTCCCCCCCCCCAGTCTCAAGTCTTTTTCAGACTCTAACAGGTTTTCTTCTAAGATTGCCCTGTATTTGTCTCCATCCATCTTCCCATCAACTCTGACCAGCTTCCCTGTCCCTGCTGAAGAAAAGCATCCCCACCACATGATGCTGCCACCACCATGTTTCACGGTGGGGATGGTGTGTTCCTTGGCCTTCATGATGCCGTTTGTTCACTAAGGTCCTCCGAGGGCTTCACAGAACAGCTGTATTTATGCTGAGATTAAATTATACACAGGTGGACTCGATTTACTAACTAAATGACTTCTGAAGGCAATTGGGTCCACTACGTTTTAGTTAGGGGTATCAGAGTAAAGAGGGCCGAATACAAATGCCCCCCCCCCCCCCCCCCACTTTTCATATATTTATTTGTAAAAAAATGTTGGAAAACATTTATCATTCTCCTTCCACTTCACAATTATGTGCCACTTTGTGTTGGTCTATCACATAAAATCCCTATAAAATACATTTACGTTTTTGGTTGTAACATGACAAAATGTGGAGATTTCAAGGGGTATGAATACTTTTTCTAGTCACTGTATAAATGTAGTGTGGAGCCCCTGGGAAGCCGGTGATGGTACAATGTATAGGAACACATGGACAAAGAGAGAGGAACGAGGTCAACTGACAGCCAAGCCGGGGCCGCGAGTTTATATAGCGAGCTTCCTTCAAGCAGCAAAGTATATACAAGGAGAGGCCATTAAAAGGGCCGGTTCACACTCTATGGATGCGTCCCAAGCACGTTTCCGTCAGCCCAATTATTGTGCTGCAAAACACGTTGGGATGCAAAAAAACGCACATCAGCCGTGCATTTTAAAAGCACCTAACCGCATAGTAGTGCGCTAAGGTTTGCTGGCCACGAATGCACCTGCGTTTGCTAAATGCGTGGCGGTGCCATTAAAAATGTCCCCAGCCGTGACTGTCCCCAGCCGCGACTGTCCCCGCCCTCCCCAGCCGCGACTGTCCCCGCCCTCCCCAGCCGCGACTGTCCCCGCCCTCCCCAGCCGCGACTGTCCCCGCCCTCCCCAGCCGCGACTGTCCCCGCCCTCCCCAGCCGCGACTTTTCTCGTCCTCCCCAGCCAGCCGGGACTCCCCCCCCAGCCAGCCGGGACTCCCCCCCCAGCCAGCCGGGACTCCCCCCCAGCCAGCCGGGACTTTTCCCGTCCTCGCCAGCCAGCCGGGACTTTTCCCGTCCTCGCCAGCCAGCCGGGACTTTTCCCGTCCTCGCCAGCCAGCCGGGACTTTTCCCGTCCTCGCCAGCCAGCCGGGACTTTTCCCGTCCTCTTTTCCCTGTCCTCCCCCCCCCCCCCCATGGGACTGGGGCTAGTGCGCTTTTGTGTATTTCTTCCAGATCTGTGCAGTAATCCAGTGTGACACTCCCTGTAATAAAGACCACTCACTGCTGCTCTCTCTCCTTGTGCAGTGGGACTGGTCTTGTCTCCGCCCCTTCCTGTCGTTTCAAGCAGGTAGCCTGTAGTGGGTGGAGCCTGCTGGTCCCCACCCACAGCTCCCCTTTCTTTCCTTGTGCAGTGTCTTGTCTCCGCCCCTTCCTGCAGTTTCCTGCAGATAGCCTACAGTGGGTGGGGCCTCTGGGGCCCCTCCCACAGCTCTGCTCTCTTCTAGTGCAGGGTGACTGGTCTTGTCTCCGCCCCCTCCTGTAGTTTTCTGTAGTGGGCGGACCCACTGGGCCCCTCCCACAGCTCTGCTCTCTGCACAGGCTATGAACAGCCCAGTGATGATGTCACTGCTACGTTTGGGTTTGCAAATGCATTTGGTGTGCACAAGGTGCGCAAAGTTTGTCTACTGAGGAATATATTTCAATTAAAGTTTTTATTTTTATTTATTTTTTTATATTGTGCCCGGAGTTCAGCATTAAACATTTTATTTGCTTCTCCTGTAATGAGCACATACAGCCGCTGATGAGCGCATATATAATTATAGACTATATTTAGACTTGTTTCTTTTTTAAAACCTTAACACACATTGATAGGATTTCCTTTATCGCCTCGATCGCATTTACACACGCCGCGCTCCTCACCAGCCCTGCCGCAGGCCAGACGCTCCTTCATTCATCCTCCTCCAAGTGCAAATTTGTTTAGCAGGTGTTGTGCTTAATAAAGATTGATACGGACCATGGCGGGGTGTTTCTGCAGGACTTATTAGTATACCTGCCATTTTACTGGGTTTGCATTTTATTGGTCAATGAACTGTTTGGCAGAACGCGTTTCTTCATCATTGCCGGCCAGCTACCCCCCCCCCCCCCAGAGGCTTCTGTGTGCGTCACGGGGAGCAGAAACAGCGGTAGCTGTGCGTTCCAACCCAGCGCTGTACACATCTGGAAACTGAGGTCCAAACTTCAGTGCAGGGACTGATAGAGATTACATTTAAAGAGAACTTCACTCCCTCTTACCCTTATCCATAGTGCTATGCACAATTCACATATTCACCCAGCCAGTTAAATGCTGTCCCACGTTCGGTCCCGTGCCGCCATTTTTGTTGCTGATGTCATTGGTAGTCGTCTGTCTCTTCCTGGCCCCCTGATGATGCAGCGCCAGGTCTGCTCTCTTCCAGCCACTGTATGGAAACGGAAGCATCCTCGGATATGTGACATATCGCAGGGGGGCATCATGGTGCCGCAGATGCCATTCTCCTCTAGGGAAGAGAATGGCAATCGGTGGGGATGGGGAAAATTAAAAGCAGAGCAGTGGTCCAGCTCCCATGGTATTTTAACCCTTGCTGCAGCACTTGGCTGGGAGCATGGAGACCCAGGCCATTGTGTTCTGTGTGAGAGCAGCGGTCCGACTCTCTAAGGTGCTGCCAGCACAGAGTATTGGAATCCTTGTTGCAGCACGTGGCAGCTAAAAAACCCTAAAACAGCAGCTCATTTATTATTGTATATGAAGCGTCACAGCATTACATTAATAAATATAGACCACGTGTGTCACACAAGGCCAAGTGGGGCTGAATCTGGCCTGCCAGGCCATCTAATGTATCCCTCACACCTCTCCTGCACCTGAGGAACCCACTTTTCTCTGCCTCCACCTTGCCTCAAAAGTCAGCAGCAGAGAGAAGCACCGAATTCCTCCACCAGATTTTGCCCTTCTCCGTGCAACTAAGGAGATGCTCATCTCTGCTTCCCCCATGTCTCAGCAGTTGCTAGCAGAGAGGAGGACAGAACTCCTCCTACAGATCCTCATCTCTCTGTGCAGGTGCAGCACCCCCTCCTCTCTGCTTCCCCTGGTCTCAGCATTCAATCTACTCTGGCCCTCCTCTAGTCCTCCTCCAGGCTCCGCCTCCAGCAGTACAAGATTAGCGTGGGTAGGTGGGAGGACTCTTGACATCTGATGTAAGGGGGGTGGGGTGCTCTGGACATCTGCTTATGCCGCGTACACACGATCGGAAATTCCGGCAGCAAAAAAACGATGTGAGCTTTTGGTCGGAAAATGCGACCGTGTGTGCACTCACTGTGCGCGGAATTTCGGCCAGCAAAAGATTGAGAGCAGGTTCTCAATTTTATTTTTCCGACGGAAAAAGTTTCTATCGGAAATTCCAATCGTCTGTGGCAATTCCGATGCGCAAAATTCCGACGCATGCTCGGAAGCATTGAACTTAATTTTCGCGGCTCGTCGTAGTGTTGTACGTCACCGCGTTCTTGACGGTCGGAATTTGGTGTGACCGCGTGTAGGCAACACAAGCTTGAGCGGAATTCCGTTGGAAAAACCATCCAAGGCTTTTCCGACGAGAATTCCGATCGCGTGTACGCGACATTATAATTATTATGGCAATATTACAGCTCTATGTCAGGTGAAAAGAAGGATCGCACACCGCTGGTATAAAAAGTTATTGAAGACTGCTCAGACATAACACCATGGCAGATGCAACTGGCCCTTTGAGGGCAACCTTAAAGCGGAGCTCCACTCAAAAGGTATAAGAGCTCTACTTGTTTGTTCTCCCCCCCCCCCCCCCGCTTGCACTGACACATTTGCCACCTTTTTAGGGTGGAGGGGGTACCTGGTTTTGAGAGGTACCAGCTCCCACTTCCAACTCAGATTGCCGCGGCGATCTGAGCCCGAAGTTCGTGTCAGTGCAGGTTCCTCCAGTTGCGCTGCCATTGTACTTTGGCTGCTAGGACCACCGGCGTCCTAACCGCTAATCATCATGTGTTGATGTGATGGGGACTCCGATGTAGAGGAGACCCTGATGGGTAGTTTGATGAAGGGGAAACCCTGATGGGCACTCTGATGTAGGGGGAAACCCTGATGGGCGCTCTGATGTAGGGGGGGACCCTGATGGGCGCTCTGATGTAGGGGGGACCCTGATGGGTGCTCTGATGTAGGGGGGACCCTGATGGGAGCTCTGATGTACGGGAGACCCTGCTGGGCGCTCTGATGTAGGGGGGGACCCTGTTGGGCGCTCTGATGTAGGGGGGACCCTGATGGGCGCTCTGATGTAGGGGGGACCCTGATGGGCGCTCTGATGTAGGGGGGACCCTGATGGGCGCTCTGATGTAGGGGGGACCCTGATGGGCGCTCTGATGTAGGGGGGACCCTGATGGGCGCTCTGATGTAGGGGGGACCCTGATGGGCGCTCTGATGTAGGGGGGACCCTGATGGGCGCTCTGATGTAGGGGGGACCCTGATGGGCGCTCTGATGTAGGGGGACCCTGATGGGCGCTCTGATGTAGGGGGGACCCTGATGGGCGCTCTGATGTAGGGGGGACCCTGATGGGCGCTCTGATGTAGGGGGACCCTGATGGGCGCTCTGATGTAGGGGGGACCCTGATGGGCGCTCTGATGTAGGGGAGACCCTGATGTGCTCTCTGATGTAGGGGAGACCCTGATAGGAGCTCTGATGTAGGGAGACCCTGATGGGCGCTCTGATGTAGGGGAGACGCTGATGGGAGCTCTAAAATAGGGGAGACCCTGATGGGCGCTCTGATGTAGGGGAGACCCTGATGGGCGCTCTGATGTAGGGGAGACTCTGATGGGCGCTCTGATGTAGGGGAGACGCTGATGGGCGCTCTGATGTAGGGGAGACGCTGATGGGCGCTCTGATGTAGGGGGGACCCTGATGGGCGCTCTGATGTAGGGGGGACCCTGATGGGCGCTCTGATGTAGGGGGGACCCTGATGGGCGCTCTGATGTAGGGGGGACCCTGATGGGCGCTCTGATGTAGGGGGGACCCTGATGGGCGCTCTGATGTAGGGGGGACCCTGATGGGCGCTCTGATGTAGGAGAGACCCTGATGGGCGCTCTGATGTAGGGGAGACCCTGATGGGCGCTCTGATGTAGGGGAGCCGCTGATGGACGCTCTGATGTAGGGGAGCCGCTGATGGGAGCTCTGATGTAGGGGAGACCCTGATGGGCGCTCTGATGTATGGGAGACCCTGATGGGCGCTCTGATGTAGGGGAGACCCTGATGGGCGCTCTGATGGGCGCTCTGATGTAGGGGAGACCCTGATGGGCGCTCTGATGTAGGGGAGACCCTGATGGGCGCTCTGATGTAGGGGAGACCCTGATGGGCGCTCTGATGTAGGGGAGACCCTGATGGGCGCTCTGATGTAGGGGAGACCCTGATGGGCGCTCTGATGTAGGGGATACCCTGATGGGCGCCCTGATGTAGGGGAGACCCTGATGGGCGCTCTGATGTAGCGGAGACCCTGATGGGCGCTCTGATGTAGGGGAGACCCTGATGGGCGCTCTGATGTAGGGGAGACCCTGATGGGCGCTCTGATGAAGGGGAGACCCTGATGGGCGCTCTGATGAAGGGGAGACCCTGATGGGCGCTCTGATGAAGGGGAGACCCTGATGGGCGCTCTGATGAAGGGGAGACCCTGATGGGCGCTCTGATGAAGGGGAGACCCTGATGGGCGCTCTGATGAAGGGGAGACCCTGATGGGCGCTCTGATGAAGGGGAGACCCTGATGGGCGCTCTGATGTAGGGGAGACCCTGATGGGCGCTCTGATGTAGGGGAGACCCTGATGGGCGCTCTGATGTAGGGGAGACCCTGATGGGCGCTCTGATGTAGGGGAGACCCTGATGGGAGCTCTGATGTAGGGGAGACCCTGATGGGCGCTCTGATGTATGGGAGACCCTGATGGGCGCTCTGATGTAGGGGAGACCCTGATGGGCGCTCTGATGGGCGCTCTGATGTAGGGGAGACCCTGATGGGCGCTCTGATGTAGGGGAGACCCTGATGGGCGCTCTGATGTAGGGGAGACCCTGATGGGCGCTCTGATGTAGGGGAGACCCTGATGGGCGCTCTGATGTAGGGGAGACCCTGATGGGCGCTCTGATGTAGGGGAGACCCTGATGGGCGCTCTGATGTAGGGGATACCCTGATGGGCGCCCTGATGTAGGGGAGACCCTGATGGGCGCTCTGATGTAGCGGAGACCCTGATGGGCGCTCTGATGTAGGGGAGACCCTGATGGGCGCTCTGATGTAGGGGAGACCCTGATGGGCGCTCTGATGTAGGGGAGACCCTGATGGGCGCTCTGATGAAGGGGAGACCCTGATGGGCGCTCTGATGAAGGGGAGACCCTGATGGGCGCTCTGATGAAGGGGAGACTCTGATGGGCGCTCTGATGAAGGGGAGACCCTGATGGGCGCTCTGATGTAGGGGAGACCCTGATGGGCGCTCTGATGTAGGGGAGACCCTGATGGGCGCTCTGATGTAGGGGAGACCCTGATGGGCGCTCTGATGTAGGGGAGACCCTGATGGGCGCTCTGATGAAGGGGAGACCCTGATGGCCGCTCTGATGAAGGGGAGACCCTGATGGGCGCTCTGATGAAGGGGAGACCCTGATGGGCGCTCTGATGTAGGGGAGACCCTGATGGGCGCTCTGATGTAGGGGAGACCCTGATGGGCGCTCTGATGTAGGGGAGACCCTGATGGGCGCTCTGATGTAGGGGAGACCCTGATGGGCGCTCTGATGTAGGGGAGACCCTGATGGGCGCTCTGATGTAGGGGAGACCCTGATGGGCACTCTGATGTAGGGGAGACCCTGATGGGCGCTCTGAAGGGGAGACCCTGATGAGCAGTCTGATGTACGGGGGACCCTGATGGGCGCTCTGATGTAGGGGGGACCCTGATGGGCGCTCTGATGTAGCGGAGTAATCCCATTCATATTTTTATTTTTTGGTCTGTGGGTTGCAGGGTGGATGCATACATCTCACGGGAATGGAGTGATCTCCTTTCTGTAACCACACAAACTTTTTTTTTCTGAGAATATCTGCACAAGTGTTCAGCATGTTTTGATAAGGGCTCAGTGTGGTGATGTCCCAGGGAGGACGAGGAGCCGGGGCTCAGCTGCTGCAATGACACGACGGAGATGGTGAGTCTCCAGCTTCTCCTACATTTAGCTGCGTCTTTCTTATCCTTTTCTACTGACGGTCAGACCTGGAGCGTTCCTACAGCCTGGCTCCATCAGTGTGCGGCGCTTTCATATGCCAAAATATTTGACTTATTTGTAAGTGGACTCTTGAAGGCATCACAAGAAGGTTCTTCCCAGCTAGAGATCGGTGTGACTTTGACTTCTTGTCTGAAGTCGGCTGCATTTTTTTTTTTTATATATCTTTTTTATATATCTTTTTTATTTGGTGGTCTATACCAAGGATATGCACGGCGTCATTTAGTTTCCAAGGCATTACAAATCCCAGTACATCACGAGGGCTGGATTGAGTTGTCCTCTTCAACTTGCCCGTGCGTTGGATGGTTTCGGAAATTGAACGGATCCAATCAAGTTTTTTGAGGACTTCAAAAGCATTTTAACATGGATTCACAGTTGAGCGTGTGCGTGTTTTGTGATGTTGCAATATTTTATTGTTGTACATTTTTCAGATGTTTTAAGGCTTGAGCGGTTTTCTTCTTCTAGCCAGTGGAAAGCTAGTAACTAGGAGAAGACAGTTATCGGTCTCGAAATTAAAGGAGAAGTACAGCCAAAGCTGGTTTGGCTGTACTTCTCCTGTGGATCACAGGAGTGCAGTTCGTTTTGCACTCTTGTGACCCGTTTTCAGCAGGCTGAAGTCAGAGAGCCAGTCCCAGGCTCAGGAAAGATGGCGACCATATGGTTGGGATCCGCCCACATGCCTGAACCGACACCCGGCTCAGCCTCTCGGTGAGCTACTGAGAGCCTGAGAAGGCCGCTCCTGCCCCCTCCACAGCCCAGCGCTCCAGTGAGTGCTGGATGGGCAGGGCAGTCAGCAGCTATCGGCTCAGGGAGCTGTGAGAACTGAGCATTCGGCGGGGTTTGATCGCTCGGTTCTAAAATAAACAAAATTACCATACTTCTCTTTTAAGCATTATTAAGTGCTCCCGTTGAAGTCTGTTGGGGCTAAAAATGTGTTAAGTGGGAGCAGGTACTTGTCACAAAAAGTAACCTGACCCCAGAAGGCCCCCCCCCACCCACCAATATCGTTACACCTTCTGGTCCCTCAGTACAGGGGTCTCCATACTATGGGCCATGGTCCAAAAAGTTGTCCACCGCAGGCTTTTACCTGGCCCGCAGCTAGGGTCTCTCACCAAGATTTTACTCAGGTCTTCAGCTCAGCCTAAGATCTCAGTTTCTCCCCAACATCCACAACCCCCCCCTCTTTTAGGTCTCCAGTGCAGGTTCCTCCAGTTGCGCTGCCATTGTACTTTGGCTGCTAGGGCCACCAGCGTTCTAACCGTTAATCATTATGTGTTGATGTGATGGGGACTCCGATATAAGGGGACACTGATGTAGAGGGGACCCTGATGGGAACTCTGATGAAGGGGAAACCCTGATGGGCACTCTGATGTAGGGGGCCCTCAGGGGCACTCTGATGTAGGGGGGACCCTGAGGGGCAGTCTGATGTAGGGGAGACCCTGATGGGAGCTCTGATGTAGGGGAGACCCTGATGGGAGCTCTGATGTAGGGGGGCCCCTGATGGGAGCTCTGATGTAGGGGGGCCCCTGATGGGAGCTCTGATGTAGGGGGGCCCCTGATGGGCGCTCTGATGTAGGGGGGCCCCTGATGGGCGCTCTGATGCAGGAGGGCCCCTGATGGGCGCTCTGATGCAGGGGGGCCCCTGATGGGCGCTCTGATGCAGGGGGGCCCCTGATGGGCGCTCTGATGTAGGGGGGCCCCTGATGGGCGCTCTGATGTAGGGGGGCCCCTGATGGGTGCTCTGATGTAGGGGGGCCCCTGATGGGCGCTCTGATGTAGGGGGGCCCCTGATGGGCGCTCTGATGTAGGGGGGCCCCTGATGGGCGCTCTGATGTAGGGGGCCCCTGATGGGCGCTCTGATGTAGGGGGGCCCCTGATGGGCGCTCTGATGTAGGGGGCCCCTGATGGGCGCTCTGATCTGATGTAGGGGGCCCCTGATGGGCGCTCTGATCTGATGTAGGGGGGCCCCTGATGGGCTCTCTGATGTAGGGGAGACCCTGTTGGGAGCTCTGATGTAGGGGAGACCCTGTTGGGCGCTCTGATGTAGGGGAGACCCTGTTGGGCGCTCTGATGTAGGGGAGACCCTGATGGGCGCTCTGAGGTAAAAGGAACACTGATGGGCGCTCTGATGTAGGGGGGCCCCTGATGGGCGCTCTGATGTAGGGCAGACCCTGATGGGAGCTCTGATGTAGGGGAGACCCTGTTGGGAGCTCTGATGTAGGGGAGACCCTGATGGGCGCTCTGAGGTAAAAGGAACCCTGATGGGCACTCTGATGTGAAGGGAGACCCTGAGGGGCACTCTGATGTAGGGGGGGCTCTGCTGGGCTCAAGTTCGTTTGGAATTTATTTGCTTTGTTTTACTGAAGTTCTTTCGCTATTGTTCTGGATCATATCATGCTGGTTACAAAAAAGCTCCAAGTGAAATTTATTTTATTCATTTAACGCATTATTTATAAAACTGATTTTACTTTTATCTCTGAATATTTGTAAAATATACAGCGCGGCCCTCTTACTGAAAAGTTTGGAGACCCCCTGCTCTAGTATTACGTAGTGACCACCGTTGTGATGACTTGCAAGTTAGTCGGAGGCTCGTTCTGGACGCATCTCGCAGTGACACATGTCTCCATGTCAAGAGTCATCTGTTGTGGACACTCTGCTATTTGCGGAGCTGTCAGGGTCTCGCCAGTAAATATAGCAGCTGTGTCTTCCTGCAGTTATGACCAGGAATGAAGGGGGGGGCGTATGGGGGGCTTAATTTGACCCTCTGATGGCTGCCAGGTCTTCCCCCCTCTTCTCACCTCCGCATCCGTCTTCTACGCACATCAAAGTCTCTTGTGCTTGTCCAACAAAGGTGATTATTGTAAGGCTAATCTGAACAAGATCTTTATAGATGGTATTCATTGCCTTTCTTGTTCGGTAAATACTCTGGTTCTTTGAAGGAGAAGTTCACTTCGGGTTTAGCTCTACTCCAGGCAAATGGCTCAATTCTCTGTTAAAATAGACATAGACAGTGAAAAGGATTTACGATTCTGTTTAGCTAGTCTTTTGATGGACAACACAGCCAGACATTGGATATTTCATGCAGATCCCACAGCTTTTAAGCAAAATGGACCCAACCAGACAGGTTTTGGACGATGACCGAGCCCCACGACCCCAATGAGGTCATCAAGCATCAGAGCGCCAATTGTCATTAAAACTGGTTTCGATTTCCACTCCTGTTCTGGTAAGAGTTGTAAAGTTTTGGATTTCTCAATACTTTGCTTTGCTTACCAGGATAGAGAGAGAGGATAAGTCTCACCAAAGGTCAAAGGCGGCAATTAAAATCTAAGGAAAGATGGGGATTAGGTGCTGGACGTGAAACCTAACCCTGTAGCGAGGATCGTCTAATACAGCCTCTGAATGAATTAATGAATGATTTGTATAGCGCTGCAACTCCGAACTGAATCGCCTCGAGGCGCTTGATCCGACCTGCGTTGATTCCTTCTTGGAAGAGGTGGGTCTTGACTTTTTCCTGAAGGCCCGATGGTCTTTTTCCAAGCGGATGTTTGTAGGTAGAGCGTTCCATAGCCGTGGTCCTTGGACTGCAAATCTTCTTTCTCCCCTAGATTTGTACCGGGACTTGGGGATGAGGAGGAGGTTTTGGTTGTTAGATCGGAGATTGGGAGTGTAGTGTTGTATTTTTTCGCATAAGTATTGAGGAGCGTCTCCTTGTGAGCATTTGTGGGTCAGGCAGAGGGTCTTGAATGTGATACGATCCTTTACGGTTAGCCAATGGAGGGTCCTCAGGGAGGGGGGAGATCGATTCCCATGTTTTTTTTCCTGTGACTAGTCTTGCTGCCGTGTTTTGAACGACTTGTAGGTGTACAATCTGGAATTTAGGTCGTTTTTTGTAGAGGGAGTTTGCGTAGTCGAGTCGAGAGTTGATGATTGTTCCTACCACTATGGCTTTGTCCTTTTCTGGAATGAAGGGGATGAGTCTACGCAGCAGGCGTAGAAGGTGGTAGGATCCGCTGACTACTTTCTCAACTTTTTTAACATGGAGGAATCCTTGAAATAATTTTATAGTCTCCGGGAACCCCTGCTAAAAACTAGAGTTTCTACGGCTCATGATGCATTTTCCTGGTAGTCATTGACTAGTTGTAACAGGATGACCAAAGATGGCTAACATGTTTTGGGGGCAATCAATCACCGCTTCATCAGGGTCTTGTCAACGTAGCCAAAAAAGTGCCAATTGGACTCAAAATGAGTGATAGATAATCCTGCCATAGAGGCAGGAGCATTTGCATTGTAATTTTTACTCTGGTTAGAGTTATGCCGCGTACACACGGTCAGAATTTCCGATGGGAGCTCTTCAACGGATTTTCCGACCGTGTGTATGCCCATCGGCCTTTTTCTGTCGGAATTTCCGACGGACTTTGGATTGAGAACCTGTTCTCAATTTTTCCGACTGAAAACCTTTCTATCGGATTTTCCGATCGTGTGTATGCAATTCCGACACGCAAAATTCCGACGCGTGCTCGGAAACAATTCGATGCATGCTCGGAAGCATTAAACTTCCCTTTTATAGTGACGTCGAACGTGTTTTATGCCGCTGTGTTGCAGACCGTCGGAATTTGGTGTGACCGTGTGTAGGCAACACAGCTTGAGCGGAATTCCGTCGGAAAAACTGTCAGAGTTTTTTCCGACGAGAATTCCGATCGTGTGTACGCGGCATTAGTGTATATCCAGGAGCTTTTGTGTTGGGTCTAAGGCCCCTTTCACACTTATACGACTTGTCCCACGATTTGGGACTGCAAAGTAGCATGACAAGTCCTTCCCCATGATTTCCAATGACAGCCATTCATATTAGTACGACTTCAAGTCGTTCCGACTTCAAAGTAGTCCCTGCACTACTTTGGTCCGATTTTGACGCCACTTACACAGGCATTCCTTGAAATCGCGTCAAAAATCGTGGCAAAATAGTGGCCGTGAATCGCGGCAAAATCACGTGACTTTGCAGTCGCACAAGCGCGAAAGGGGCATAATTTACACTTTTTTGGTACATTGTCCAAACCCCGGTGATGGGAAATTGTTGACCCCCCCGAAACACGTTGGTTTTTGTTGCCGTTCTGTTGACGTGTGTGGGTTTGGACTCTCGAGTTGGTTTTTCCGCGCATTTGTCCTTGAAATACCCGACGTATCTTCTAAGCGATGTTCAGGTTTTACTTGTGGCCATGATGCAGATGTAGACATAGTAGCCTACAGCTGTCTTTCGAATAGTCGGCATTCCATCTGTCTACAATAAGATGCAAACCTGAACATTTCCATTTAAGCACTGGGAATGTTTTACGAGCCTGTTTAAACATAATGTAACAAGACAGGTAGTTAGTATTATTTCTGGTGTTGGTTATATTTATACCCCGCACGACCATCTCCAGAGGTTCTTTTTTTTTTGCCCTCGTTCAGATGTTCTGGCAGTAACATGCTGAGTCGGAGGATTGGCCGCACTATCCTCCCATTTATTTAAAGTATAACTAAAAGCGAATGTTTTCCGAGTGCAAGGGGTTAGAACAACTTTCAGGTCTGAGTCAATTTTGGGGAGATATGCTCTCTCTAATTGTTCTGATGATCAATGTCATGGGGAATGAACTTGATGAGATAATCAAAATTTGCCAACAGAGCAGAAATAGAGGAAACCTCTTGCAATTATTATACAGGATTTATATAGTGCCAACCATTTACGCAGTGCTTTACAATGTAGAGGGGGACAGTACAATTACTATACAGTTTAATACAGAAGGAATAGGAAGGCCCTGTTCATGGAGCTTACAATCTGAAGGGAGGGGGAGCTGGTACAAAAGGTAATGGCTGCAGGGAATGATCTGATGGAGGTTGCCTGGGTACGGTTCTTAGGTGGAGGTGGGATAGGCTTCCTTGAATAAGTGTGTGTTTTCAGGGATCACCTAAAGGCAGACAGGGTAGGAGCTGACCGGACATACCTGGGTAGGGAGTTCCAGAGGATGGGAGAGGCTCCGTAGAAGTCCTGGAGACTGTCATCCCCTCCCATGCTAGAGTTAGAAAGCAGGAGGTCTTGGGAGGCGCGTAGAGGACGATTTGGGGGATATCTGCAGACGAGGTTGGTGATGTCGCTGGGGCGATGTTGTGGATGGCCTTGTATGTTCTGGTTAGTATTTTAATATGGTGGGGTAAAAAATTCCAATGGGGACACTTGTTTCTGTGACAGCTGAAGAGGCCATACACGTATACGAAAAAAAACTAACAGGTTCCTCCATCCACGCTATACGGTGCAGCTAAACTAATCTTGTGTCGCAGTCAGGGGTGGGCAGTGGGGGCAGCTGCATGGCGCAGCAGCATAGGGGAGGAGGGCTCCTTCATTGCAGGCACACTCCAGATCAGTGGCTGGCAACTTCATGTCTGCTCTCACACCACACTCCAACATGCCCACACTTCACCCCATCTGCCCACAGCTGACATGCAAAACATACCATGCATGCGCAACCTTCTAACTACGAGAAAGCAAGCCAGTGGCCATGCATGTGCAGTGCACACTCCGTGCTGACCATGGGCAGCTGGAGCAAGGGGTCAGAGAATGGGAGCAGGGCGGTACACCTATTCTATCTCATGCTTTAGCACCCGGAGAGGAGCGCCATTCTTCATCCTTGCCCTGGGAGCTGGACGAAACCTCTACCGTACTGGCTGCAGCTGTTGTATCGTGGCAGCGGATCACTCCAGCTGTCGAAATGCAGCAATCTGATTGGATGCAAGCACTGTTTGGCTGATTGTTCACCTGGCTCCTTTGATCTTTCAATCAAGGGTAGTAGAGAGGGACGCCACTGACAAGGCCAATCGTTGAGTGAATTTCGACTGGTTCATCAGGAACCGGCAAAACTTTCAAACAGTGTATGTCCCGTGTAAGAGAGAATATCTGACATTGGAAAGATATTCTGTTGAAAAGACTTTCAGCTGAGTGTTTAAGACAAGAAGTTAAGGGAAATCTTCGTAATGAGGGAGATGAATTGGAGATGTGTCACGCTGCGGGACTGACGTCATCACGGCGCGGTGCGCTCTGTTTTCATGGTCATCAGTTGGAGCCCATGTGAATATCTCCCATATTACGCAAGTTTGGGAGATGTTCACAATACCTATAGGTACTATTCATTAGGGCTGAAACAACTAATCGATTAATCGATTATGAAATTAATCGATTACTATTTTCATAATCGATTAATCGGCCAGTAACATAATTGGGTTAAAAAAAAAACTAAAATGAGCCCTTTATAGTACAAAAAGAGAAAACCGCTACTGTAAATATTACTTTCACAGTTCTACAGTAAAAAAATTAACCCCTTACAGTAGTGATTATTTGCTTTTTTTTGTACTATAAAGGGCTCATTTTAGCTTTTTTAACCCCATTATGTTACTAAACGTCTTAGGCCTGGTTCACATCTATATGTTTTATGGTGCTTTTTGCAGAAACGCACTACAGTTCATTTAACATGGTTTCCTATGGGACACGTTCACATCTATGCTTTTTTTTCAGCCGGAAAGGGTCAGGGACTTTTTTTTTTTTTAACGCAAAACTGTGCTTTTTTGGTTCAATATACTTCAATGGAGAAGCTGCAGAAAAGCATGTAATGCGTTTTTGCAGCAATTTATGTTTTTTAAATTTGCCCAACAACAAATTGGCCAAAAAACAGTATGTCTCTTCTAATAGTATATACAGTATATCTCCTCTAATAGCATATCTACATATATACAGTATATCGCTTCTGTCTGTTATTCTCAGAGTGGATTCGATATTTTTCTCCCTAACCGAGGTTGGTTGTTTACATTTACCACTGCATAGAGATACAGTATTTAAGAATAGATTGGCTTTTTTTTTTAAACTTTACATATTAAAGTGGAAGTAAAGCCTCTTTTTAAAAAATAAAAATAAAAAAAACGTAACCTGCAAGGCAAAGGCATATTGAGCTAGTATGCATAGCATACTAGCTCATTATGAATAACTTACCTGAAAACGAACCCCCCGGAGCGGTCCTCATCCTCGTCCTTCTCCGTCGCCATCACTACGGGAGTGACTTCCGGGTCTCGCCGCTCCAGCGCTGTGATTCGCTGGAGCGGCGATGACGTCACTCCCGCGCATGCGGACGAGAGTGGCATGGCGCCGTGAGCTCGGCATGCGCAGTGCGCCTGCGCGCCGCTGTCTACGGC
Source organism: Lithobates sylvaticus (assembly GCA_028564925.1). Lineage (NCBI taxonomy): Eukaryota > Metazoa > Chordata > Amphibia > Anura > Ranidae > Lithobates > Lithobates sylvaticus. The sequence continues at coordinate 10,324,099 of CM053034.1, forward strand.
GAATGCGCCGTAGATAGCGGTGCCCTTTCTTTTCTAAATATCTCCTAAACCATGTAGGTTTAGGAGATATTTATTGGACCTACAGGTAAGCCTTAATCTAGGCTTACCTGTAGGCCAAAGTTGTCCCAGAGGGTTTACTTCCTCTTTAAGGCCCCTTTTACACTGGGGCGGTTTGCAGGCGCTATTGCGCTAAAAATTGCGCCTGCAAACCGACCCGAAACAGCTGTTGCTGTGTCTTCAGTGTGAAAGCCCGAGGGCTTTCACACTGAAGCGGTGCGCTTACAGGACCCAGGAAACTGTCCTGCAAGCCGCATCTTTGGCTCGCTATAGGAGCGGTATATTTACCGCTCCTATAGCGCCCGGTCCCATTGAAAACAATGGGGCAGCGCGCCGAACCCGCCCGCAAAACGCCGCTGCAGCGGCGGTTTGCGGGCGGTATTGACCCTTTTTCGGCCGCTCGCAGGGGGTAAAACCACCCCGCTAGCGGCCGAAATGCGCAGCTAAAACGCCGGTAAAGTGGCGCTAAATATAGCGCGCTTTACCGCCAGCGCCCCCACCGCTCCAGTGTGAAAGTAGCCTAACTAAATTATACACCACACTTTTTTTTAAAAAGGTGATTAATCGATTAATCGAAACAATAATCGGCCAACTAATCGATTATCAAAATAATCGTTAGTTGCAGCCCTACTATTTATTATAATCTTACCATTAGGTATAAGTTTTACGTTAGAGTTTACTACCGCTTTAATACCACGCTTGCCCCATTATAGTGAAAAGCAGCGGAGATCTTTCTAAAACGCCATTAAAAGCTCATTTAGGCGCGGGACGTATCTGGTAACAAGCGAATTCCATTAGGATTTCTGAAGCCACATTCTGACCAATGTTGTACCTGATCACCGTTCCCATCAACACAACTTCAAGTAAACAGTTTACTTTCTGTTCCTACCAACTGCGAGGTGTTTATAAGGCACAAGTTGTAGGACTACGTGGCGGGCCTTCATCCGACACTCAGGAGCAGGAAAGGAGCCAAGCCCTCACTTAGGATTCGTCCTTAATGGGAATTCCAAGTAATACGGACGACCCTTTTATCTCAATATTTGTTTAGCCTTGTTCCTGGGAAGTGGTTTCCCGCGAGGGAATGCCAGCATGCTCACTTTTTGGAAGACATTGTATTACTACCGAATGCTACCAGTTCTGATAAAGTCCAGATTAATGAAAAAAAAAATGTGAGGAGTTACATTGAAGGATTGGTGACATTGAAGGATTGTCGTTTTTTGCGGCGCTATTCGGCCGCTAGCGGGGGTTAAAACCGCCCCGCTAGCGGCCGAATAGCGCCGCTAAAACGACGGTAAAGTAGCGCTAATTATAGCGCTGCTTTACCGCCGACGCCCCCAGTGTGAAAGGCAGGGCCGTCTTTACCGCAGGGCAAACGGGGCAGCTGCCCAGGGCCCTGTCACTGCTTGGGGACCAAAGCAGAGCTGCCCGTTAAGCCTGCATGCTGCCTGCAAATCGGCGCTGAAAAAACCCTAACAGGCAGACAGTCTGAGACTGTCACTCGCTGTCATCAGCGGCGCGCGCGGCGCCCACAGTGCAGCGCTCAGTGCCAATGCGGTATTTTTTCGTTTGAGGAGCGGGCCGCAGGGGGGGGGTGGGGCCTTGAGCTCCACTGACGCTCTGGCCCCGCCCCTTGCTATGCATGCAGTGTAACTGATCGGAGGAGCGGAGGAGGAGTGAGACCGCGGTCTGGTGCCTGCCTGGTCGAGTGAAACTAAGCAGTATGGAGAATTGATCAGAGCTTTCCAGGACCTTCTTTCTCCTCCCCTGGCTCCTGCTTCCTTTCTAGCAGCCAAAAAAGGGATCAAAGCGCCGCTACATCGGCGGTTCGGTGGCGCTGCCCATTGATTTCAATGGGCAGGGGCGCTTTAGGAGCGGTGAGTTCACCGCTCCTAATGCGCTCCAAAGAAGCTGCTGGCAGGATTTTTTGTGACGCCCTGCCAGCGCACCGCTCCAGTGTGAAGGCCCTCGGGGCTTTCACACTGGAGTGAATGGAGCCGCTGTTTCAGGGCGCTTTGCAGGCGCTATTTTTAGCGATGTAGCGCCTGCAAAGCGCCTCAGTGTGAAAGGGGTAATAACTGCTTGATGGGCGTATTTTGTGACTGGCTGGTTCACATGTAGGTGTTTTGGTGGCCCACATTTGCGAAGGCACAGTGCCCATTCATTTGAATGGGCTGCCATGCCTGCGTTTCCTGCAAAAAAAAAATTGCATGCTTCATTTAATAGGCTGCGCACACCTATGCCCATCAAGCAGTGAAATGCAGCACTGTCTGTCCATTCTGCTTTTGCACCATGTGACTTACCTGCAGTTCCTGCACCGGCAAACTTGCTGGGGTTTTTAGATGTTTAGGCCACTCTTTTAAAAACACAGTGCGTTTTGTGTGTGCAGGAACTGCAGGTAAGTCGCATGGTGCAAAAAGCAAAATGGATTTCAAGGCCACTGCATTTTTAAAATGCTGCATGCACCTTTTTTCTGAGTGGGCTGCTGTGCCTGCGCAAATGTGGGCCGCCAAAACACCTACATGCGAATATGGGATGTGACAATGGCTGAAATGTAATTGGGGCGCTGTGACATGAAAGGGAACTGAGGACACTGTGGGACTGCTGTGAAGGGGGTCTGCACATTATTTTTTTTTTTTTTTAGATAATTCTATGTGTGTGTCTGTTTTTGGAGATGTTTGGGTGAAGGGCAAATATGCATGGGGGGGGGGGGGGGGCAAAAAAAATGTTTGCCCAGGGCCCAAACCATATTAAAGACGGCCCTGGTGAAAGGGGCCTTATAGCAAAGATAGACTCTAGGCTCAAGATTTTTTTTTTAAATATTTGGTAAAAAGTTTCCCTTTTAACCTTCTATAGGGAAATGCTGTGTGGGAAGCCTTGCTGGCAGAATTCTCTCCCCTCCGATTGCCTGGTGGCATTCTCCCAAATTACAGGTTTCCCCCCCGGCCGGCTCAATAATGATACTCTTGGTGGATTTTAAGGAGGATTTAATTGCAGGGCCCCAAAGTGCTGAATGGACTCAATTTTTTACTGTTATTTCTGATCCCGAGCCAGCGCCTGAAATGACACCACCGGGCCTCTTCAGGAGGCCGATTACCTGTCCCAAATTCTTTCCCTCCCTCATCGGCTCCCGGTCATGATGGCGGCGAAGGGCCGGCTCTCTCCGGGGGGAACGTCGTGTACTTTTGCCGGCAATAAGCAAACTTTCTGTCTTCCTGAAAGAGTGTACATGACATCCCTATGAAGACATCCCTATGAAGAGCCCCCCCCCCCCCCCCCCCCCCCCGGGAATCCCTTCTGTCCTGCAAATCCTACCGGAGGGGGGGCGGCTGCTTTGTGTTACCAAATATTTTGGCGAGCCGCTGCACTTAATTTTAGCTTTATGAGTAATATGTGAAAGGCCTGTGTGCGTTGGAAATGGAAAGAAATAATGTTCTGAGGTTTCTATTTATGTGCTGCGTCCGGGGACTCTGCAAAACGTCTGTCCGTCCTGACGGGATAACCTCTTCTCTATATTGTAACGTGTGGGGAGGGGGGGGCAGGCTTTTGTGTCCCATAGCAACCAATGAGACTTTTCTCTCCAGTTGCTATGGAGTAGATTGCCGTGGGTAACGGGATGCTATGACGTGTTATGGTGGTGACGCACACAGCGACTTGTGATGCAATGTGGTATAAAAGAGCCCAACTTCAGGACACTATAACGCAGGGGGGGTCTCAAACTGGCGGCCCTCCAGCTGTTGCAAAACTACAAGTCCCATCATGCCTCTGCCCGTGGGAGTCATGCTTGTAACTGTCAGCCTCGCAATGCCTCATGGGACTTGTAGTTTTGCAACAGCTGGAGGGAAGTGTACACAACTTTTGACAGCCGATTCTGAGCTTTTGAACTTTTGACAGCCGATAGGAGAAACAATATCAACAAATAGTAATAAATTGTAGCGGCCATAACCCTCGAGGGGGCGGCCTTGACTTTTGGGCTTACCGGTTACCTCCGCTTGGCTTGTTCCTCCAGGTCTAGGGGTTCCCAGGGTTAGTACCCAACGACTTCGGATGCTGACACCATAAAAGTCCTTTATAAAGGTTTTTATTTGCAGGGGTAACATCCAACAGACACAGTCTTTTGTGGGAACAGAGGGTAAGGGTGAAGAAAATCAGGCACCCTGAACTGCTAAGCATGTGAAAGTCTCTAATGCCGACCCAGAGAGTAGCCACTCGCAGCTGGGCGCTTCAAAGCTGAACAAATCTCTAGCCAGAGATTATGGCAGTCAGCACTTGGATTCGGAATTTGCAAAGTCTCTGACCTTGAGTTAAAGTAGCAATCAGAAGTAAACCGGAACCTTTCCTCAGTACCTGGTTATCCGTCTCCTTGGCAGTATTGGTGAAGCGTGGATTCTCTAGTGTCCTTGACAACTCAGCAACCGGGCACTTTTCAGGATGCCAGCTTGTTGGCCCTCCTCCGAAGAGTCCTCCCCCAGTCGCCTATACGAGCTGCGGTGCCCCTCCAAGGTTGAGAGCGCACCCGGACGCCTTGAATCCTCCCTCAGTCACTGCGCCTCGGACCAGCCGGTTCTGAGACTTGGGAACAGATGGATCCTCGCCCCAGACCATGCAGGCCTGTGGGTCTAGTCAGACTAACCATATTGCGGGGCGGCACGCGCTCCCGTGTCCGGGACCCCTCGCGGGGGCTACCCCGGTCCAGATCCAGGAACAGACACACTGGCCACACAAAAACAAACCCCGAACACGTGACCCCCCAGCATCTTAAGTACCCTTCCCCCAGACTCCTCAGCGGGGCCAAACGCACCCACTGATTGGCTCTGGGGAATGTTGATACCCAAAACGTCCAACCAGGCCTGGTTCTAAACCTGTCATGTGCACCTAACTGTACACATGACCAGGCAGAACCCATAGCACAACCCAGCCAAACTGATGCCAAGGTCAACCTACATAATTAACTCTAATGCCGCGTACACGCGGTCGGAATTCTCGTCGGAAAAAGCTCTGATGGTTTTCCCGTCGGAATTCCGACGGAATTTTGCTCAAACTGTCTTGCCTACACACGGTCACACCAAATTCCGACGGTCTGTAACACAGCGGCATAAAACACGTTCGACAGCACTATAAAAGGGAAGTTTAATGCTTCCAAGTCAAATTGTTTCCGAGCATGCGTCAAATTGTTTCCGAGCATGCGTCGGAATTTTGCGTGTCGGAATTGCATACACACGATCGGAAAATCCGATAGAAATGTTTTCCGGCGGAAAAATTGAGAACAGGTTCTCAATCCAAAGTCCGTCGGAAATTCCGACAGAAAAAGACCGATGGGCATACACACGGTCGGAAAATCCGATGAAAAGCTCCCATCGGACTGTTTCCATCGGAAATTCTGACCGTGTGTACGCGGCATTAGAACCCCTTTACTGTTCTTGAGAGAAAAAATAACTAAATTTACACATAGCTTGCAAAAGTGTCACCACTACATAATAAAAAAAGAAAAAAAAGCTAAAATACCTAGCAAAAAATTATGCAACAGATAATAGTTTTCTCTATTGGATAATAAAAAAATATGTCAAAGCTGAAAAATGCTTTATAAAAACACGGAAATTGCTCATAAAAACTGGACAAAAATCGTGCATTAAAAATGCAAAACATGCCAAAAAAAATAAATCCGCTACGAAGAGAGGACTCTTGTTGCGGAGGGATCCTGATGTGATGGGGGTTTCTATGTTATTGAGGGGGCTCTGTGGTGATGTGAGGTCCTCTGACCTGAAGAGAGGACTCTTGTTGTGGAGGGATCCTGATGTGATGGGGGTTTCTATGTTATTGAGGGGGCTCTGTGGTGATATGAGGTCCTCTGACCTGAAGAGAGGACTCTTATGGTAAGGGGGGCCCTGATGTGATGTGGGGGGCCCCTCTGATGTAAAGGGGGGCTTCTGATGGTTTTTTTTTTTAATGTTTTGTTTGTCTTTTTTATCAAGGTGTGTGCATCGTCCCAGACTCGGGATTCCCACTAATAAGTCAAATTTTAGACCTGGAGTGCTTTGAGGTTTTGCATAATTTTAGAGGGTGCCTCGACTTATAAAAGGATTGAGTGACGTTGTTTTAGTAATTGGGTTTATAACGAGCAGCGTTTGCTTCCTTCTCGCTGTTCTGTAACCACATGGAGCCCGTTATGTCGTCCATATGTTCGGCGTGTAATGTGTAATAGGAGGACATGGACCTGATGACAGGACGAGTCAGCAAACCTTGCCTGGAAGAGTTATTTTATCTTCTACACAATCTGTTCTGCGTGGCGCGGTGCCAGCGCTGTCTGCGTTCAGTTATGCAGAATTTGCCTGGTGGAAGATCTCCGCTTTCGTCTGGGGGGGTTTATTGCACGTTTCTGTAATCCCCGATCGTTTATCACCGAGCACACTTTAAAGAGAAATATGGGGCTGCCATTGCTGACCCCCCCTTGTCTCTCTGACCTCAGCACCTGCCTAGTAACTTAATGACCAGGGACAAGTATGGAGATCTTGGAAGTCAAGTCTTTTTTTTTGCAAACTCGTTTCGGGTTAGAGACTCGGAGTATTAAAGGTGGAACGGGCAGCGTGATAGCCAGGAGACCAGCATTTTCTGAAGTAGTGACCTGCAATGGAAGCATGCGTATGTCCTACTAAAACTCACCAATGACCTACTAACTGCTAAAACCAATGGCCACTACTCCATCCTCATACTCTTGGTCCTCTCTGCTGCCTTCGACACAGTTGACCACCTGCTCCTCCTCGGCAAACTACACTCCCTTGGCCTCCGTGATTCTACTTTATCCTGGTTCTCCTCCTACCTATCTCAGCGTACTTTCATTGTCACTTACAGCCTCTGCTCCTCTTCCTCTTTCTGTTGGGATACCCCAAGGCTCTGTCCCTGGGCCCCTCCTATTCTCGCTCTATAACTCTTCCCTAGGCCAGTTGATAACCTCCCATGGCTTCCAATGCCACCTCTACGCCGACGACACCCAGATCCATCTCTCCACTCCTCAACTCACCCCCAAGGATCTCAAACTTACTGAATGACATATCGGTATGGATGTCACACCACTTCCTCAAACTCAATCTTTCTAAAACTGAGCTTGTAATAATTCCTCCTTCCCGCCCCCCCCCCCCCATGGCTTTACCATTAAGATCAACAGCACAACCATTTTTGTAGCTGCTGAATTTTAATAAACATAAAAGGCCTGGAACTCCCCTTTAAGGGTTCCTAGATGCCGGTTAGCTGCAGCCAAAATTTGGGGTCTCTGGACCCAAAGGGTCCCGAAATGACATTGCTGCAGGTGTACACAGTTGACCGACTTTGGGGCTCCGTATCTCGGGGGCCACTTGGTGCTAGGAACCCCAAATTTGGTGTGCATTTGGAACTATCACTACAACGTATCCAACGATGGGGTTCCTATCACCAAGTGGCCCCGAGATACGGAAAATGTCGAGCACTTTTCTGCAGCAGAGAATGACATTTTCCGAAATGACTTTGGGGCCCCGTATTTCAGGGACCACTCGGTGCTAGGAACCCCATCTGGATATGTTGTAGTGATGGTTCTACTGGGTTTGCACACCACATTTGGGGTTCCTAGCACCAAGTGGCCCAGAGATACGGGGCCCCAAAGTCGGGTCGGAAAATGTCATTCTCTGCTGCAGAGAAGTGCTTGACTCGAGTATAAGCCGAGGGGGGCACTTTCAGCACACAAAAAATGGGCTGAAAAACTCGGCTTATACTCGAGTATATACGGTAAGCCTTTTCATGTAACCATTCCAGCTAATAAACGACCGCTCTCAGAATTCGATCTGATGTTCTAATCCATTCCTGGAGTAATTGGTATCATGACTCAGGATGTTGGGAATTTCATATCTCTGGAGACCTCTGGAATGTCATAAACACAAACAAGAGATAGCAACTGCTCAGGCGGTTATCATAGTCTGTTTTTAAAGTGCACCTGTTAAAAGAAATTCAGAACACCATTGTGCAGCTCTAATAAGTTGGACAGTCTGGCCATAATGGACAATCGGTTGTCCATGGATCGAGCAGATGTGTGCCAGTTGATTGCTGCCTGTGGGGGGGATCTTCCAAATCAACACACTCACCTGATTTCACTCCAGCGTTGGGTCTTCCCCTCTGTATCCTGTCACTGAATTTCCTACTTCTGCAGGCATTGCAGCCTGTCGTCGTTTTAGAGGGCTTAGCGTGCAAGTTTCCTCATGTTCGATCATCTTGTGTGCGCTAGCAGCTGGACCCCAAGTGTCCCCTGGTGACCTCTCCTGTGATCCCAGTGCCCCCTCGCATTACTTCAGTGACCCCCCAGCATTCACTGGTGCTGTCTGACTCTCCAGCGATCCTCATATACTCTGCTTCCAGCCTTGTGATCCCTGAGCACCCATCCTGTACCTGCACCCATGCACTCCTAGACTGTTTTTCTCCTCTGTGCTACTCTGTGGATTCCTACTACCGTATATACTCGAGTATAAGCCGAGTTTTTCAGCAAATTTTTTTGTGCTGAAAGTGCCCCCCTCGGCTTATACTTGAGTCGAGCACTTTTCTGCAGCAGAGAATGACATTTTCTGAGCCGACTTTGGGGCCCCGTATCTCGGGCCCACTTGGTGCTAGGAACCCCCCCCCCCCCAAAAAAAACTGGGAAAACGTATTGACTCGAGTATAAGCCTAGGGTGAGAAATGCGCAGCTACTGTAAGTGGAAAGGAGGGTCAACAATGCCCATTTGCAGCCTCACTGTGCACATATGGGCCCATGTGGTCTAAAAATCCAGTGGAACCATCACTACAACATATCCAAAGATGGGGTTCCTAGCATCAATTGGCCCCGAGATACGGGGCCCCAAAGGCGGTTCGGAAAATGTCATTCTCTGCTGCAGAAAAGTGCTTGACATTTTCCGAACCGACTTTGGGGTACCGTATCTCGGGGGCCACTTGGTGCTAGGAACCCCATCCCCATTGGATATGTTGTAGCAATAGTTCCACTGGGCTTGCACACCAAATCTGGGGTTCCTAGCACTAAGTGGCCCCGAGATATGGGGCCCCAAAATTCGATCAACTGTGTTCATCTGCAGCAATGTCATTTCGGGACCCTTTGGGTCCAGAGACCCCAAATTTGGCTGCAGCTAGGGGCATCTAGGAACCCTTAACTACCAAGTTTGAAGTTCGTGGACCTATGGCTGCAAATGGGCACAGTGAGGCATGCAAATGGGCACAGTGAGGCATGCAAATGGGCACAGCGAGGCTGCAAATGGGCACAGTGAGGCTGCAAATGGGCACTGTTGACCCTCTTTTCCACTTACAGTAGCTGCGCATTTCTCACCCTAGGCTTATACTTGAGTCAATAAATTTTCCCAGTTTTTTTGTGGTAAAATTAGGTGCCTCGGTTTATATTCGGGTCGGCTTATACTCGAGTATATACGGTATCTTGAAATGTGTTACCTACAGACTAGTGATCTCAGCATCTCCCAGCTTCAAGGGCTCTTTCCCAGGTTCTCAGCGGTCTACTTGGGTGAGTTGGAGAGCCACAACCTGGATTTCATCTGCAGCAAAAGTCCACGTTTGGAAACGTGGTGAAAACAAGGTGGCTCCTGGGCTTCTGTTCCTTCTAAGGACTCACCATTGCTGTACAAGCGGGCACACTGGCCTTGTCCCCCGGTGCCAACAGGTATCCTGTTTCCCCAAGACTCCTCTGTATCTCTTTGTAGTCACCTCCACGGCCACTGCTGCTATTAATAATTTCTGGTTCTCAAGTCTGCACCCTACTTGGGTCTCCAGCTCATGACCTGTACAAGAGGAGCAGCACTCTGGAAGCTGTGCGCAAAAGGCCGGCAAAGGACTGGTCACCAGTATTGTCTGTGGTCTCCCTGGTGCTGATCTTTTCCCTTTACTGACTTGCCATGCCTTGTTCTGCACTGTTCACTGTAAGAGAGTAATGAGCAGGGGGCACCACCATATAAGTGTAGATATTTATTAAAACCAATGGATAAAAACCAATTACACTCACTTGTATAAAATAAGAGATTTGGCACAGTAAGTCCTGCGGGCATCTGCAGAGTTCATCAGGGAAGCTGCCGGGTAAAGCCTGAAAGCTGTTGTGTGACCTAACAGAGTTCAGCAGGAAAGCGTTGCCAGGCAATGCAGAGTTGGTTGCAGGAAGAGGATGGGTGCATGGATGCCAGTGAAACCAGCGGTTTAATAAATATCTACGCTTAGATGGTGACGTCCCCTGTGCCATTATTCTCTTACAGTGAACAAGCACCAGAAGATCTATCCATAACTCTGAAATGGAGGTTCTGCAGCCTTCAATAGGAGTGACTATCTAATTGAACTACCCACAGAGTAGACTTATTTATTGGATTCCTCCACCCAGCCTTTGTGCCATACAACTGTTTTACTTATGTGCTTTGCACTGTGCCTCTGTGTGGAGGCGGCCATCTTGGTAGAGGCATGGTTTTGCTTCCTCATGTCAGGATCTCCAGCAAGGAGAACAGTGAGCAGCACAGTAGTGACATCACCAATTTTCACTTTAACTCTCACAAGAATAGCAGTCAGAGGGTAGCACACTGCAGATATCCTGATATATGGCTGTAGGCACAGGAATCCCTAGGCACCCTCACATACCGGAACGTACACTGATGTGGGCACAATTCACTTGTTTTGTTGTTCCATGTGGCATAACAAATCTTCGCTTTTTGAGTTCAGGTCCATTTTCATTCCTGCAATAAGGCAACAGCAGCATCTGGATGCACCTCAATGTTCCTCCATTCCACATCTCTACAGGTGACCATGCATGGCTGTATGGGATAACTATGTGCGGCATTGACCTTTGCATTGTGTGACCTGCCCTCTGCCAATGTGTGTACTTTTAATCTCCAGTGCCTTGTAACGGATCAGTATAACGTGCTGGGATCTTCTGAGTTCATATTACAGGGTATCTGCCGCATCCATAGAACAGCTGGCTTGTCTATGTCAGTCCGGAGTGACAAGGACGAGGCCTAAAGTCATGTTCATTCTCAACTGCCGTATATAATTAGTTCAGTGGCACTTCTCAGTCTAGTTCAGTTTAATTCCATTTTTAGGCCGGGTTCACATGGCAGTGCCGATCCGTACACCTGTGTGACACGCCATCCTCACCGCATGCACAGGAGTTTGGTGCAGCCCCATGCATGCAGACTGTTCAAATGACAGGCATGGGTCTCCAAGTGCATCCCGGAGTGTAAATCCTCGCGGGTTTGATGCATGGATTAGAACGCAGTCTGTGTCATTGATTTCAGCATGGTGCATGGAACACCTGTGTATTCTGTGTGCATGAAGACAGCCCCCTTCGCACGGGTGTATGGATTGGTACGCTTCAGTGAATGAGTCCTTAAAGGGTTAGTTCACCTTTACCAAAAAAACAACCTATACAGGTAGATAAAAAAACAAGGTCTGACGTGACATCAGGGGTCATAGACCACATGGCCCCTGAGGACGTCAGAAGTTGCTGACGAAACGCGTCACAAGCGTGAACTGTTTCTCCAATTTAACCTCACTTGCATGCACTCTCTCCCCTGACGCAGTAGCTCTAAAGCTTGCTCGTGTGATGGTGGAGGTGAACAGTAAGCAGCCTACACCTATAGCAAGGGCATTTAAAATAAACAAGGTTGTATGTTTCTGCTTTAAAAGGCCACATCCTTAATATGGATAGAGAAAGAAATCTCCCCTCAGAAAAAATTGGGACTTTTTAGGCTCAAGGAATCCTTGAGCCTAAAATAAGGGGAGATTTCTTTATAGCAAGGGCATTATTCAACTTTAGTCAAAGCTGCACAGTTTGTTTTTGTCTATCTGCATAGGTAGTTTTTTGGTAAAGGTGAAGTAACTATTTAAGGCCCCTTTCACACTTGAAGTGCGACTTCAAAGTCACGCGATTTTACAGCGATTCTTGCTGCAATTTCAAGGAATGCCTGTGTAAGTGGCATCAAAATCGGACCAAAGTAGTGCAGGGACTACTTTGAAGTCGGAAACGACTTGAAGTCGTACTAATATGAATGGCTGTCATTGGAATTCATGGGGAACGACTTGTCATGCTACTTTGCAGTCCCAAATCGTGGGACAAGTCGCATAAGTGTGAAAGGGGCCTAAGGCAGATTAGAATGATGTGATCTCTGGGAGTTTTTCAGTCAGGCTTCATGAAGTAATTAAGTGGCCTTCACCTATAGCAAGGGCATTATTTAGCTTTAGTCAAAGCTGCACAGTTTCTTTTTTTCCTACAGGGGTTCCTTACCTTTATCGGCAGTTTTTTGGTAAAGGTAAACTAACCCTTTATAGATTAATTTTTGAAGACCGTCGTACAATTCAGCCATTTAAAGGGTTAGTTCACCTTTAAAAAATTGCCTATGCGTTTAAAAAAATTATTGTGCAACTTTGACTAACATTGAATAATGCCCTTGCTATAGGTGTAGGCCATTTACATACCTCCTGAAGCATGACTGAAATACTCCCAGGACGTTGCTAAGTGAGGCCTAGTCATTACACTCACCTCCACCATCACAGGAGTGAGCTTTTCTCCTGATATAAACCCCCTGACATGCTTTCTCTCCCCTGATACAGTAACTCCGAGCTCAGCAGTTGAGAGTTCCCTCCTGTGATGGATGAGGTGAGTGTAATGACTAGGCCTCACTTAGCAACGTCCTGGGAGTATTCCAGTCAGGCGTCCTGTATTTATCTACAGAAACCCATTAGATGCATAGGCAGTTTTTTGGTAAAAGTGAACTAACCTGTTAAATTAAATAATAAATAGATTTTGACAGAAGGTCGGCTTTAATGTTCAGATAACATGGCTTCATATCCGCTTGTTTAGTCCGCCCACAAGTATCATTTACCCTCCGTGACTGAAGAAAGGTCTTTGTATACGTGTTTCTTTGTGACAGACATCGCAGAACATGTCAGGGAGACACGTGGGAAGCGCGATCTGTCTTCCTTGGGTGGCAGCCATGGAAATCAACAATGCCGACATCGTAAACACCTGTGGCAGCCATGTTTTTACCACACAGAAACTGATATTTGTTGTCAAGAAAACACAGCTGAGGGGAGAGGCGTTCTCAACGCGTCAGCAGTGTAAGGACACCGCGGTGCGCATAGGCCTATGGACACTGTGCTGGACACACAGGCTTACGGACACCGTGACCTGCACGCACACCGGCCTACGGAGACCGCGGCGCGCGCACACAGGTCTGCGGAGACCGCGGCGCGTGCACCCAGGCCTGCGGAGACCGCAGCGTGCGCACCCAGGCTCCTGTGATGGTGGAGGTGAGCAGTAATGACTAGGTCTCACTTAGCAATGTCCTGGGAGTATTCCAGTCAGGCATCATGTATTTATGTACAGACACCCATTATCTGCATAGGCATTTTTTTTGGGGTAATGGTGAACTAACTCATTAAATAAAATGATACATTGATTTTGAAAGAAGGTCCACTTTAATGTTCAGATTACATGGTACTGGTTCTTGCTTCATATCCGCTTGTTTAGTCCGCCCACAACTATCATTTACCCTCCGTGACTAAAGAAAGGTTTTTGTATACGTGTTTCTTTGTGACAGACATCACAGAACATGTCAGGGAGACACGTGGGAAGCGCAATCTGTCTTCCTTGGGTGGCAGCCATGGAAATCAACAATGCCGACATCGTTAACACCTGCGGCAGCCATGTTTTTACCACACAGAAACTGATATTGGTTTGTTGTCAAGAAAACACAGCTGAGGGGAGAGGAGTTCTCAGAATGTCAGCAGTGTAAGGACACCGTGGTGCAAATAGGACTATGGACACCGGGGCCCTGCACAAAGGCCTATGGACACCGGGGCCCCGCACACAGGCCTATGGACACCGGGGGCCCCCCGCACACAGGCCTATGGACACCGGGGGCCCCCGCACACAGGCCTATGGACACCGGGGGCCCCCGCACACAGGCCTATGGACACCGGGGGCCCCGCACACAGGCCTATGGACACCGGGGGCCCCGCACACAGGCCTATGGACACCGGGGGCCCCGCACACAGGCCTATGGACACCGGGGGCCCCGCACACAGGCCTATGGACACCGGGGGCCCCCGCACACAGGCCTATGGACACGGGGGGCCCCCGCACACAGGCCTATGGACACGGGGGGCCCCCGCACACAGGCCTATGGACACCGGGGGCCCCCGCACACAGGCCTATGGACACCGGGGGCCCCCGCACACAGGCCTATGGACACCGGGGGCCCCCGCACACAGGCCTATGGACACCGGGGGCCCCCGCACACAGGCCTATGGACACCGGGGGCCCCGCACACAGGCCTATGGACACCGGGGCGCACACACAGGCCTTGCACAAAATCACATGACAATGAAAATCATATTGTTTTCAATGGTGTCCATTCACTGCAACCCAGCACGGTGCGATTTTGGAAAAGTTTCCTGTAGTAGTTCAGTGCGATTCCAGTGCCCCATATAATATGCAAACCACATCCAAAATGCAACCAACTCACACTGCATAAGCGCACTAAAAATCAAATCCAATCGCAGCCGCAGTAGTGTGAACCAAGCTTAATCGTTTTCGATTTGGTAGATTGTTATAGATGTTTTTTTATATGTTATACAGACAGACTGAATATCTCCCTGGACCATATAATGTCTTATGACAGCATGTTCTGTATAGTCGCCCATTAAACCTGGGATGGTTTGTCACGGTAAGAGGACTATGTAGGCATTTTCCATGCATAGTTAAGTGCTGAGTAGCTTTCTCCTTTTTGGCGATAATTGCACCGAGGGAGGAATATTAGACGTGGTCCCACCTGACGCGCGGTCCCTGCACGCTCTGCTGACTGCTAGTAATTGCGTGTGTGCAGAATACAATGGAGGCAGTGTATTAATCCAACACATAATTACAGGTATCAGCTAGTCATTCCATCACTCCCAATGTTGTGGGAAATATGGATCGTGGGATTTTGCATTTAGACGGTCGCGCGCAATAATGACCGCCTCTCCCAGATGCGCCAGTACTGATGTGGGATACGCCTCTCTCCAAATGGTTTATTTCCCTTCAAGTAAAAATCTAATCTCACCTAAAATGAGGTCAGTTGTGGTGATATATATCCGAGGGCTGGTTAAGTCAATGGTTTTCTGTATCTCTTGTGGTCTGCAGAGGTCTGGTTTCCCCTTTGTAATTCTCATTTCTGCCCTCTCTACATTATGAAACAAGGGCAGTCTCCCTTCTCTTGCTGTAATATTAAAAATATTAGGTACATTGATGAAGAACGCCAGGATGAGATCCATATACAAACTTTGCTGTTGATGTTATTCTTGGGAATTGAACACAGGTCCCCAGTGCCACAAGGTACTAAGGCCTCGTTTGCACTTGCTTCAAAGTGTGGCATTGGATACGGTTTTTTAAAGCACCCTGAATGCCAATCAAAGCTCATGCCACTAAATAAAATAGTCACCTTACAGTCCTGGTCACACGTTTTTGCTTTGCTTCAAAAATTATCCATGTCGCTTTTTTAATGCTTCAAAGCGTCTCCAAAGCCTCCATAGAAGTCTCTGACAGCGCTCGCTAACAGCACCTGAAGCATTTGAGGGGCTTTTATTCAGCTTCTTTGTTTTGGAGGTTTTGCAGGTATAAGATATCCCAGGATGCACTGGGAAACCAACAAGAGATCTGGAAAGACATCATTGGCAGTCACTTCCGCTTATTCTGGAAGTGTCTGGTGCAGCTGTCACATCTGGTGTGCAGTATGGAGCAGCAGGAAGGTGAAAAGGGACTGGAGTGGAGCAACTAGCAGGTGGCACACGTGGTGTGCTACATGAGAGCGCTATAGTAGAAGGTGAGCGGGGACCAGAGGGAAAGGTCTGAGTGGTGGAGAATCAGCAGAACTGGGGGGACCAGAGCAGGGGAAACTAGAAGATTTCACACATGGTGTGCAGCGTGGGAGGTGATTGGGGCTCGTAGAGAGAGGAGGATCCGCAAACCAAAGGATCAGCAGAGCTGGGGGACCAGAGCAGGAGAAACTAGAAGTTGTCACACATGGTGTGCAGTGTGGGAGCAATCTAGTGGGAGGTGATCAGGAACAGAGAGGAGGATCAGCAAACCAGAGGATCAGCAGAACTGGGGGACCAGAGCAGGAGAACCTAGAAGATGTCACACATGGTGTGCAGCGTAGGAGTACCCTAGCGGGAGGTAATCGGGCCCGGAGGGAGAGGAGGATCAGCAAACCAGAGGATCAGCAGAACTGGGGGACCAGAGCAGGAGAACCTAGAAGATGTCACACATGGTGTGCAGCATAGGAGCAATCTAGTGGAAGGTGATCGGGGCTCGGAGAGAGGAGGATCAACAGAACTGGGGGACCAGAGCAGGAGAAACTAGAAGATGTCACACATGGTGCGCAGTGTGGGATCAATCTAGTGGGAGGTGATCGGGGGCCCGAAGGGAGAGGAGGATCAGCAAACCAGAGGATCAGCAGAACAGGGGGACCAGAGCAGGAGAAACTAGAAGATGTCACACGTGGTGTGCAGTGTGTGAGCAATCTAGTGGTAGGTGACCGGGGACTGAAGAGAGAAGAGGATCAGCAAACCGGAGGATCAGCAGGTAGCTGGGGGCTACCACTGATCAGGGGTTCAGCCAAGCTGTGGGTACTACTGGGTGGGGCATTGATAGAGCTAGGGGTACTATTGAGCAGTGGATGAGCTGAATGAGGGTACTAATAAGCTGGGGGTCTGCTGAACGAGGGTGCTAATAAGCTGGGGATCTGCTAAACGAGGGTGCTAATAAGCTTGGGGATCTGCTAAACGAGGGTGCTAATGAGTGCCTGCTGAACGAGGGTGCTAATAAACTGGGGATCTGCTGAACGAGGGTGCTAATAAGCTGGTTATCTGCTGAGCGAGGGTGCTAATAAGCTGGGGATCTGCTGAACGAGGGTGCTAATGAGCTGGGGATCTGCTGAACGAGGGTGCTAATGAGCTGGGGATCTGCTGAACGAGGATACTAATGAGCTGGGGATCTGCTGAACGAGGGTACTAATGAGCTGGGGATCTGCTGAACGAGGGTGCTAATGAGCTGGGGATCTGCTGAACGAGGGTGCTAATGAGCTGGGGATCTGCTGAACGAGGATACTAATGAGCTGGGGATCTGCTGAACGAGGGTGCTAATGAGCTGGGGATCTGCTGAACGAGGGTGCTAATGAGCTGGGGATCTGCTGAACGAGGGTGCTAATGAGCTGGGGATCTGCTGAACGAGGGTACTAATTAACTGGGGATCTGCTAAACGAGGGTACTAATGAGCTGGGGATCTGCTGAGTGAGGGTACTACTTAGCTGGGGTTCTACTTAGCCCCTTTGAAACCAATCGAAAATCAACACACTCACTTGGGCATTTGCCAAAGCATCAAAAAAGCATGTTGAATCGGTAGGCGCTTTAATGTGTGTTACAGTCAAAGCGAAGTGTAAATGAGTCCTAATGTTGTCCACTTGGGTGCCATGCTATCTGATTTTTGGTGGATCTTCAAGAGCCTGCATTTCTTTATTGTGTTTCTGTTCTCCTAAAAGGCTCTGACACCGGTAGGGAGCGTCCATCTTCCCAGACAGGGACAGTGAACTTGCATTTTTTTTTCTCTGTATTATGATTCATTCCTCTCCCTGTCATCAGTGGTATTCTTAGAAGATTTGAGTCACTGTGGGAAGCCGCAATCCCCGGAGAGCGAGCCGTGACACTATGGATAAGGAGCTTGGCAACAGCTACCCCTCATATTTAAAAGGGATATTCATTTTTTTTTTTTTTACGTTCCAGAATATAAAATACAACATTTCCCATTATCTGGTTCCCTCCCTCTGCGCTCTGTGGTTCGATCGGCTGGCCTCTGTGTCACCACCGCGTCCTTTTACTTAATAAGGGCCAGCGGGAGGAAGTGTCATCTTCTAACGATCCTTTAGCTGGCGATTTTTCCGTTGCAGAAGGAGAGGTTGCCGGCAGCAAGAGAGGTGAGTATTTAGGTCCTTTTTGTACCGGGTGAGCATTATTTTAGATTTCAGGTTATTGGATGGCTCAATCTGAAGTGTCAGTCTGACAAAGTCCACTGCAAAACAGGCCGCTACTGCTATGTCAAAAATAAAACTGTTTAGCGAGCTCTTTAGCTCAAGCTGCAATTTACTAGGGCTGCAACTAACGATTATTTTCATAATCGATTAGTTGGCCGATAATTGTTTCGATTAATCGGCTAATAACCTTAAAAAAAAATGTGTGTTGTATAATTTAGTTAATATGTAAAAAAAAGGCAATTGATTCTTAAATATCTCTATGCAGTGGTAAATATAAACAACCAACTATATGGTTGGGGAGCAAAATATCAAATCCACTCTGAGAATAACAGACAGAAGAGATATACTGTATACACTATTAGAGGAGATATACTGTATACACTATTAGAGGAGATATACTGTATACACTATTAGAGGAGATATACTGTATACACTATTAGAGGAGATATACTGTATACACTATTAGAGGAGATATACTGTATACACTATTAGAGGAGATATACTGTATACACTATTAGAGGAGATATACTGTATACACTATTAGAGGAGATATACTATATACAGTATTATAAAAGACATACTGTTTTTTGGCCAATTTGTTGTTGGGCAGAATAAAAAACACAAATTGCTGCAAAAACGCATTACATGCTTTTCTGCAGCTTCTCCATTGAAGTATATTGAACCCAAAAAAAGTTTTGCGTTAAAAAAAAAAAGTCCCTGACCCTTTCCAAATACGCAGCAGCTGAAAAAAGCACAGATGTGAACGTGTCCCATAGGAAACCATGTAAATTAACTGTAGTACGTTTCTGCAAAAAACACAGATGTGAACCAGGTCTAAGACGTTTAGTAACATAATGGGGTTAAAAAATAACTAAAATGAACCCTTTATAGTACAAAAAACGCATATAATCACTACTGTAAGGGTTTAATTTTTTTTACCGTAGAACTGTGAAAGTAATATTTACAGTAGTGATTATTTGCTCTTTTTGTACTACAAGGGGCTCATTTTAGTTTTTTTTTTTTACCCCCATTATATTACTGGCTGATTAATCGATTATGAAAATAGTAATCGATTAATTTCATAATCGATTAGTTTTTTCAGCCCTACGATTTACACACATGACTAAAAATTACTCCTTGCAGTGACTTCTGCGTTAGCAGACAGCTCAGTTTGTAGTTTCAATCAGAGCAGCCTGCTGTTGCTGCTGCGCTGTCTCTTGTGATAACCCTTAGTGCTTTGGGAATCCTTTTTGTTGTTTTTAATTTTATTTGTAATACAAAGATTGTTTTGTAGTAAATCACAGGTGTTATAGATTGATGCTCCCTGCCCAAATCTTCTCAGAGGGGTTTGATTGGCCAGGATGGATTTTCCCAGTCAGTCATTATTATCTGTCTTGAGATAGGCAAGTGCTTCTGCAACGGAAAAATCGCCAGCTAAAGGATCGTTATTTTATATTTTTTTATACTTCTTAAAACTCAGTACAAAAAAAAAGAAAAATGTGCTTTCTAAACAGGAAGTGCGGCTTAACATAAAAATTCCCCCATAAATTCCAGCCGCTTCCGAGACGTAGTCTGGATGGAGGGCCACTGACCCGGCTCTTATACCGTGACTGTCAAAAAAATGTGACTTATGGAGATTTTAATGCACGGAACGCCATATTGTTTGTTTTAACAGAAACCATTGATTTTATTATGTGACGCTTGGCTTTAGGGCTTTAGGGTACTGATAGGTAGATTAATAATAATGAATGCTAATAGGAATGTGTTTACAGACTTTTAAGAGTAGTAGTTATATTGTACTGTGCCAAATTCCAAGTCTCTTCAATTCCTCCAAAACTCTATGGTTTGAGTGCCACCACTGGCCACGTGTGCTTACATACACATTCTATGTGGACACCCGGCCATCCCACCTACTATATAGTTAAGGCCCAACTCCAGCCAAAACTGTTTTCCATTGCAGTAGGGCTGTGCCCGCACTACAGAGGTCAATGGCTCACTTTTGTATAGGGCATATGTGTCCAACACAAAGCCCATGGGCCAAATATGACCGGCCGTTTCATGTGTAGTGTAATGTAGTTAAGGGTTCCTAGATGCCCCCTAGCTGCAGCCAAAATGTGGTGTCTCTGGACCCAAAGGGTCCCGAAATGACATTGCTGCAGATGGACACAGTTGTCCGACTTTGGGGCCCCGTATCTCGGGGCCACTTGGTGCTAGGAACCCCAGCCTGGTTATGTTGTAGTGCTAGGTCCACTGGGTTTGCACACCAAATTTGGGGTTCCTAGCACCAAGTGGCCCCGAGATACAGGGGCCCCAAAGTTGGTCAGTTGTGTCCATCTGCAGCAAAGTCATTTCGGGACCCTTTGGCTGCAGCTAGGGGGGCATCTAGGAACCCTTAACTACCGAGTTTGAAGTTCGGGGGACCTATGGCTGCAAATGGGCACAGTGAGGCTGCAAATGGGCATTGTTGCCCTCTTTTCCACTTAAAGTAGCTGCGCATTTCTCACCCTAGGCTTATACTCGAGTCAATACGTTTTCCCAGTTTTTTGTGGTAAAATTAGGTGCCTCGGCTTATATTCGGGTCGGCTTATGCTCGAGTATATATACGGTATGTGGAAGGCACCCTATTTTCGGCCCCAATAAGGCCCCTTTCACACTTAAGCGTTTTTCAGGCGCTACATTGCTAAAAATAGCGCCTGTATAGCGCCTGAAAGAAGAGGGTCCTTTAACTCCAGTGTGAAAGTCGGAGGGTGCGCTAGCAGGACGGTAAGCAGCATAGCAGCATATTTGGAGCGGGGAAGGAGCGGTGTATTCACCGCTCCTATACCGCTCCTACCCATTGAAATCAATGGGACACTGCGGTAATACTGCCGGCAAAGCGCTGGCGCTTTGCGGGGGGTTTTAACCCTTTTTCGGCCGCTAGCGGGGGTTAAAAGCACCCCGCTAGCGGCCGAATGCCGCGGCTAAAACTACGGTAAAGCAGCGCTAAATATAGCGCTGCTTTACCGCCGCCGCTCCCACCGCCCCAGTGTGAAAGGGGCCTAAGAGGAATTATGGATTGAAGATGATGCTTGATGAACTGGTGACGGTCCCCTCCCCTTTTAAAATTCCGATATTCCACCCACCCTCCTTCTCTTTTCTTCTTGTTCATCTTTACGCGTTTCGCATTGTTGTTGTTGTTACCTTCCCTTTTTGAAATCTCAATAAAAACGACTGAAATGTAAAAAATTCTGAGATTCCATCCTTCCAAACTTGGATGGGCCGCCGGGGGTGTCCTCTTATGTCTGTTGGCGTATATACAGCGTATATTCCATAAACGAAATACCTTGCAATTGTCACAGCACTGTTTATTGGTAGCAATCAAATAGTAGTTCACTTGTAGAGACTTGCCCCACCAGCTGAAATTGAATGTGGTTGGCTGCCTTCTGCAGAAGTAGACCCATTGTTTGGGCACGGCTATGAATAGCCCAGGTTTTTCGTTTTCATTTTATCAGGCCAGCATTTGACATTGGATAAGCTCTGGGCCAAGAGATAATGATCGTAAAGCAAATAAACAATATACACCCAGCGTGTTCTCCAACTATTCCCCCGACCCAGCCAAGGTAAACACCGCTCTGACAATGTTTACCTCCTTGCCGAGGAGCACTGGATAAAATTCATGATGTTGCGCAGGGCATGCCGCAGGTAACTTCCAGATCCCCTTTGACATGGGGCCAGCTGTCCATAGCGAGCTTTGTTGGGCAATTTGACATTATGAGAAATTCCCATCAGCACTGTGATAGTTTAGAGTACGGGACCAAGTCTGAGAGATGTTGATGAATTTCTGCAAGCAGTTTATGTGGGTTGCAGGGTAGGAACGTTCTGCTATGTTACATTTTCCTATCAAGAAGTAAATAAACGTTAAAAAAAAAGCCCTCACCTCCTGTAGCTTCAGGCACTGGGGAGCTTGTTGAGATCTTCTCAATTGATAGTGGAAACAGAAGTGGTCCAAGTTATTATCTCAGGAGCTCAGCTCTCACCCTGTTCCCCCATCAAAACAGTGACTCAGCAGCTCAGCTCACCTCCTGCATCCCTCCCAACAGTCACTCAGCAGCTCAGCTCTCACCCTGTTCCCCCATCAAAACAGTGATTCAGCAGGTCAGCTTACCCTGTGCATCCCTCCCAACAGTGACTCAGCAGCTCAGCTCACCTTGTGCATCCCTCCCAACAGTCACTCAGCAGCTCAGCTTACCCTGTGCATCCCTCCCAACAGTGACTCAGCAGCTCAGCTCACCTTGTGCATCCCTCCCAACAGTCACTCAGCAGCTCAGCTTACCCTGTGCATCCCTCCCAACAGTGACTCAGCAGCTCAGCTCATCTTGTGCATCCCTCCCAACAGTGACTCAGCAGCTCACCTTGTGCCTCTCTCCCAACAGTGACTCAGCAGCTCAGCTCATCTTGTGCATCCCTCCCAACAGTGACTCAGCAGCTCACCTTGTGCATCCCTCCCAACAGTGACTCAGCAGCTCACCTCGTGCATCCCTCCCAACAGTGACTCAGCAGCTCACCTCGTGCATCCCTCCCAACAGTGACTCAGCAGCTCACCTTGTGCATCCCTCCCAACAGTGACTCAGCAGCTCAGCTCACCTCGTGCATCCCTCCCAACAGTGACTCAGCAGCTCACCTTGTGCATCCCTCCCAACAGTGACTCAGCAGCTCAGCTCACCTCGTGCATCCCTCCCAACAGTGACTCAGCAGCTCACCTCGTGCATCCCTCCCAACAGTGACTCAGCAGCTCAGCTCACCTCGTGCATCCCTCCCAACAGTGACTCAGCAGCTCAGCTCATCTTGTGCATCCCTCCCAACAGTGACTCAGCAGCTCAGCTCACCTTGTGCATCCCTCCCAACAGTCACTCAGCAGCTCAGCTTACCCTGTGCATCCCTCCCAACAGTGACTCAGCAGCTCAGCTCACCTTGTGCATCCCTCCCAACAGTCACTCAGCAGCTCAGCTTACCCTGTGCATCCCTCCCAACAGTGACTCAGCAGCTCAGCTCATCTTGTGCATCCCTCCCAACAGTGACTCAGCAGCTCACCTTGTGCCTCTCTCCCAACAGTGACTCAGCAGCTCAGCTCATCTTGTGCATCCCTCCCAACAGTGACTCAGCAGCTCAGCTCACCTCGTGCATCCCTCCCAACAGTGACTCAGCAGCTCACCTTGTGCATCCCTCCCAACAGTGACTCAGCAGCTCACCTCGTGCATCCCTCCCAACAGTGACTCAGCAGCTCACCTCGTGCATCCCTCCCAACAGTGACTCAGCAGCTCACCTCGTGCATCCCTCCCAACAGTGACTCAGCAGCTCACCTTGTGCATCCCTCCCAACAGTGACTCAGCAGCTCAGCTCACCTCGTGCATCCCTCCCAACAGTGACTCAGCAGCTCACCTTGTGCATCCCTCCCAACAGTGACTCAGCAGCTCAGCTCACCTCGTGCATCCCTCCCAACAGTGACTCAGCAGCTCACCTCGTGCATCCCTCCCAACAGTGACTCAGCAGCTCAGCTCACCTCGTGCATCCCTCCCAACAGTGACTCAGCAGCTCAGCTCATCTTGTGCATCCCTCCCAACAGTGACTCAGCAGCTCAGCTCACCTTGTGCATCCCTCCCAACAGTCACTCAGCAGCTCAGCTTACCCTGTGCATCCCTCCCAACAGTGACTCAGCAGCTCAGCTCACCTTGTGCATCCCTCCCAACAGTCACTCAGCAGCTCAGCTTACCCTGTGCATCCCTCCCAACAGTGACTCAGCAGCTCAGCTCATCTTGTGCATCCCTCCCAACAGTGACTCAGCAGCTCACCTTGTGCCTCTCTCCCAACAGTGACTCAGCAGCTCAGCTCATCTTGTGCATCCCTCCCAACAGTGACTCAGCAGCTCAGCTCACCTCGTGCATCCCTCCCAACAGTGACTCAGCAGCTCACCTTGTGCATCCCTCCCAACAGTGACTCAGCAGCTCACCTCGTGCATCCCTCCCAACAGTGACTCAGCAGCTCACCTCGTGCATCCCTCCCAACAGTGACTCAGCAGCTCACCTTGTGCATCCCTCCCAACAGTGACTCAGCAGCTCAGCTCACCTCGTGCATCCCTCCCAACAGTGACTCAGCAGCTCACCTTGTGCATCCCTCCCAACAGTGACTCAGCAGCTCAGCTCACCTCGTGCATCCCTCCCAACAGTGACTCAGCAGCTCACCTCGTGCATCCCTCCCAACAGTGACTCAGCAGCTCAGCTCACCTCGTGCATCCCTCCCAACAGTGACTCAGCAGCTCAGCTCATCTTGTGCATCCCTCCCAACAGTGACTCAGCAGCTCACCTTGTGCATCCCTCCCAGCATTAATTCAGCAACTCAGCTTACCCTGCGCATCCCTCCCAACAGTGACTCAGCAGCTCAGCTCATTTTGTGCATCCCTCCCAACAGTGACTCAGCAGCTCAGCTCATCTTGTGCATCCCTCCCAACAGTGACTCAGCAGCTCAGCTCATCTTGTGCATCCCTCCCAACAGTGACTCAGCAGCTCAGCTCATCTTGTGCATCCCTCCCAACAGTGACTCAGCAGCTCAGCTCACCTTGTTCATCCCTCCCAACAGTGACTCAGCAGCTCAGCTCACCTCGTGCATCCCTCCCAACAGTGACTCAGCAGCTCAGCTCATCTTGTGCATCCCTCCCAACAGTGACTCAGCAGCTCAGCTCATCTTGTGCATCCCTCCCAACAGTGACTCAGCAGCTCAGCTCACCTTGTTCATCCCTCCCAACAGCGACTCAGCAGCTCAGCTCACCTCGTGCATCCCTCCCAACAGTGACTCAGCAGCTCAGCTCACCTTGTGCATCCCTCCCAACAGCGACTCAGCAGCTCAGCTCACCTCGTGCATCCCTCCCAACATTAATTCAGCAACTCAGCTCACCTTCAGCATCCCTAGGAATTTATCACTGATCTGAGATGAAACAATTGGCTCCCTTTAGAGCAGTGGTCTCCAAACTGAGGCCCATGGGCACAATTCCTCCCAATGACACCAACAATGGGGTACCATTCCTCCCAATGACACCAACAATGGGGTACCATTCCTCCCAGTGTCACCAGCAATGGGGCACCATTCCTCCCAGTGTCGCCAACAATGGGGCACTATTCCTCCCAGTGTCGCCAACAATGGGGCACTATTCCTCCCAGTGTCGCCAACAATGGGGCTCTATTCCTCCCAATGTCACCAACAATGGGGCTCTATTCCTCCCAATGTCACCAACAATGGGGCACTATTCCTCCCAGTGTCACCTACAATGGGGCACTATTCCTCCCAGTGTCACCTACAATGGGGCACTATTCCTCCCAGTGTCACCAACAATGGGGCACTATTCCTCCCAGTGTCACCAACAATGGGGCACTATTCCTCCTAATGTCACCAACAATTGGGCAAAATGAATCCAATGTTGGGGCACAATTCCTCCCACTAACACCAACAATGGGGCACTATTCCTCCAACCCACACCAACGAAGGAGCACAATTCCTCCCAATGACCTCAACAAGTGGACCCAATGACACTAATGATGGGGCACAATTCCTCCCATTGAAAACAACGATGGGGCACAATTCCTCCCACTTAACACCAAAGATAGGGCATTGTTCACACTGATGTCATTTTCTACTCCCAATGGCCACAGTCCGGTCCCCCTAAAGTCAGAGGGACAGTTTACTGGCCCCCTGTTTAGAATGTTGGGACACCCCTGCTATAGAGTATGCTACACATGTGCTGAATCTTGCCTGATCGCATAGTGCGTGATTGTGCGATCGATCACAACAAGATGCTCCTACAGGCTGCTTGTGTAGCTATTTTAGCAATATTAGTAGCACAATAGATCTACTGAACTTCTCCTGTGTAGCTCCAGCCTAGTGACCCTTATCAGTAAGTGATTAATCCTCTCCTAGCAAGAGATTCAAATTAACTGACACAAAGACGGAGCTGTGCCGCTCCAGGTGGGGAGGATTGCCCCCTTCAACCTTTTGTGGTGCCGGGTCCATTCCGCAGCCTGAATAAGAGCCAACGGTTCAAGAAAGGTTGACCGCACTCCCAGGTATGAAGCAGTGACAATTACTTTATTGAAGATAAAAATCCATCAAGATACATCATAAGATATCATGAGACCTCTATGCAGGCATGGCAAGATTTACGCGTTTCACAAGTCAAGGTTCGCTTCGTCATAATCTGAGGTCTCATGATGTATCTTGATGGATTTTTATCTTCAATAAAGAGATTAAAATTGCCCGTGTAGTTTAGCCTTTAAAGAGACATTTCAAGAGGCGCTGTCACATTCGGGCGTATCGATCGATATCGCATAGAAGGGCGGGTTGAGATATTTTGTACTGGCTGAGGTAGAGGCCTGTGTGGTGAGGGATTGGTGGACAGCTATCACTGGATTGTGCGGAAGGATGGATGGACAAAGTGACGGGTTCTCTTTAACCGCTTGCCGAGTAGTGCACGACGATATACGTCGGCACAATGGCGCTGCTGCGCAAATGGGCATAGCTGTACGCCCCCTTTAAGACGCGGCATTGTGGGCACGCGTTCGCGACTGTGCCCTTGGGTACCGCAGACTCGATGTCTGGTGTCCCGCGACCGTGTCACGGAATGGCAGAACGATGAGATGCCTATGTAAACAAGGGATTTCCCCGTTCTGCCTAGTGACATGACGGAGATCTACTGCTCCCTGTCATCGGGAGCAGTGATCGCTGTCATGTCAGTAGTAGCCCATCCCCCCCACCGTTAGAATCACTCCCTAGGACACACTTAAAGCGGAGCTCCACCCTTAAGTGGAACTTCCGCTCATCGGATTCCTCCCCCCCTCCGGTGTCACAATTGGCACCTTTCGGGGGGGGACAGGTATCCTTTCCCACCTCCGGGAGTCCCGCTGCGGCCGTGATGCGGCTGTGGCGTCACCGCGGGGCTTCCTCCTCCCTCGGCCGCCGGGCTAATAGAGAAAAGCGGGGCCTTGCGCGTGTGCAGTGGGGTTCCCAGCATGAAGCTGAAAGGCTACACTGCCGGGTTCCCCTACCCACAATGGCGGCGGCAGCACCCGACAGCTGATGGAAACATCAGCTGCGGTGCCGACATCGAGGGACTGCAGGACAGGTACGTGTCCATTTATTAAAAGCCAGCAGCTGCAGTATGTGTAGCTGCTGGCTTTTAATGAATTTTTTTTCTCCGGAACACCACTTTAACCCCTTGATCGCCCCCTAGTGTATACCCCTTCCCTGCCAGTGTCATTTACACAGTAATCAGTGAATTTTTGTAGCACTGATCGCTGTATAAATGACAATGGTCCCAAAATAGTGTCAAAAGTTTCCGATGTGCCCGCCATAATGTCGCAGTTACGATAAAAATTGCACATCGCCACCATTACTACCAAAAGAAAATTATAATAAAAATGCTATAAATCTATTTTTTTTTTTTTTCTTAAACAAAAATATGTAGAAGAATACATATCGGCCTAAACTGAGAAAGAATTTTGTTTTCTTATATATTTTTGGGGGATATTTATTATAGCAAAAAGTAAAAAATATTGCCTTTTTTCTGAAAATCGTCGCTATTTTTTTTGTTTTTTGTTTCAAGCACAAAAAAAAAAAAAAAAACGCAGAGGAGATCAAGTACTGTATATACTCGAGTATAAGCCGAGTTTTTCAGCACATTTTGTTGTGCTGAAAATGCCCCCCCCCCCCCCCCCCCTCGGCTTATACTCGAGTCAAGCAGTTTTCTGCAGCAGAGAATGACATTTTCCGAACCGACTTTGGGGCCCCGTATCTCGGGGCCACTTGGTGCTAGAAACCCCAAATTTGGTGTGCGAACCCAGTGGAACCAGCACTACAACATCCAAAGATGGGGTTCCTAGCACCAAGTGGCCCCGAGGTTTGGGGCCCCAAAATCGGTTCGGAAAACGTCAAGCACTTTTCTGCAGCAGAGAATGACATTTTCCGAACCGACTTTGGGGCCCCCCCGTATCTCGGGGCCACTTGATGCTAGGAACCCCATCTTTGGATATGTTGTAGTGCTAGTTGCCACTGGGTTTGCACACCAAATTTGGGGCTCCTAGACACCGGGCCTCAAGGTTGGTCAACTGTGTCCATCTGCAGCAATGTCATTTGGGGACCCTTTGGGTTCAGAGACCCCAAATTTTGGCTGCAGCTAGGGGGGTATCTAGGAACCCTTAACTACCAAGTTTGAAGTTTGGGGGACCTATGGCTGCAAATGGGCACAGTGAGGCTGCAAATGGGCATTGTTGACCCTCTTTTCCACTTACAGTAGCTGCGCATTTCTCACCCTAGGCTTATACTCGAGTCAATACGTTTTCCCAGTTTTTTGTGGTAACATTAGGTGTCTCGGCTTATATTCGGGTTGGCTTATTCTCAAGTATATACGGTACCACCAAAAGAAAGCTCTATTTGTGGGGAAAAAAGGACGTCAATTTTGTTTGGGTGCAACTTCGCACGACCGCGCAATTGGCACTTAAAGCGACGGAGTGCCGAATCGCAAAAAGTGCTCTGGTCAGGAAGGGGGGTAAATTTTTCCGGGGCTGAAGTGGCTAAACTACACAGTTCTAAGCAAAGTCCATTCCTAGTGTGCAATTAGTGGAACACATCCTTCTCCGCATCATCAATTGCACTGGTAATCCTGCAAAACCCTCAACGTCTCTCCTCCTGCAGTATTTCCGAATTTCCCTATTACCTTGATGAATTGGTGGAAACCTCCAGATCTCTGTTCCTCAAGAGAAGAGAGTGTGTGTGTGTGTGTGTGTGTGTGTGTGTGTGTGTGTGTGTGTGTGTGTATATATATATATATATATATATATATATATATATATATATATATATATATATATATATATATATATATATATATATTTATATGTATATATATATATATATATTAGACATGTGCAATTCGTTTCGTTTTTTTTTTCGTTCATTAGTTTTCGTACGAATGAACGAACGATTCGCTAAAAATTTTAACGAATCGTTCGAATCGAACGAATCTGAAAATAACGAAAATCCGAAAAAAACTAATTAGAAACAACGAATGTACGAATGAAGAAAATCTGAAAAAACGAAAACAGGAACAACGAAAATGAACGGAAAAACTCGTCCATTCGTAACTTTTTTTTTTTTTGTTGATTTGGTAATTTTCGAATAGATTGAACGAAAAAATTCGTACATTCGTAACTTTTTTTTTTTCGATTCGTAATTTTTCGTGTCTCTTACAATGGCGCTGCTTAACGTGCTTCGAATAGATTGAACGAAAAAATTTGTACATTTGTAACTTTTTTTTTTTTTCGATTCGTAATTTTTCGTGTCTCTTACAATGGCGCTGCTTAACGTGCTTCGAATGGATTGAACGAAAAAATTCGTACATTCGTAACTTTTTTTTTCGATTCGTAATTTTCCGTGTCTCTTAAAATGTAATAATAGCATACACATTACATAACATTATGAATTATGCTCCGAATACGAATGTACGAATAAATACGAAATGCGTCCGAATTTAGAATAAGCGAAAATTGAACTAACGAAAAAACTAATAAACGAAAAAATAACTCTAACGAAAATACGAACACCGTCGACTTACGAATTTACGAATCGTTACGAATCAACGGAAACAAAAAAAAGAAACGAAAATAAACAAATTTTTTTGTTGTGCACATGTCTAATATATATATATATATATATATATATACACAATAATAGAAGCGTGCGCACTCTAGGAATCCGCTTTTCCCTGCCGTCGTCGGGTACGCCGCAGTCTCTCAAGCATTGGGCCACACTGCGGCCTCTCGTCGCGCTGAGGCTGCATTTGGTGGCCTCCTGGAATTCTGGCATTTCGTATTTCTCGTGTTTATATTGTGGCGAGGACCCCCCCCCCCCCCCCACACTCCTCCTTCTCTCGGTGATGTCGGATAAGCGAGAATTGCTTTAATAAACAGTCTTGGTTTGGAAAAACTGAGCTCTTTACCACTAAGTAGCACAGACTTGACATCTGGTCTCCTAATACTTAATCCTGTTTCCTGTTGGATTTTGCCCCCAGTAAGATCATAGACTATATCTCCAGGAACACTTGTTGGTTTGTAGCGTAGCAACGCGGTAACACTGACCAGAAAACTCGGGACGTTCTCGCTCAGCAAGTTGACGTAATGAGAAGGAATCTTTAGACTTTACAATGTATGGGGGAGGTGGAGACACAAGGTGATCCCGAGAACTCGCCTCCTACTAACACGATACATTGGGGGTTATTTTTTATTTTTTTTGTATAATCTTTATTTTATTTTTTTCAAAATAACATACATTGAGAAAAGCAAAACACGACAAAACAGAAAAATGAAAAAACAATAAGTGCCCAGCGGGCACATAGAGGGCACAAGGGAGGACATTGGGTTACAAAGAAACCTCCGATACATTCACTAGCCTCATAGGACTTCATCAAGTTATACCCCAGTGTCAGTATGTCATGGTTTTGGTACCCCAGTGTCAGTATGTCATGGTTTTGGTACCCCAGTGTCAGTATGTCATGGTTTTGGTACCCCAGTGTCAGTATGTCATGGTTTTGGTACCCCAGTGTCAGTATGTCATGGTTTTGGTACCCCAGTGTCAGTATGTCATGGTTTTGGTACCCCAGTGTCAGTATGTCATGGTTTTGGTACCCCAGTGTCAGTATGTCATGGTTTTGGTACTCCAGTATCATTGCTCTGATACCCCTAGTGGTACTCCAGTATCATTGCTCTGATACCCCTAGTGCCAGTATTTCATAGTTTCTTATAGTTTTGATACCCCAGTGACAGTGTATCCTTGTGTCGGGACCACAAGTATGTTACTCTTTTGGTACCCTAATGCCATTGTTTGAGAGCACTGGTGTCATTGTGTCCTGGTTTTGGTACTCCAGCATTATTGCTCTGGGTCCCCTAATGTCAGTATTTCATTGTTTTGGGACCCCCAGTGTTAGTATGAAAAACAATAATGGGTAAGTGGAATTAGCGCTGCTAATGTGTAATAGTATAAACAATATTGGATAATGTAAACAATATTAAAGTGGTGAACAAAAAAAACATAAACAACTTTGAAAAGTTGCAACGCCTTAGACCCCATGCACACGAGACGCAGATGCAAACTCTGCTGAACGCGTGTTTTAAAAAGCAGAAACCTGCGTTTAAAAACGCGCGTTTGGCTGTGTTTTCATGCCGCGTTTAGACGCGTTTGCGTCTATAAGCATTTGTAAAGATAACATCATACAGACCCTCCCCAAGCTCAGAAAGCATGTATTATTAACTATTTCTGTCATTCTGATCAGAGTGAGCAGCAGAGAGAGCCGTTGTACACTTGCATTTGCCTCTCTTTCTGTGTTTTTTTTTTAAATGGATCCCATATTGATTATATGTCAGGAAATGCTCCTGATGTTCTCTTCATGAGGCAGCAATGTCATCGCAAATTTGTATGAGAGGTCCAGAATCAGAGCTTGTCGATATTGGACCCATCCGTTGATGGCACAGCGAATGTCCGTTGGATATTTCACAAACATGTATACATCAGTGAGTATATACGCTCTATGAACTATCTAAACTAATTACGACATTTTAAACAATTTTTTCTAGTATTTTTTTTGGTTTACCATCATATTTCTGAGTTTTCTGGTCAAAAAAATTGGGTTCCTTTTAAAAAGGCTTATAAACGCAAACGCGGCTAAACGCAGGTGCCTGCGTTTAGACGCGTTTAGATGCGTTTTGCGTCTGAAACGTGGAAAAGCAAAGTGTCTGAACGCATTTTTTTTGCTTCTGGAAAAACGAGGTTAAACGCAACTGCATAAAAACGGGAAAAAACTAGACTGTGTGCATGGACACATAGGATAACATTGCATGCGTTCAGGTGCAGTTGAAAAAAGTGTCCAACTGCCTCTGAACGCGCGTTTAACTGCGTCTCGTGTGCATGGGGCCTTAGACAAAGTGCTGCTAGGCTACCGCATCGTATATAAGCCAGATGGTGGAGCAAGATGCCACCGCTTCCGATTTACGTCTTTTTGTGACGAAACGCGTAAGCCAGAGCTATTTGCGTCATTACATCACATCCGGTTTGGTTCGTGGAATGCACCGCGACCTGGACTTACTGATTTTTTACACACGCCTGTATCTGTCTGGATTCCTGTAAATTGTATTCTTTTCTGCGCAATAAAGCATTTAGTTTTAACAGTTACGCTATGGGTATCGATATTGTTGGTTCATTAGCATGCTGGGGCGAAGGAAAACAAGGAGGCTGCCGTGAGGACCCTCTATTTACAGTCATTTGATATTGTGAAAGCTGGTTGCTCTTTAATTGGTAGTGTCATCTGGTGAGTGCAGCACATAAGGGGGACACGAGAGTGACACAGAATTTGCTTGGATCTCTATATACGTTTTCTGTAGCACTTTTTTCACTTCCTTATATATGGAAATTTCATGGACTTTACTTATGTTTATGGACTTTTCTTATGTTTATGGACTTTACTTATGTTTATGGACTTTTATTATGTTACTATTGGAATATCTCAATGAGCTCTTATTGCACTTTGTCTAAGGTGTTGCTACTTTTCAAAGTTGTTTGTTTTTTGTTTACCACTTTAATATTTACATTATCTAATATTGTTTACACTGTTACACATTAGCAGCGCCAATTCCATTTACCCATTATTGTTTTTCATTGTGGCCTTTCAACTATTGGTGCTTGGCATATGTGGAGGCAGCAGCTATTAGAGTTTACCTGAGTCCATAGCGCAGAACCAATTTATTATATTTTCCCCAGTGTTAGTATGCCATAGTTTTGGTGACCGATTTCAGTGTTTTGGTACTCCGGTATCATTGCTCTGGGGCCACTAGTGTCAGTTTCTCTTGGTTTTTGGACTCAAATGTTGGTATGCCATAGTTTTTGTGCCTCTACTGTCAGTGTGTCGTTATTTTGGTACTCCAATATTATTTCTCTGGAGCCCCTAGTTTCAGTATTTCATAGTTTTGGTATCCCAGTTTCGGTGTATTCTTGTTCCGTGACCACAAGTAACCAGTATGTCATTCTTTCGGGAGCCCTGGTGCCATTGTCCTGAGACCACTAGTGTCAGTATGTCATGGTTTTGGTATTCTAGCCATATTGCTCTGTGACCTCTAATGCCAGTATTTCATGGTCTTGGTTCCCCAGTATCCGTGTGCTTTGGGACCACTAGTGTCTATATTTTATGGTCTTTGTTCCCCAGTGTCCGTGTGCTTTGGGACCACTAGTGTCTATATTTCATGTTCTTGGTTCCCCAGTGTCCGTGTGCTTTGGGACCACTAGTGTCTATATTTTATGGTCTTGGTTCCCCAGTGTCCGTGTGCTTTTGGACCACTAGTGTCTATATTTCATGGTCTTGGTTCCCCAGTGTCCGTGTGCTTTGGGACCACTAGTGTCTATATTTCATGGTCTTGGTTCCCCAGTGTCCGTGTGCTTTTGGACCACTAGTGTCTATATTTCATGGTCTTGGTTCCCCAGTGTCGGTGTGCTTTTGGACCACTAGTGTCTATATTTCATGGTCTTGGTTCCTCAGTGTCCGTGTGCTTTGAGACCACTAGTGTCTATATTTCATGGTCTTGGTTCCCCAGTGTCCGTGTGCTTTGGGACCACTAGTGTCTATAATTCATGGTCTTGGTTCCCCAGTGTCCGTGTGCTTTGGGACCACTAGTGTCTATATTTCATGGTCTTGGTTCCCCAGTGTCCGTGTGCTTTGGGACCACTAGTGTCTATATTTTATGGTCTTGGTTCCCCAGTGTCCGTGTACTTTGGGACCACTAGTGTCTATATTTTATGGTCTTGGTTCCCCAGTGTCCGTGTGCTTTGGGACCACTAGTGTCTATATTTCATGGTCTTGGTTCCACAGTGTCCGTGTGCTTTGGGACCACTAGTGTCTATATTTCATGGTCTTGGTTCCCCAGTGTCCGTGTGCTTTGGGACCACTAGTGTCTATATTTCATGGTCTTGGTTCCCCAGTGTCCGTGTGCTTTGGGACCACTAGTGTCTATATTACATGGTCTTGGTTCCATGGTCTTGGTTCCCCAGTGTCGGTGTGCTTTGGGACCACTAGTGTCTATATTTTATGGTCTTGGTTCCCCAGTGTCCGTGTGCTTTGGGACCACTAGTGTCTATTTTATGGTCTTGGTTCCCCAGTGTCCGTGTGCTTTGAGACCACTAGTGTCTATAATTCATGGTCTTGGTTCCCCAGTGTCCATGTGCTTTGGGACCACTAGTGTCTATATTTCATGGTCTTGGTTCCCCAGTTTTGACATGCCATTGTTTTGGTACTCCAATGTCAGTGTCCCATTTTTCTGAAACCCCATGTCAGTATGTCAATGTTTTGGTTCCCCTCCCCAATGTTCTTGAACCACAAGTGGCAGTGTGTCATTGTTTTGGTACCCCGCTTTAGGTATATCATCGTTCTGGGACCACAAGAATCCATGTGTTATTTTGAACCCCAGTTGTCATTGTAGCATTGCACTGTGTCCATGGGTGTCAATGTGCCGTTAATCCTTGACCCTTAGTACCAGCCCGCCATTGCTCGGGAGCCTCGTTGCGTTATTATTCTGCAACCTTAAGTGTCAGAATGTAATTTTATCAGTTTCTCTGATGTCATCGGGTCATTCTTCTGAGATTCCAAATCTCAACATTTCATTATTCCGATAACCTCGCAAGACAAACGGTTCTCTTTGCCCGTAGCAACCAATCGGTCAACCTGTCATTTTCCCTCATGCAGTATGAGACGTTTAAAGGTGGCATTTGGTTCCTAAAGCATTGAGAAATGTTCATCTGTCTAATGTCCCAGACACACGATAGGATTTTCCGATGGAAAATGTGTGATCGGACCTTGTTGTCGGAAATTCCGACCGTGTGTGGGCTCCATCACACATTTTCCATAGGAATTTCCGTCACACAAAATTTGAGATCTGGTTCTCAAATTTTCCGACGACAAATTCCGATGGTGTGTACACAATTCCGACGCACAAAGTGCCACGCATGCTCGGAATCAAGCAGAAGAGCAGCACTGGCTATTGAACTTAACTTTTCTCGGCTCGTCGTACGTGTTGTATGTCACCACAACGTTCGGAATTTCCGACTAACTTTGTGTGACCGTGTGTGTGCAAGACAAGTTTGAGCCAACATCCGTCGGAAAAAAATCCCTTGGATTTTATTGTCGGAAAATCCTATCGTGTGTACAGGGCATTAGAGTTTGATAAATGAAGCCTAGTACCTGTAATATAGAATGAGTGGCTGCATCTAATATCCATGGAATGAGTGGCTGCGCTGCACTTACGTAGTCCTCTTGATCCCTGTGTTTATTTGCATTGTTCCATGTGGTTGTGCTTCTGTTCTGTACATTCAATGCTCGGGACAATGACTCCGCACTGTTATTCTAAGGACGGATGAGTTAGCGAGCTGTTGCAACTCAAGGGCTCCCCTAGTGGCCGCCCGTCACTCTGAGCACTGCAATATTCCGCTCGTTAATGTCAGTGTTTTTCCTTTTTGATGCATCATATCCATATTAATAACCTGAGCTGACTAAATGCTGCACTAGAACGTGCCGATGTGTGTCCTCATACCTGATTCATCCCCAAATCCTATTACAACATTTTCCTTATGACTTCTAACTTATCATGTTGTTATTGACTCATAAAAACTGTAGGAAAGGAAATGGCTGATTGGCAACGTCTGCGTTTAATCCAATTTATTACGTACACTCATTGATAACTGGAATCTGCTGTATTGCAACACCAAAATTGTTCACATCAGCCTTTCCCAACCTTTTTTACCCTTGAGGATCCCATGTAATAATTTTTTAGGTTGTCGGTGAACCCCCAACCAAAGAGGGTTCTACCTTCAGCTTATGTGTTATAATTTCCAGATTGTCGGGGAACCCCAAGCCAAAGAGAATTCTACCTTTAGCTTATGCGTTATAATTTCTGGGCTGTCGGGGAACCCCCAACCAAAGAGGATTCTACCTTCCGCTTATGTGTTATAATTTTCAGGTTGTCGGCAAACCCCGAACCAAAGAGGATTCTACCTTCAGCTTTAGTGTTATATTTTTCAGGTTGTCTGGGAACCCCCAACCAAAGAGGGTTCTACCTTCAGCTTATGTGATATAATTTTCAGGTTGTCGGCGAACCCCCAACCAAAGAGGGTTCTACTTTCCGCTTATGTGTTATAATTTTCAGGTTGTCGGCGAACCCCCAACCAAAGAGGGTTCTACTTTCCGCTTATGTGTTATAATTTTCAGGTTGTCGGTGAACCCCCAACCAAAGATGATTCTACCTTCCGCTTATGTGTAATAATTTTCAGGTTGTCGGTGAACCCCCAACCAAAGAGGGTTCTACTTTCCGCTTATGTGTTATAATTTTTGGGTTGTCTGTGAACCCCCAACCAAAGAGGGTTCTACCTTCAGCTTATGTGTTATAATTTTCCGGTTGTCGGGAACCCCCAACCAAAGAGGATTCTACCTTCAGCTTATGTGTTATAATTTTCGGGTTGTCGGGGAACCCCCAGCCAAAGATGATTCTACCTTCAGCTTATGTGTTATAATTTTTGGGTTGTCGGTGAACCCCCAGCCAAAGATGATTCTACCTTCCGCTTATGTGTTATAATTTTTGGGTTGTCGGGGAACCCCCAGCCAAAGATAATTCTACCTTCCGCTTATGTGTTATAATTTTTGGGTTGTCGGGGAACCCCCAGCCAAAGATGATTCTACCTTCAGCTTATGTGTTATAATTTTCAGGTTGTCGGCAAACCCCCAACCAAAGAGGATTCTACTTTCAGCTTTAGTGTTATATTTTTCAGGTTGTCTGGGAACCCCCAACCAAAGATGATTCTACCTTCAGCTTATGTGTTATAATTTTCGGGTTGTCGGGGAACCCCCAGCCAAAGATGATTCTACCTTCAGCTTATGTGTTATAATTTTCGGGTTGTCGGGGAACCCCCAGCCAAAGATGATTCTACCTTCAGCTTATGTGTTATAATTTTTGGGTTGTCGGTGAACCCCCAACCAAAGAGGGTTCTACTTTCCGCTTATGTGTTATAATTTTTGGGTTGTCTGTGAACCCCCAACCAAAGAGGGTTCTAACTTCAGCTTATGTGTTATAATTTTCCGGTTGTCGGGAACCCCCAACCAAAGAGGATTCTACCTTCAGCTTATGTGTTATAATTTTCGGGTTGTCGGGGAACCCCCAGCCAAAGATGATTCTACCTTCAGCTTATGTGTTATAATTTTTGGGTTGTCGGTGAACCCCCAACCAAAGAGGGTTCTACCTTCCGCTTATGTGTTATAATTTTTGGGTTGTCGGTGAACCCCCAGCCAAGGATGATTCTACCTTCCGCTTATGTGTTATTATTTTTGGGTTGTCGGTGAACCCCCAGCCAAAGATGATTCTACCTTCAGCTTATGTGTAATAATTTTCGGGTTGTCGGCGAACCCCCAACCAAAGAGGGTTCTACTTTCCGCTTATGTGTTATAATTTTACGGTTGTCGGGAACCCCCAACCAAAGTGGATTCTACCTTCAGCTTATGTGTTATAATTTTTGGGTTGTCTGTGAACCCCCAACCAAAGAGGGTTCTACCTTCAGCTTATGTGTTATAATTTTTGGGTTGTCTGTGAACCCCCAACCAAAGAGGGTTCTACCTTCAGCTTTTGTGTTATAATTTTCAGGTTGTCGGGGAACCCCCAGCCAAAGAGGATTCTACTTTCAGCTTTTGGTATCCTAGCGGGGATCACCTTTACTACCTTTGCTTCCATGGTTGGAGGCCTGCGAGGTCCCTGGCTTCTCCTGGGTGCCCATATTCGACCATGTTGATTTTGCCTGTGCGGAATGACGTCACTCTCGCACTCCCGTAGAACTAAACTCAGTGATACTTACCTTTGCTTCAAAGGTTTGACGCCTGTGCAGTCCCTTGCCAGCATCTTCTCCCCCTTTAGAGGATTTTGGTATCCTATCCTCCGCCCACCCCCGCAGAGACAGAGGACCGGCAGCTCAGTGTACATTCTACAGCGCGGCTCTGTTGTTTTGAGAGGGCGTCCATGTACGTCCTCTCAGAAACCTCACCCCCTGCGTGCCCCCTGGGGCGCTCTGTGATCGATCTGTCCAATCACAGTGTATACGGACTTGCCGGTTATTGGAAGTAATCTCATGCGCTGTCACAGAGTAAGGTTAATCGTTAAGAATCGAGATCGTGATTCTTCCCTCCTCCCGATCTTAACAAAGCATTTTCCCGATTCTATGCAAAGTTCTCTGCTCAAGTTGACAGCTGTCAAAAAAAAAAACAGGCAGTCTGCCAAGTTTCACAAAATTCCTCAGCCACTGAGCGAACTATAAACATTGTAACAATCCTTTAGATCAAAGGAATGAACTTCGGTCTGTAAATGAGGGAAGTTAACTGAAAGACTAAACCTTTGCCTGACACTTGTTGGTTTCAAATAAAAATCATTATTTTTTGCTAGAAAATTACTTTGAACCCTAAAACATTTTTATTTTATTTTTTATCCACCAAAAGAAAGCTCTATTTGTGTGAACAAAATTATAATAATGTCATTTGGGTACAGTGTACAGCGTTGCGAAAATTCAAAGTCAACATTGTCGAAAATTGGCCTGTCCAGGAAATGGGTGAAAGTGCCCAGTAGGCAAGTGGTTAAAAAAAAGTTGACACTGTACCTAAGGAATGTTATTGCTATCAGAAGGGATGACCTCTTTATGTAGAGATTTGGGGTCTGTTAGATCCCGGTCTCTCCTCTTCCCTCCAAAGCGTCTGACCAATCCAGGATCGGTTGGATCAGATACGTTTACAAGGTGGCAACAGTTATGATTGCTTACTATTGTGCGGCAGAGTTATATCATTTTGACCATCTGATGATTTCATTAGGGACCTTTTATGTTCTGCTTGTGTACCTTTATAAAGATGGATATAAAGTCTTTATTTACGTCTTTTACGTCTCTCTTCCAGCAAAGGCCGGAGACCGACTCTCATCCTGCGGACACAGCTGACGGTGCGAGTTCACGCCATCCTTGGTGAGTACGCTGTGAACTCACAAAAGTTGATATCATGAACTGTATGACTTTTTTTTTTTTTTTTATAACTTTTTCCTGGTTCCCTAATAAATGGACAATTTTTAAATTTAAAGAGAAATTCAGTCCGCTTAATGATGTCTCTCTCCCCTCCCTTTGGTGCCACCATTTTTAAATGCCCCGCGAGGGCACAGAGGTGCTAAAGGGATCTGACAGGTCTTCGGGACCCGACAAATCCCTGTGTGACACATCCAAACATAGGTCTTGGGCCTCCTTAATGCTGCCTTCCGTCTGCGCAAGCGTGTGTGTGTGCGGATGTACCAAATGTCTCTGCTGGGGGCCCTAAGTCTGGGCCGCGCTCTTCAGCACATCCGCGCATCCTCCAGCCTGCTGATTGGACAGTGGAAGAAGGGCAGCACCCCTATGAGTCATTGATAGAGTTGAATGAGAGAGTGAAGTTCCGCTTTACTAAGACCCCTTTCACACCACGCCGCCCATAGCGTCGGTGGTAAAACGCTGCTATTTTTAGCGGCGTTTTACGGTCGGATTTGCAGCGCATTTCGGCCGCTAGCGGGGCGCTTTTACCCCCGCTAGTGGCCGAAATGCGCCGCAAATCCGACCGGAGAAAGGGTTAAAACCCCCGGCAATACGCCGCAATAGTTTAGGCGTTTTGCCGGCGGTATTACAGCGCTGCCCCATTAATTTCAATGGGGAGCAGCGGTGGAGGAGCGGTAAACACACCGCTCCTTCACCGCTCCAAAGAAGCTGCTGGCAGGACTTTTCCTGACGTCCTGCCAGCGCACCGCTGCAGTGTGAAAGCCCTCCGGCTTTCACAATGTACCAAAAATTTTATAAAATAAAAAAATAAATAAAATTCCATAACAATATCTCATATTTTATAGACGCTATAACTTTTGCGTAAACCAATCAATATACGCTTTTTTTTTTTACCAAGAACATGTAGCAGAATACACATTGGCCTAAATTGATGAAGAAATAACATTTTTTACATTTTGTTTATTAGATGTGTTTTTTATAGCAAAAAGTTATATTGTTTTTCTTTTTTCAAAATTGCCGGTATTTTTTGGTTTAGAGCGCAAAAAATAAAAACTGCAGAAGTGATAAAATGCTATCAAAAGAAAGCTCTAATTGCATATAACAGTTAAAGTAACGCAGTGCCGCAACAAAATGGCCTGGTCATGAATGGGGGGGGGGGGGTGGTAAATCTTCTGGAGCTGAAGTGGTTAGGAAGCCCAACGAGCTTACCTGTTCTGCTTCAATGAGCTGCTGTCAATCATCCTGACACCTGCCAGGTACACAATAACTGTACAGGTAGCTAGCGGGTGCCGGTCACTTGATTGAGATGATATTTTTAATTTTTTTACACCCTCTCACCCTTGACCTATCATACCTAGACCTTTTTTTTTTTTTTGTACCAACCTATTTTTTTTCCCTGATACCCGTAAAATAGGAGGAGACTCGAGCTTGGCCTGGTCTGACGATCTCCGATGGATTAATACTCCCAGATAGCAGTCCGGTCGTCCCATTAAGGCTTTACGAGAGGGACGGCGTGTTATTCCAGCTCCTGCGAGAGATATATAGCAGCGGCGGCGGCTGCCTGCTCTATAACACGCCTACCTCTGTTTTTCTTATTATTGTGTCACTCGTATCGGACTCCAAAAAAAAAAAAGACTTCTTTTTTTTTTCTTTCTCTCTCCTGGAGAGACTGAGCGCGTCATTCTGCAAGCGGAGCGAGCACCTCGCAAGTCCACATAGCGAAAGTCTCGGAAGACGTGGAACGTACACATAACCGTTATTTTCTCTTTCTTTACAGAAAAGTTGTACAACTCTAACGGGCCGGAACTGAGACGATCGCTCTTCTCTCTCAAGCAGCTTTTCCAGGTGGGAATTCTTTGATGATGTGGTCGTTTTTTGCCAGACTGTCTCGCTAGGCCGCTATTTTACTCTCCGAGCCAAGCTCCCTTTAGTAAATCCAGATGTAAAGTTTAATACGCCAGTTGTCTTTCTTCGCTTTGCTTTATTTTATCTTATTTTCTGAAGTTAGCGGCAGGGAGAATAGTGCTTCACTTAGGATAACTTTTTATTTTTTTGCCCTTTAAAGGGAGCCCTGCCACAAGAGTTAATATTTGCTGAGTATATGTTTATTATATGAAGGAACGTTGCTTTGAGGTCCTAATCCTGTCCAGCTCCATTTCTTCGACTCTCCGTTCGAGGATCGTGTGCCCGGCTTCACTCCCGTTACAAATCTATTTTGCTTGAGCTTCGAGCTCTGCAAGTCTGTGTAACCAGAATTACTGGGGTGAGAGGCATCTCGCTCAAGATGACGGCATCGGTACACTGACCTCTGTCAATTCTCCTTCATATTTTAAACTAGTGGTCTCCAAACTGCGGCCCTTTGCTTTGCCTCTATCCAGCCCTTGCTGATGCAAGACACTATTCCTCCCATTGACACCCAATAATGGGGCACTATTCTTTCACTGACACCTTATGATGGGGCACTATTCCTCCTGCTGACACCGACACTGGGGCACTATTCCTCCTACTGACACCGACACTGGGGCACTATTCCTCCCGCTGACACCGACACTGGGGCACTATTCCTCCCGCTGACACCGACACTGGGGCACTATTCCTCCCGCTGACACCGACACTGGGGCACTATTTCTCCCGCTGACACCGACACTGGGGCACTATTCCTCCCGCTGACACCGACACTGGGGCACTATTCCCCCCGCTGACACCGACACTGGGGGAATATTCCCCCCGCTGACACCGACACTGGGGCACTATTCCCCCCGCTGACACCGACACTGGGGCACTATTCCCCCCGCTGACACCGACACTGGGGCACTATTCCCCCCGCTGACACCGACACTGGGGCACTATTCCCCCCGCTGACACCGACACTGGGGCACTATTCCTCCCGCTGACACCGACACTGGGGCACTATTCCTCCCGCTGACACCGACACTGGGGCACTATTCCTCCCGCTGACACCGACACTGGGGCACTATTCCTCCCGCTGACACCGACACTGGGGCACTATTCCTCCCGCTGACACCGACACTGGGGCACTATTCCCCCCGCTGACACCGACACTGGGGCACTATTCCCCCCGCTGACACCGACACTGGGGCACTATTCCC
Source organism: Lithobates sylvaticus (assembly GCA_028564925.1). Classification (NCBI taxonomy): domain Eukaryota; kingdom Metazoa; phylum Chordata; class Amphibia; order Anura; family Ranidae; genus Lithobates; species Lithobates sylvaticus. Next base: position 10,366,469 of record CM053034.1, read on the forward strand.
CCCGCTGACACCGACACTGGGGCACTATTCCCCCCGCTGACACCGACACTGGGGCACTATTCCCCCCGCTGACACCGACACTGGGGCACTATTCCCCCCGCTGACACCGACACTGGGGCACTATTCCCCCCGCTGACACCGACACTGGGGCACTATTCCCCCCGCTGACACCGACACTGGGGCACTATTCCCCCCGCTGACACCGACACTGGGGCACTATTCCCCCCGCTGACACCGACACTGGGGCACTATTCCCCCCGCTGACACCGACACTGGGGCACTATTCCCCCCGCTGACACCGACACTGGGGCACTATTCCCCCCGCTGACACCGACACTGGGGCACTATTCCCCCCGCTGACACCGACACTGGGGGGACTATTCCTCCCGCTGACACCAACACTGGGGGAATATTCCTCCCGCTGACACCAACACTGGGGGAATATTCCTCCCGCTGACACCAACACTGGGGGAATATTCCTCTTGCTGATACCAACAATGGGGGAATATTCCTCTTGCTGATACCAACAATGGGTGAATATTCCTCCTGTTGATACCAACAATGGGGCACTATTCCTCCCGCTAATGCCAAAGATGCACAATTTCTATTCCCACTGGCCACAATTCAGTCCCCGTCAGGTCTGAAGGACAGTAAACTGGCCCTTTGTTTGGAGACCCCTAATCTAAATCTTATTTAAAAAAAAAATGCAGTCAACTTTTATGATGCGTCTTCTTTAACCTCTGGCCTTAAGTTCGGGTGGCAGCAAGTCTCTTATGTGAAGGGTAGAGCGGGAATAGCTTCCAATGGGTTTTATCCCAATTGTAAGTGGGGGGTGATAGACTTTGTTGGGGTCTGGAGCTGCTACCCTTCTGGTAAGGACAATGGGACCGTTGTCTCAGAGAACACCTGGGTGCTTGAAGAGGAGTGCCTGGTGTCCAGAAGTAGGTCTCACTTGATGATCATTTCATCATAATCATTTATTGAAGATAACAAGAATACAAGTGGAGCCAACAAATTTTGGGGAAATTGCCTCCCCCTTTTTCAGGGCTGTATTTTATATTCAATAAATGATTAGCATCAAGTGAGACATTTTCTGGACACCGGGTGCTCCTCTTCATTCACCCGAGTGTTAACCTTGGCAAGAGCGGTGGGCCATTATGCTCACATGCCTAAGATATTCATCCATGGTGGGCAAGATTTCTGTGCTAGGTGCCCACTCCCCAGCACAGTGATTGAGCTTTCATCCCCATCTCTGGTTATAACTGGGATGGGCTCCCAATCATGTGAGCACTGTGACAGCCAATCCAAGCGGGAAGTATGTCACCAGCACACCAATGAGCTCCAAAGCAGGCTTTATTCAGAGATCACATTGTAATAACAGAAGCAAGGTTTCGGAGCCACGCAGGACCCCTGAAGCAAATCTGAATAAAGCTTTGGACCTTTCTACTTTGGATGTCTTCGGTTTCCAGCCTGTGGTCACTGAACCTCCCACTTACATTTACCGCATGCTTGAGCCAATCAAGGCACTCACTTGATGAGGAAGTCCACCCCCCCTAGACTGGCACATTAAGACCCAGCAAATACCTCGACATTGTACAGTTTGACTGGTCATGTTTGGTGATGGATAATTCTCATTTTATAGGTAAATATATTGTATTTTGTTGGGTTGCCACTCTGTGTTGACTCTCCTCCTTTTGGTTCCTTACACAGGAAGACAAAGATTTGGTGCCAGAGTTTGTTAACTCTGAAGGGTTGACATGTCTGATCAAAGTGGGGGCCGAAGCCGATCAGAACTATCAGAATTACATCCTTCGAGGTTTGTGTGCTTGCTGTAGTCCTATGAAGTTTTATTTTATTGTTAGAAAGTTATACAAATTCTACTTACTCCAGAGTTACCACCTTGTAATATTTACCTTAACCAAGCAAATCCAGACTAGAGCTGAGCTGAGGTGTGTTCTTCCAAAAACCCACCTGAGCTATCCCACCAGGAAACTGTCACTGCGTATCCCCAATCATAAGCGGCCAAGGCAATCCCTGCCCCGCAGTCACACAGATACAAGGGGCAGGAATTGCTTTGGCTACTTAAGATTGGCGGTGCGCAGTGACAGCTTCCTGGTGGGATAGCTCAGGTAGGTTTGAGCTACGATCGGAGCTCCCCTCATTCCTACTCCAGACCAGGGCTTACCGTATATACTCGAGTATAAGCCGACCCGAATATAAGCCGAGGCACCTAATTTTACCCCAAAAAACTGGGAAAACTTATTGACTCGAGTATAAGCCTAGGGTGAGAAATGCGCAGCTACTGGAAGTGGAAAAGAGGGTCAACAGTGCCCATTTGCAGCCTCACTGTGCCCATTTGCAGCCATAGGTACCCCGAACTTCAAACTTAGTGGTTAAGGGTTCCTAGATGCCCCCTAGCTGCAGCCAAAACTTGGGGTCTCTGGACCCAATGGAACCCCCAAAAATGACATTGCTGCAGATGGACACAGTTGACCTAATTTGGGGCCACTTGGTGCTAGGAACCCCAAATCTGGATATGTTGTAGTGTTGGTTCCACTGGGTTTGCACACCAAATTTGGTGTGCAAACCCAATGGAACCAACACTACAACATATCCAAATTTGGGGTTCCTAGCACCAAGTGGCCCCGAGATACGGGGCCCCAAAGTTGGGTCAGAAAATGTCATTGTCTGCTGCATAAAAGTGCTTGACTCGAGTATAAGCCGAGGGGGGCACTTTCAGCACAAAAAAAATGTGCTGAAAAACTCGGCTTATACTCGAGTATATACGGTTATTAGGGAAACTTGGGAAAACGAGAAGCAAAATGTTATTATGTCGTGCCTAGCAAACAATGACAATAATTGTTCCTCTTCCCAGAGAAAAATGTGCCTTGGTTGGTTGCCCTACGACATCGTCCACCAAATTGTGAGACCATCTTTTTAACACCCGCTAATGGCCAAAAAAGGGTTAAAACCTCCCGCAAAGCGCCGCTGCAGCGGAGCTTTGCCGGCGGTATAGCCGCGCTGTCCCATTGATTTTAATGGGTAGGAGCGGTTTAGGAGTGGTGAATACACCACTCCGTCACCGCTCCAAAGATGCTGCTAGCAGGACTTTTTTTGACCGCCCTACTAGCGCACCGCTCCAGTGTGAAAGCCCTCCGGCTTTCACACTGGAGTGAATGGGGCCGTTTTTTTTTTTTCAGGCGCTATACAGGCGCTATTTTTAGCACTGTAGCGCCTGAAAAATGCCTCAGTGTGACAGGAGCCTAAGTCTCACAAGATTTTGTATAAGATAAATTGATATCATTGCTGTGCTGCCCGCTGTTCTCTTTGCTGGAGAGTAAGCTGCACCTGAGGACTTGCAGCCATGCATCTCTGTGCATCTGCTGCATTTACTGTGTGGATCTGTGCTTTCTGCACCTATCCTGCAGCTGTTTTCAATAATCAGACCACCAAGCATAAGCATCAGGTGGACCTCTGACATGAGGAAGCCCCTACACGATTGGCCTTCTTTATACAGAGATACATTGTTTAACAAGGCAGGATAAGTCAGTAATGGGGAAAAGATCAGCCACAGGGAGCATACAGGCAATATTGATGACTTTTCCTTGGACCTCTGCTTTTTAGACAGGTCCTCTTTAGGCACATTTGAAGAACATAAGAGAGGTTATCATGGGACGGGAATGCAAGAAATTTACCTTCAGGGAACTGTAATTCAAGTTAGTTTTTAGCTGAATTACTAGTGGATACAGAGAAGGGCTATTCAGTACTGTTACGGCATGTTTGTTGCGAGTTACTTGCCACCACACATGGTACCTTAGTATGGTACATATGGTACTCGGTCACAGCTAAAATTGCCATGACAACTGACCAAAGTTGGAAAATGCTGCTATAGGACAAAATGAAGCTTGAACTCCAGTTTCCACTTATTACCTCTGTGTTTTCTCTGTGACTTTAAAGAAACATTTCTAGCTTGGACCAATGTAACTATGCCTATACCATATCTATGGATTCCCTCTAGAAGCTGGAAACCACTGAAGTAGACACTGCTACTCCAGTGATCCCCATTTGCTTCCAGGACCCGTGGATAACGGTTGCCCTGCTGCTTAATGAATACAGGAGGACGGTCTCTTGGCACAGGCGCCATTCAGAGAATGCTTTCTTAATGAATGCAAGGTGTTCTCTGATTGTATGAGGTAGAGAGGCGGGGCAGTGACGTCACTCTTTACCTCATCCAATCAGAGAATGCTTTGCGTTTATTGAGAAAGTGCAAAGCATTCTCTGAATGACACCTGTGCCGAGCATGCCGACCTCTTGTGTTCACAAAGCAGCAGAGCAACCATTCTCCATGGGACCTGGTAGCAAGTGGAGATTACTTGAGCATCGTTGTCCAATTTAGAGATTTCCATCTTCTAGAGCAGGGGTCTCAAACTTTCTAAACAAAGGGCCAGTTTACTGTTCTTCAACCTTTAGGAGGGCTGCACTGTGGCCAGTGGGAGAAGAAAATGTCCTTGCGTCAGTGGGAGTAAACAATGCTCCTTGATTGGTATTAGGAAAGTAATAGTGCCCCATCATTTGTGTCAGTGGGAGGAATGGTGCCCCATCACCGGTGTCAAGGGGAGGAATAGTACCCCATCATTGGTGTTAGTGGGAGCCACAATGCCCCATCCTTGGTGTTAGTGAGAGCAAAAGCGCCCTGTTGTTGGTGTCAGTGGCAAGAACTATTTCAGCAACAATGGGGGGGTTAATGCCCCAAGGGGAACAGATAAAAGCAAGAAAAGGGCTGCAGTTTGGAGACCCCTGTTCTAGAGGGAACCCATAGGTATGGTATATGCATATGTAGCACTAACCCCCGAAGGAGCTGCTGGTTTTATTTGGGCTTACCGTTACTTGCTTCTCCGTCTTGGGGATCCCGTGAAAAGTGGCCCAGAGAAATGTTGAGACTGACACTGAATCCTCTTTTGGGTTATTTATTTAGAAAAGAAGACAAATGAAAGGAAGATGGTTAGGGTAGAGTTCAGGCACTTTGATTGCAGGGTGAAGATACTGGAAGAATCCAGAAGATATCACTGTTCCACAAACTGGATTCAATTACCCCCCGGATAGACCTCTCTCACTAGGCCTAGCAGCCGGTAGGATGCTCGGTAAAGTCTCTGCTACAGACTTGTAAGTTACACTTTAGCATCACTGGGGGATTTGATGAACTTTAAAGAACTAACATATGGTACCAGATTCTCTCAGCCGATCCAGCGATACCGTACAAGTGTTGATCCAGGTTGCGTCCTTCAACTAAGACTCCAGGCTCTTCCAGAGAAGCCAGCCTTGCCGCACGGCCTTCTTCTGAAAGGGTCCTCCCCTGGGGTACTTCAGTTGCTGGGCCTCTCCTTTCAGATGAGATGGCCCCGGACCTTCCTTGGATCAGTAGGCTCCGAACTTCAGTCAGGCCTGTCCCTTCAGTTGCGTTGCCTCGGGCTAGCCAGCCCCGAGACACAGGATGCATGGTTCCGCACCCCAGGCCAGGAGGGCCATAGGGCTGGGTCAGGAGGACCACCAGAACCAGACGGACAGAAAATACTCCCCTGCCAACATGGCGTCGGTACCTTAAATACCACCCCCCAGAATGGACAGCAGGAGAACACTCCCACTGGGCTGGTTCCGAGAGATAAGTGGCATTCAATGCATCCATCTAGATTGCGTTTCTACCCTTGCCGGCGTTGATAGCGACACCTGCGGTCAAGGAGAACCCAGTGCAACCCAGCTGGACTGGTACTGAAACCAGAAATTTAGTGAAGTTATCCAGGCAACTTAATTTGAGAAAAATAATAGCGCCTGCTCGTCAGGAGCCATCGCTACACATAGTTACATTGGTCCAAGCTGTCCAATATATGAACTATGTAAAAAATGTCTGATATTTTTCTTTAAATGTCCTCTACAATCAAGTGCACATTGGCAAAACAACAAAAACTTGCATGTCATGTAAAAAATAAAATATATAGTTTACCAACATATTTATGCTTTTAATTTTCAGCTTTAAGTCAGATCATGCTCTTTGTTGATGGCATGAATGGCGTTATCAATCACAATGAGACCATCCAATGGCTGTACACGCTCTGCGGCAGTCCGGTGAGTCTGAATTTGATTGGTCGTCTTCCTTTGGCAATGTTTTTTTCCTTTCTGTTCATTGGTTTCCATAAGTGTTCCTTCGTGTTTTCTTTTCCGTTCCTTTCAAACTGATACTATGTAAAAGCATTTAAGATCTGCTCCATTCAATATCATGGGATCTTCTATTAAAGTATAACTAAAGTCAAAACTTTTCATTTAGTTTTGGACAGAGTGGAGAGGGATTAGAACCCCTGTCAGTTTTTATTGTTGTCTGTGCCCCCATTAGAGGTATTCACCCTCTCTATTTGTCCTGTTTTACCATTATTATTGAAAGTGAAAGTAAAAGGAAAAGCCACATTTTGGGTTGTCCCCAGAAAAGTAATAGAGGGGAAATCTTCCAATGGTGACACATGTTCTGGTGAAGAAATACAGAGCTTTCCTCTAACTTCCTGTTTGGCTATGGGAAAGGAAGTGAAGGGGAATCTCCGCAATGGGACACACACCTGGTGAAAAAAAATCTGACAGAGGTTATAACCCTCCCTTACTCCAAAATTAAAAATTAAGCCTATTTTGCCTATAGTTATACTTTTAAAGCGGAGTTCCACTTAAAAATGGAACTTCCGCTTTAACCACTCCTCACCCCCTTACATGCCACATTTGGCATGTAATTTTTTTGGGGGGGGGGGGAGTGGGGGCTTCATTAGGAGGGGGACTTCCTGTCCCACTTCCTCCTTCCGCCCAGGAACCGCCTAGGCGACTCCTGCCTCTAGGCGATCTCCTGGGACACGTGACAGGTCCCAGGAGATGGCCTATCCACTCCGGGAGCGCAGCGCGGCTCGCGCATGCGCCGTGCGTGCCCGGCTGTGAAGAGGAAAGCGTTCACGGCCGGGTGCCCTTAGTGGAAATGGCGGCGCCGGGGGAGAGGAGCGACACCCCGTTCGGCCGCATCGCTGGACCGTGGAACAGGTAAGTGTCATTTTTTTTAAAAGTCAGCAACTACACTTTTTGTAGCTGCTGACTTTTAAAATGCCTGGAACTCCCCTTTAAGGTCACTTCCAATAAATAATTTCTGGGCTTTGAGACTTCTCCACTCAATAACTGAAAGAAACAATAAATATAATGGGTTTCTGCTAGGTGGCAGCTGATCGTATGCTGGGCTCCAGCTTTCCCGCCCAATGCAATTTATGAAAAAATAAGCCATTAGAAAAGCACCTAATTAGGGATAGTGACAGCATGAACACCCTAACACAGTTCCTGGAAGAACTGGCATTACTATTTCTTTAAGGGGTGAGTAAATAATCTTGTAGGTAAATGGAATGACCTTTTAGGCTAAGTGCAGAGGGCATGCAAGTTATATGTCTATTCTTTCAGACTACTGTTATTGACCATTTCATACCTGCACACAGGGCCGTTTTTAAGGCAGGGCAAAAGGGGCAGCTGCCCTGGGCCCTGTCATTGTTGTGGGGCCCAAAGCAGCTGCCTCATACTTGCCAACTATCCTGGTTTAAATTCCCTCGTCCCTTGAGGTTTTAGTCCCGTGCTGTGTCCCAATATCTCATATGTAAATAGCGGTGGCATTCATATGTAAATAGTGGCGGCCGGCAGCATTGATATGTGTATCATGATCCCCTGAGCTCATATCCACAGTAATCTCTAGCAACCAATCAACAAGCAGAAATCATGTGCTGTAACTTCTAGCAACTAATCAGTGATCTGTAATGTGTGCTTTGACCTCTAGCAACCAGTCAGTGAGCGGTAATGATACACTGTAACCACTGGCAACCAATTGCAATAGCTGCCTGATCTGATTCAGTAAACTGATTTTGAGTCTAGCTGCTATTTATTGTATGTCTCAGAGCAGGTGGAGAGCGAAACTGTATGGGGGGGGGGGGGGCCCAAGAAAAGTTTTTTGCCCAGGGACCAATCAATATTAAAGACGGCCCTGCCTGCACAATGAAGAAAAAAGCTTGGCTCGTCCTGGGTGTCCGTAAACACTATTACGGTTATTTACAATGCCAATTTTACTTATGTGACTCTTGTACAAGTAAACATAACAAGGCATAAAGTGGCCTTAAAAGAGAAGTATGGCCAATGTTTTTTGGCCATACTTGTCTTCTGGGTCACAGGAGAGTACACTTATTTGTGCTCTCCTGTGACCCAGCATCTGAATGAAGCCCGCTGATGTCACAGAGCTTCTCCAGGCCCTGGAAGGATCCCAACAATATTGTTGGAATCCTCCCAGTTGCCTAATTAACAGCTGGCTCTCAGCCAGGCACGCCAGTGAGCGCTGGAGGGAACTTGACAGTAACTTCTGTCTGCTCTGAGCAGACCAAGAACCGAGCAATCAGTGGTCATGTGATCGCTCAGTTCTTGGTCTTATAGACAACTTGGGACAGCTGCAGAATCACACCGCTGCTGCAGCACAGAAAAGAGTTTGGGTGTTTAATTAAAGGAGATGTATGGGGTTAATAAAAAATTAAGTAAATAAACATGCAAAATTTTAAGGCATTATGTCAATACAGATAGCAATTGAATGACCACGTCCCATTAAAAATGAATCGCACTAATTATAACATACAAATTCAATAAATCTATGGGGGCAGGTGATAAAAATGAGGCTTTGAATAGAGAATTTTGTAGCTACAGGCCATGGCATTGACATTTTTTTTGTTGCATTGGTTCATTTATCTGTATCACTTCATTTCTAGATTTCTCCTGAACGTTATAATGATATTGAGCATCATTTGCAACATCCAAAACTGCGTCTTTTCTGTCCTGTACACATTTTTATTCACATTTATTCAAATTCACTCTTTCCTCAAATCTTTTTCTTTTACTTTACATTAATAACCGTTATTTTCTGATTTCATAGTACCGCCTGGTGGTGAAAACAGCCCTGAAGCTTTTGATCGTCTTTGTCGAGTACACAGAGTCGAATGCTCCACTGCTTATTAAAGCCGTAAACACTGTCGATCACAACAGGGGTAAGACTTCTGCTTTGAGTGGAACCTCACATCTGGGCTTTCGATAGACTTTTTTCATCTATCTTGGCAAATGGATCTAGACTTCTGCCACACATGTAGCAGACATGAGCATTGAGGGGTGGTATGGGACCCCATCGCGGTGCCTCATGCTGTGTCAGGTGCAGGCACAGAAAGACAGAATTCTTTTCAGCTGCTTTTCCCCTGACCTCTGAATACAGCACATCTGCTGTTTTATAGATTGCAGTCCTCAACTAACCTCCACTTTTATTCTTATAAATGTCAGTCTGACAAAAAACTGTACAACTTTCCCCTGTGCAGGATGTGCCGGCCAGGGTCGTAAAGGTGTCTATAAACATGCAGACATTTCAAGTTCTGACTGTAAGCAGAAAGCCTGGGCAGATGTCTGTGTCCCACCACACACAGTCATCTCTGATTGCTTGCAGGAACAAGGCAGGCCATTCACTGTATCAGGATATCCAAACCATGACCTGATGGGAAGGTAGAGCAAATGCACAAATAGCACTATGGGTGCCAGATTATCACAAAGAGAAGGACAATGGGGGAGATTTACTAAAACTAGAGCACTCAGAATCTGGTGAAGCTGTGCATGGTAGCCAATCGGCTTCTAACTTCTGCTTGTTCAATTAAGCTTTGGCAATTAAAGTGTTTCCCCCTAAGAAAAAAAAAAGGCTTAAAATTCCTAAAAAAAAATAATTGGAATTTTTTTTTTTTTTTTTACATACCTCTAAATGCCTGTTGCTAGGGGGTCCCTCGTAGTCTGCCTCCTGCGTTGCCTGGGCTAGTGACATCACTTACCGTTGGCGCAGGAAGGGATCCCCAGTCATCTGGGACCTGTCGCGTGTCCCAGATGACTGTGCGGTCAATCGCTGTGCGCGGTGCTCACGCATGCACATAGGGGGGGCCCTGCTGTGAAGCCACAGCCGGGTGCCCACAGTTGCAATGCCGGCACCGCCGAGCGGATTGGGGGGAGAGCGGAGCTTCGACCCCCCCCCATCGCTGGACCCTGGGACAGGTAAGTGTCCGATTATTAAAAGTCAGCAGCTGCAGTATTTGTAGCTGCTGACTTTTAATTTTTTTTTTTGAGAGAGATACACCTCTTTAAGCCTGATTGGTTTCTATGCAGAGCTGCACCAGGTTTTTGCACTCTCCTGTTTTTGTAAATAACCCCCAATGTTTCTGGTCAAGAAAGGCTTAAAATTCATAGAGGCAAACCAGCTTTTCCCCAATAAGCAGAGCCAGGTCATCCACAAGGCAACCTAGGCAGGTTTTGAGGGTTTGATGGATGTTCAGAGGGCCCAGCTACAACCTTCATATTCTTACAGCAAACCAAGGGGAAAGTGCAATTGGCCAAAGCTGTGCATGTACCGGTCACTGCACAAGGGAAGATGCAGTTGGTGTCAAATAGAAAGGAGCCTTACCAGTGCAGTCATGGCAAATGGGGCAAATTTTCTGTGCCTTTTCTTGCAAAATTTTTTAATGCCAATCAAAGGAATTGGGAGGATAGGTGAGCAAAGCTTCTGCCTTGCCTAAACCATGTCTGCCAGGAATCATCACCTGGGGTTGTGAAAGTGCCTACAACAGGGGTAGGCAACCTCGGCCCTCCAGCTGTGGCGAAACTACAAATCCCATCATGCCTCTGCCTCTAGGAGTCATGCCTGTGATTGTCAGGGTCTTGCAATGTCTCATGGGACTTGTAGTTTCAAAACAGCTGGAGGGCCGAGGTTGCCTACCCCTGGACTATATACACAATGGGGTTAATTTACTAAAACTGGGGAGTACAAAATCTGGTTCAGCTCTGCGTAGAAACCAATCCGCTTCCAGGATTTATTGTCAAAGCTTAATTGAACAAGCTGAAGTTAGCAGCTCATTGGCTACCCATGTAGAGCTGCACCAGATTCTGCACTCACCAGTTTTAGTAAATCAACCCCATTGTGTTTAGCAAAAGCAGGTAAAGGACGTAATGCTAGGGGTAGAATTTTTTGTTTACCTTCATATATATATAAAATGCATGAAGGTTAAAAACCTTGTGCCTTTACAACCACTTTAAACATAAAACTATAAAAAAAAAAAAAAAACAGTCCCTATACTGTAGTTGGGATTATCTTAAAGCTAATGGAAACAGGAAAGCTCTGCAAAATAAACAAAATATATCCAACGTAGATTATCAGACTAGATTCAGGCCCTCGCCTTCCTCCACAGAGCGGCAAAGTCCACTGTGCAGCCTTGCTAAGCAAAATGTGAAACGTAATATGGCTGCCGCCATGTGCGTAGATCATTACAAACTGTACATAGAAACAAGGCTTTTCAAACATTAGCACACAATGATATACAAATAGTAGATCACATTCATGTTTCGTGTTAAAAACGCCTAAACGTAATTTTAAAAATAACAAAGTTGCGTTGAAAGGCCAATTTTATCCAAATATTCTCATCATTACTTTTATCTCCTGGATGATGTTCAGTACTTTAAACGGTTCCCTTTGTGCCCAGGTACCAGCCCGTGGTCAAACCTGGTTGATATCCTGGAGGAGAAGAACGGGGCGGATTCCGAGCTGCTGGTGTTTGCCATGACACTTATCAACAAGGTAAGAAGAGACCGCCCTTGGCCGCTGCATTCACCCAACTGCTAAGAGCTTTGCAAGCTTGTGATCTGGCTTCTGTACGTGTGGGCCTGTCAGCTATGAATGCACTGGCTGTGGATTGCGGCTGTTTGGCAGTTTTGTGTGCTTAAGTTGGCATAATCCCAGTTCTTGAATGATTGGTTGGTACGGATGGTTACAAAACCTGAATTTTTTTTTTAAATGAAAATTCCCTTGATTAACTTTTAATGGTATGAGGTACAAAACAGAGCCAAATGGGCCTTCCCTGGCTCGTATGTACACATTGAACAGCTTAGAGAAAGAAAAGAACAAAACACTTTTAACAATGTAATCACTGATCACAATAAAACCTATAAGTACATTCGCGACCATCAAAATAAGAGTAGTAAAGAAGATGTAATAATATAGTTGATGGGTTCTCCTATGTGTGGTGCAGAGATAATGCAGGCAGCTCTTTTAAATCCTGGGGGAAACCATCTAAAGAACTACAATATCGGGGGAAACCCATCTAAAGAACTACAATATCCTGGGGGAAACCATCAAAAGTACTACAATAGCCTGGGAAAACCATCAAACGTACTACAATATCGGGGGAAACCATCAAAAGTACTACAATAACCTGGAGGAAACCATCGAAAGTACTACAATATCGGGGGAAACCCATCTAAAGAACTACAATATCCTGGGAAAACCATCAAACGTACTACAATATCGGGGGAAACCCATCTAAAGAACTACAATATCCTGAGGGAAACAACCAAAAGTACTACAATATCCTGGGGGGGAAATAACCCTAAAGTACTACAATATCCTGGGGAAACCATTGAAAGTACTAGAATATCCTGGGGGGAAACCATTGAAAGTACTACAATATCCTGGGGGAAACCATCAAAGTACTACAATATCCTGGGAAAACCATCAAATGTACTACAATATACTGGGGGAAACCATCAAATGTACAACAATATCGGGGGAAACCATTGAAAGAACTACAATATCCTGGAGAAAGCCATCGAAAGTACTACAATATCCTGGAGAAAACCATCGACAATACTACAATATCCTGAGGTAAACCATTGAAAGAACTACAATATCGGGGGAAACCATCTAAAGAACTACAATATCCTGGAGAAAACCATCAAAAGTACTACAATATCCTGGGGGAAACCATCAAAAGTACTACAATATCCTGGGAAAAACCATCAAAAGTACTACAATATCCTGGGAAAAACCATCAAAAGTACTACAATATCCTGAGGGAAACCATCAAAAATACTACACTATCCTGGGGGAAACCATCAAAAGAACTACAATATCCTGAGGGAAACCATCAAAAGTACTACACTATCCTGGGGGGAACCATCAAACATACGACAATATTGGGGGAAACCATCTAAAGAACTACAATATCCTGGGAGAACCATCAATAGAACTACAATATCCTGAGGGAAACCATCAAAAATACTACACTATCCTGGGGAAACCATCGAAAGTACTACACTATCCTGGGGGAAACCATCAAAAGAACTACAATATCCTGAGGGAAACCATCAAAAGTACTACACTATCCTGGGGGGAACCATCAAACATACGACAATATTGGGGGAAACCATCTAAAGAACTACAATATCCTGGGGGAACCATCAATAGAACTACAATATCCTGAGGGAAACCATCAAAAATACTACACTATCCTGGGGGAAACCATCGAAAGTACTACACTATCCTGGGGGAAACCATCAAAAGAACTACAATATCCTGAGGGAAACCATCAAAAGTATTACACTATCCCGGGGGAAACCATCGAAAGTACTACACTATCCTGGGGGAAACCATCAAAAGAACTACAATATCCTGAGGGAAACCATCAAAAGTACTACACTATCCTGGGGGGAACCATCAAACATACGACAATATTGGGGGAAACCATCAATAGAACTACAATATCCTGGGGGGAATCCATCAAAGGTACTACGATATCCTTGGGGAAAACCATCGAAAGTACAATATCCTGGGGAAAACCATCAAAAGGACTACAATTGTCCACACAGAATATTATCTTTCCCAGCTCCCTTCAGGTTGGGTAAACGTTAAGTAGGGGACTCAGAAGAGGCATTGGTGGATGTAGATTCTAACCAAAGCTCCCACACTTTGACACTTTTTTGGGCAGCCTTTAGATAGATAGGTGGCCTTATACAACGGGAGGGCAGAATTGTGAAAGAAAAGTTTAATGATGTTGGTTTATTGTTTAGAGCGGGGGTCCAAACTTTCTGAACAAAGAGCCAGTTTAGACTGAGGGGGGCCAGAATGTGTCCAGCGTGAGTAGGAAATGTTCTGGCGTCAGTGGGAGTTCTTGCTCCCTATGAACAGTCAGAACGTGGACGCTCCTAGTGGTCGGGGAGGTTGGGTGGTGGTGTCTAAGTGGAAAGGAGGGGGTGTGCAATATGTGATCAGACGCCTAGCTTTCCACTCCGACACCCCCGACTACTAAGAGCATCTGTGTTCTGATTGTTCATAGGAAACTCACCTTGGGGGGAGGTGGAGCACTTTGGGTGATCAACTAAAGTGAGAGAGACCTGCACTCCGTGTCCTTTCTTCACATCGCTTTCACCACTACTCTCCATTTATGGGACTCTTTGGCATCTCTCTTTATCCTGTATCCTGCTTCGTGAGCGCGATCGCGGGTCCCGCATCCTCGACGTCCGCGGGGATAACCGTCTCACGGAGAGGAAGAGCGGGGAGATGCTGATGTAAACAAGCATTTCCCCATTCTGCCTAGTGACACTGTCACTGATCACAGCTCCCTGTGATCGGGAGTGGTGATCAGTGACGTGTCGCACACAGCCCCTCCCCCCCACAGTTAGAATCACTCCCCAGGACACACTTCACCCCTACAGCGCCACCTACTGGTTAACCCCTTCACTGCCAGTCACATTTACACAGTAATCAATGCTTTTTTAATCTCACTGATCGCTGTATAAATGTGAATGGTCCCAAAATCTCGCAAAAAGTGTCCGAACCAAACCAATAAACGCTTATTGCGATTTTTTTTTTTTTTTTTTTTTAACCAAAAATATGTATTAGAATACGTATCGGCCTAAACTGAGGGGGAAAACATTTTTTTTTGATATTTTTTGGGGATACTTATTATAGCAAAAAATAAAAGGACGTCAAATTTGTTTGGGAGCCACGTCGCACGACCGCGCAATTGTCAGTTAAAGCGACGCAGTGCCGAATCGCAAAAAGTGCTATGGTCTTTGGCCAGCCAAATGGCCTGGGGGTTAAAGTGGTGTTTTCATAAAAAAAAAAAATAATAATTGGAAAAAAAAATTCACTCACCTCTAAATGCCCGTTGCTAGGGGGTCCCTCGTAGTCTGCCTCCTGCGTAGCCTCGACTGGTGACATCACTTCCCCTCGGCACAAGAAGGGCTCCCCAGTCATCTGGGACCTGTCAAATGTCCCAGATGACTGTGCGGCCAATCGCGGTGTGCGGCGCCGCTCGCGCATGCGCATTGGGTGCCCGGCCGGGTGCCCACAGTGGCAATCGGGGGGGGGGGGATTGTGGGGCTAGCGGAGCTCTTCGACCCCCCCGCATCACTGGACCCTGGAACAGGTAAGTGTCCAATTATTGAAAGTCAGCAGCTGCAGTATTTGTAGCTGCTGACTTTTAATTTTTTAAGGGATACACCTCTTTAAGTGGTTAAGCATGTCACAAGGGGGTCAACTGCAGGTCAGATGCACCTGCTAATGAATGATCTCAGAAGCTTATCGCTCCCTGATGCCATTGGCACAATCCCAAAGCCCATTGACATAAGACCTTAATGAGTGTGGCACTTGTACCTTCAATGGATTAGTCTTCCCGTATTTTCATGCAATCTCATTCCCTTGTGTTCCCATGTGATTTGCAGCCGACAGAGATGTGTATTTATGGAAGACATGACAGTAAGGTTTCACATTTCTGGCTTTGTTGTCGGTCCAGAATAGCCTATTGTGTGCCGCGTAAGAAGTCAGCCTGGAAATTATGACGGGTCCAGCGTGTGCCGGAGAACATCTTGTGGCTCTCCCTGTACCTGGCCTGGCTGTTCACACATTGAGGGGGGGGAGGGGGGGTCAATGAGTCCAGAACTCCATTCAAAACCCAACATTCAGTCACAAGCCGCGTCTGCTTTTTGTTTGCGGATAAACCTTTTTGGCAGAAACAGGATCTAGTCGAACAATTCTAGCCAAATATGTATAAAAAAATAAAAAACACACCACCCCTTTTCAGTTTATTTATAGCTTCCTTCAAAAGTTACGAAATAATTTGGCAATTCGTTTAGAAAGCGGTCTCTTAAGGACAGCTTCACCTTTAGAGACGTTTGAAAGAGATGCAATTTGGTAGCTCAGACTTTCGCAGCAAAAAAATCTATTAATTGAATATATGTAAAAAAAAAAAAATCCAGATGACAAGCGGCTAACGCGTTTCTCCAGTCTAAGGGCAGAAATGCGTTGGTTGCTTGTCTTCTGAAATTTTTGCATGTGCCTATATTCAATAAATTGATTTTGTGCCGTGAAAGGTCCAATCTAGGTCCATTCTCCTCCTGACTGTGGGTGCACTGTTTAGCCACCCCCCCCCCCCCCAGAAATATACCACCAGCCACCACTGAATGCAGCCCTCTTCAGATTGATAACCTGGTAGAAAGCTTATTAACCACTTCAGCCCCCGACCAATTGGCAGCCAAAGGACCAGGCCCCTTTGGGCGATTCGGCACTGCGTCGCTTTAACTGACAATTGCGCGGTCGTGCAATGTGGCTCCCAAACAAAATTGGCGTCCTTTTTTTCCCACAAATAGAGCTTTCTTTTGGTGGTATTTGATCGCCCCTGCCTGTTTTTATTTTTTGCGCTATATCAAAAATAGAGCGACAATTTTGAAAAAAATGCAATATTATTTTATTTTTGCTATAATAAATATCCCCAAAAAATATATAAAATTTTTTTTTTTTTCCTCAGTTTAGGCCGATACGTATTCTTCTACATATTTTTGGTAAAAAAAATTGCAATTCGCGATTATTGATTTGTTTGCGCAAAAGTTATAGCGTTTACAAAATAGGGGATAGTTTTATACCATTTTTATTAATATTTTTTTTTTTTACTAGTAATGGCGGCGATCAGCGATTTTTATTGTGACTGCGACATTATGGCGGACACATCGGACATTTTTGACACATTTTTGGGACCATTGTCATTTATACAGAAATCAGTGCTATTTAAATTCACTGATTCCTATGTAAATGACAGTGGCAGTGAAGGAGTTAACCACTAGGGGGCGGGGAGGAGTTAGTGTGACGTGTTGTGTGTTTTTTTTACAGTAGGCGTCGTTGCTGACGTCTGACGTCATTGATCGGCTTTCCCGATGACCGGGAACAGCAGATCAATTACAGGCAGTGTAGGAAGCGCGGGGAGAGGTTTGTTTACACAGACCTCTCCCCGTTCTCCAGCTCTGTGACCCGATCGCGGGACACCAGCGGCGATCGGGTCCGCTGGTCCCGCGGCCGTGGTCACGGAGCTCCCGACCGGGTCGCGAGTGCGCTGCCGGCGGCGCGCGCCCCACCCCACGGCTAGGCAATTAAAGGGCACGTATATATGCGTGCTTTTGCCTAGTCGTGCCATTCTGTAGACGTATATCTACAGGAGGTGGTCGGGAAGTGGTTAAAAGTGCCAAAATCATACTCCCGAAATGCCAAAGACGAACAAGTGCTGAATCGAACAAGACTCGGGTGACAGGAAGGTCAGGATGTAGATACATATCACCAGGATCCAGACATTAAGGCTTGCATCTTGATGCTTTAAGGAAGAGGGCTAGTCCCTCGAAACACGTCAACTTGCATGTCTAAACGATGTCTGGGTCTTAGTGATAGGCATCTACACCCGGTAATATATTACATGATTTGCTTTTAGTATGGGTACACTTAAAGTTGTCCTTAAATTAATTAACCCACTGCCTTGTATGCAGCCTACCTTGAATAATACTTACCTCCCCACCCCCGATCCAGCAATCTTTCTTGGACATACTCTCAAAATGCCAGATACAAACAAGGGTTGAATGAACAAGACCCAAGTGATAGGAAGGTCAGGATGTAGAAGCGGATCGCCAAGACCCAGACACCTTGATGCTCTGAGGAAGAGGGCTCATCCCTCGAAACAAGTCAACATGCTCATTTGAATGATGCCACAATCATTCCTGTGGGTAAGCTGCACTCCAAAGGACTGCTGGAAGCCACCATGAGTAGGACTACCCATAATGAGATAGAACCAAAAGGGAGCAGAGGCCTAGTGCATTACCTAGTACCAAGTTTAATAAATGTAAAAAATAAATTCAAAATAATACTATAAAAATGCTGGATGCAAATAAACATTGAATGAACAAGACCCAAGTGACAGGAAGGTCAAGATGTAGATGCGTAATCGCCAAGATCCAGACATCACCTAGATGTGCATGCTGACATGTTTCGAGGGACAAGCCCTCTTCCTCAGAGCATCAAGATGTCTGGGTCTTGGTGATACAGTGCCTTGAAAAAGGTATTCATATCCCTTGAATTTTTCTACATTTTGTCATGTTACAACCAAAAATGTAAATGTATTTTATTGGGATTTTATGTAATAGACAAAGTGGCACATAATTGTAAAGTGGAAGGAAAATGATAAATAGCTTTCAACATTTTTTTACAAATAAATATGTGAAAAGTGTGGTGTGCGTTTGTATTCAGCAAACATGTGGAAGAAGGTGATCTGGTCAAATGAGACTAAAACTGAACTTTTTGGCCTAAAAGCAAAACGCTATGTGTGGAGGAAAACTAACACTGCACATCACCCTGAACACACCATCCCCACTGTGAAACGTGGTGGGGATGCTTTTGTTCAGCAGGGACAGGGAAGCTGGTCAGAGTTGATGGGAAGATGGATGGAGACAAATACAGGACAATCTTAGAAGAAAACCTGTTAGTCTGCAAAAGACTTGAGACTGGGGGCGGAGGTTCACCTTCCAGCAGGACAACGACCCGAAACATACAGCCAGAGCTACAATGGAATGGTTTAGATCAAATAATATTCATGTGTTAGAATGGCCCAGTCACAGTCCAGACCTAAATCACATTGAGAATCTGTGGCAAGATTTGAAAATTGCTGTTCACAGACGCTCTCCATCCAATCTGACAGAGCTTGAGATATTTTGCAAAGAAGAAGAATGGGGCAGAAATGTCCTCTCTAGATGTGCAAAGCTGGTAGAGACATCCCCAAAAAGACTTGGAGCTGTAACTGCAGAGAAAGGAGGTTCTACAAAGTATTGACTCCGGGGGGCGCCATACAAATGTACACCACACATTTCATATACCGTATATACTCAAGTTTTTCAGCACATTTTTTTGCGCTGATAGTGCCCCCCTCGGCTTATACTCGAGTCAATCACTTTTCTGCAGCAGAAAATGACATTTTCCGACCCGACTTTGGGGCCCCGTATCTCGGGGCCTCTTGGTGCCAAGAACCCCAAATTTAGCGTGCAAACCCAGTGGAACCAACACTACAACATATCCAAATGGGGTTCCTAGCCCTAAGTGGCCCTGAGATACGGGGCCCCAAAGTCGGTTCTGAAAATGTCATTCTCTGCTGCAGAAAAGTGCTTGACATTTTCCAAATCGACTTTGGGGCCACTTGGTAATAGGAACCCCATCTTGATATATTGTAATGCTAGTTTGACTGAGTTTGCATACCAAATTTGGGGTTCCTAGCACCAAGTGGCCCCAAGATACGGGGCCCCAAAGTCGGTCAACTGTGTCCATCTGCAGTCATTTCGGGACCCTTTGGGTCCAGAGACCCCAAATTGGCTGCAGCTAGGGGGGCATCTAGGAACCCTTAACTACCAAGTTTGAAGTTCGGGGGACCTATGGCTGCAAATGGGCACAGTGAGGCTGCAAATGGGCATTGTTGACCCTCTTTTCCACTTACAGTAGCTGCGCATTTCACACCCTAGGCTTATACTCGAGTCAATAAGTTTTTCCATTTTTTTGTGGCAAAATTAGGTGCCTCGGCTTATATTCGGGTCGGCCTATACTCGAGTATATACGGTATTTATTTGTAAAAAATGTTGCAAACCATTTATCATTTTCCTTCCACTTCACAATTATGTGCCACTTTGTGTTGGTCTATCAGGAACAGGGCTTGAGGAAGAGGCTCTGAGGAAGAGGGCTTGCCCCTCGAAACATGCCAGCATGCACATCTAAATCAATTATGTGCCACTTTGTTGTTGGTCGATCACATAAAAACCCAATAAATAAAATTGACGTTTTTGGTTGTAACATGACAAAATGTGGAAAATTTCAAGGGGTATGAATACTTTTTCAAGGCACTGTACGCATCTACATCCCGACCTTCTTGTCACTGTTGATCATTGTAAGCACCCCTGTCAGTGGTAAATAGTTTGTCTCAACCCTCTTAACTGCTACTCCTGCAGGACAGCTTGATCTGTTTAAAAACAGACTGGCTGGATCACCAGATGAAAATAAAAGGGGGAAAGCCTAAAAAAAGAAAACAAATGCAGCCACCACATCTAAGTATTTGGTAAGCTGCTATATAATAAATGTTTACTGTTTGTTTTAATATCGCTTTGCACGGAATACTGGAAGACAATACATGTAGGGAGTTTATTTCCCTGATATATGGACAGCCTTCTCCTTCCCTTTAGATCGGGTCCCTGTTAGCATTACGTGTCGGTCTGTCTCAGCACGGCCGCACATATAATATGTTTTATGGCCGAGCAGCCACCTCATCATAGGCCGGCCTCACTATATTGTATTTTACATCCTCAGCCTGCAGGACGGGAGTGACATCAGCAGAGGCTCCGCCAACGCGGCCAGACGTCGTCCAAAGTGCAGAATGCCAAATACAGGCAGGAGAGAGGGAAGAGGTTTATAGAGACCATCGTTTCATAGAAAAGGGCAATATTAGCCCAACACATAGAAAGGAGATTTATATTGCATGTACTCCAGCAGCCCCTCCCCCCTCCCCTCCCCGGGATCTGTGGCTGTATAGCAGATATAGGAGGGTGACGGTGCTTTTTTGAGGACTTTATGCTTTATACCTTGGTGGGGACACCAGCCCTGCGCTTTAGTTTCAGATGAGGGGTCTCCACACAATCAAGGTTTTTTTCTGGCCCTCTGATGTAAGATGGACTCCCTTGTAAGGGGGGGATTCTGATGAGAACTCTCATGCAAGGGGGGTCTCTCATGAGAACTCTCATGCAAGGGGGGTCTCTCATGAGAACGCTCATGCAAGGGGGGTCTCTCATGAGAACGCTCATGCAAGGGGGGTCTCTCATGAGAACGCTCATGCAAGGGGGGTCTCTCATGAGAACGCTCATGCAAGGGGGGTCTCATGAGAACTCTCATGCAAGGGGGGTCTCTCATGAGAACGCTCATGCAAGGGGGGTCTCATGAGAACGCTCATGCAAGGGGGGGTCTCATGAGAACTCTCATGCAAGGGGGGTCTCTCATGAGAACGCTCATGCAAGGGGGGTCTCTCATGAGAACGCTCATGCAAGGGGGGTCTCTCATGAGAACGCTCATGCAAGGGGGGTCTCATGAGAACGCTCATGCAAGGGGGGGTCTCATGAGAACTCTCATGCAAGGGGGGTCTCTCATGAGAACGCTCATGCAAGGGGGGTCTCTCATGAGAACTCTCATGCAAGGAGGGTCTCTCATGAGAACTCTCATGCAAGGGGGGTCTCTCATGAGAACTCTCATGCAAGGGGGGTCTCTCATGAGAACTCTCATGCAAGGGGGGTCTCTCATGAGAACTCTCATGCAAGGGGGGTCTCTCATGAGAACGCTCATGCAAGGGGGGTCTCTCATGAGAACGCTCATGCAAGGGGGGTCTCTCATGAGAACGCTCATGCAAGGGGGGTCTCTCATGAGAACGCTCATGCAAGGGGGGTCTCTCATGAGAACTCTCATGCAAGGGGGGTCTCTCATGAGAACGCTCATGCAAGGGGGGTCTCTCATGAAAACTCTCATGCAAGGGGGGTCTCTAATGAAAACTCTCATGCAAGGGTGATCTCATGAGAACTCTCATGCAAGGGGGGACTCTGAGAACTCTCATGCAAGGGGGAACTATGATGAGAACTCTCATGCAAGGGGGGACTCTGATGAGAACTCTTGTGTAAGGGGGGACTCTGATGAGAACTCTTGTGTAAGGGGGGACTTTGATGAGAACTCTTGTGTAAGGGGGGACTTTGATGTAAGAGGTCTCTGATTGGGACTGTCACGTAAGGGGGGAAACTCTGATGGGGACTCCTATGGTAAGGGGAGACTCTGCTGGTCACTCTGATGTGAGGGGGGACACTCATGTAAGGCGGGGGGTAGCTGTGATGTAAGGGGGGCTCTGCTTGGGACTCTTATGTAATGGGAAATTCTCATATGAGGAGGGACTCTGATGGGGACGGTTATGTAAGGGGAGGGGCTCTAATTTAAGATGGACTTTGATGGAGACTCTCATGGGGACTGTCATGTGAGGAGAGACTCTGATGGAGATTTTGATGCAGGGGGGGGGGGACTTTAATGTAAGAGGTCTTTGATTGTGACTGTCATATAAGTGGGGACTCTGATGGGGATTTTGATTCGAAAGGGGAACTCTTATGTAAGGTGGGGGGGGGGGGGGGGGTCTAACGTTAGGGGGACTTTGATGGGGACTCTGATGTCAGGGGCTCTGATTGGGACTGCCATGTGAGGGATGAACTCCTATGGGGATTTTTATGATTGGGAACTCTGATGTAAGGAGTGACTGTGATGTAAGGGGGGATCTGCTTGGGACCCTTATGTAATGGGAAACTTTGATATGAGGGGGGACTCTGATAGGGACTGTTATGACATTTAAGATGGACTTTGATGGGGACTCTCGGGGCCACTTGGTATATGTTGTAGTGCTGGGTTTGCGCACCAAGTGGCCCCGAGATACGGGGCCCCAAAGTCGGTCAACTGTGTCCATCTGCAGCAATGTCATTTCGGGACCCTTTGGGTTCAGAGACCCCAAATTTTGACTGCAGATAGATGGGGCTTCTAGGAACCCTTAACTACCCAGTTTCAAATTTGGGGGACCTATGGCTGCAAATGGGCACAGTGAGGCTGCAAATGGGCACAGTGAGGCTGCAAATGGGCATTGTTGACCCTCTTTTCCACTTACAGTAGCTGCGCATTTCTCACCCTAGGCTTATACTCGAGTCAATACGTTTTCCCAGTTTTTTGGCTTATATTCGGGTCGGCTTATACTCGAGTATATACGGTACTTTTATTTGGCTTTGTGATGGATGCAGCCATTGGGTTGACCTGGGCGGGTCCATTAGTTGGCAGCTCCATAAAATTGGGGCTTTTAGTCCGGGATTTACGGCCCTAAATATCCTTTACGGCACAAATGCTACATTTCATGCATAAAAATCTTGGCGCCCAACTATGGCTGATAAACCTGCGCCAAAATCTACGCTCCAAAGTGAAATGCTCTGGGATGCCGTAATCCTGCTGGAGATGACTTCTCCGTGAAGTCTGTAAAGGAAGCCAGCCAGGGACTGATCAATAGCGGGCACCACACGAAACGGAAATGCCGGCTTTGGGCAGAGTAGGTTGTTAAAGTGGATCTCTACCCAAAACCTTCTCTCCCTTTTGTTTGAAAGTGGAACTCAACCCATCAATTTTATTTTTTTTTTTACTTTTTTCCCCAAAACTGTTCCATTTAAAGAGTAACTCCACATTTGTTAACCACCTCCATACTGGGCACTTAAACCCACCCCCCCCCCCCCCCTCCTATCCAGACCAATTTTCAGCTTTCAGCGCTGTCGCATTTGAATGACAATTCCGTGGTCAAACAACACTGTACCCAAATCACATTTTTATCATTTTTTCCCCCTAAATAGAGCTTTCTTTTGGTGGTATGTGATCACCTCTACGATTTTTATTTTTTGTTAAAAAAAATTGAAAAAGACAGAATTAAAAAAAAAAAAAAAAAATGTTTTTTTTTTTTTTTTTTTAATTTTGTTATAAAAATATTAAAAAATAGGTAATTTTCGTCCGTCATTGATGTATGCTGATGAGGTGGCAGTGACGGGCACTGATAGGTGGCAGTGACGGGCACTGATAGGTGGCAGTGACGGGCACTGATAGGTGGCAGTGACGGGCACTGATAGGTGGCAGTGACGGGCACTGATTGGCAGCACTGGTGGGCATTGCAAGTTGGCACTTGTGGGCATTGCAAGTTGGCACTTGTGGGCATTGCAAGGTGGGACCGATGTCCCTTTAAGATAAGCCGGTGATCGGCTTTTTTTTTCTCCTCCGCTGTCACCGTGAGGAGAAAAAAAAAAAACGATCACCGAGCTTTTGTTTTTAGCATGTGATCAGCTGTCATTGGCTGACAGCTGATCACATGGTAAGGGACCGGGACCCGCCCTTTACTCGGATCGCTGATCACCCGACTCTCAGTGACTCGGTGATCACAGCGCGCGTCCTACAGGGCGCACGCAGGGAGCATGCACAGGGGAGGACGTCATATGACGGCCTCCCGGTAATTGAGATCCGTGCTGTGGCCGTCGTTCGGCCATAGCGCAGATGTGAAGTGGTTAAGAAAAAATCCCCTCCCCCCTCTGGGTGATCTATGTACATTGCAAACTTCATTGGAGATTCCTACCTTTTGTTAATTTGAAGAAATAGCTGTTTGTTTCTCTGTGCCCATGTGCAGAGTGAATGGGAGTGACTATCAATCGGCTGCTGCACTTGCAGGGCTCTAATGAGGAAAGTGGCAAGGTCTGTCCCCCTATAGATGTGATTTCCCTTTGGGAAGATCTCACGAAAAATGACATTGCTGCAGGGGGTGCCCAAAATCTGACTTGTATCTTTGTTCAGACTTCTGGGAAAATCAGCCAATCACACAAGCAGGAAATTAAATTCCTGGGGGGGGGGGGGGGGGGGGGGTGCTCTGTATACCATCTGTGTACAGAGCGCCTCCAGGTGGCCATATTGCATTTTACAGAAAATTACAGCGCTGCAAATTGAAAAGGAACGGGAATTTTTAATGACATTCAATTACAATATGTATATGCTAGATTATTATATGATTTTGTTACATTGTATGCATTATATATATTTTTTTTTAAATTTGCTATTTTTCCCCCCCCCACAAAAGTGGAGTTACCCTTTAACTATTCCCTGCACTACACAAAACTAAACAAAGTTCTGTCTATAGACAATGCCTCTGACATCACAGTATACCCCTCCCCCATTGTTCCGAGCACTTCCCTGGTATGTGTGTGACCACCCTTCTCGCACAAAAGCTTGCTGGTCCTGAAACGCGTTAGCCATTACTGTGTGTGTGTAACTCTGCCTGAATGGAGAAGCACTGCGTGGAATGATGGCTGCTCACCGTTATGCATGCCCCTAACTTGCCCGAAAGTCTGGTCCTGGGAGCTTCTAATCCAGCTATTGTCTTTTTTTAGCAAATCCAATATTCAGGAGTGAAGGTGAGTTCTCCAATAGCGGTGAAGTCCTTTTCCAGTTTTGCATTTGGTGTGCTCCGGACTGTCATAGTGTAACCCCTTCCCATCCTTAGTAGGAGTTTGATATTGTCGGGTGAAAACATCCAATAACTGTCTAGCTTTTGACTCTTGGTTTTAAGCAGCGTTTGCTTGCACAGGCTCTTGAAATATCTATTGTGTCAGTGACCGGGGGGTAGGAAGGGTGTAGGGTGGGTGTTACTTACCGGGGGGAGGGTGTAGGGTGTTACTTACCGGGGGGAGGGTGTAGGGTGTTACTTACCGGGGGGAGGGTGTAGGGTGTTGGTGATCAGGGGGAGGGTGTAGTTTGTTAGTGACCAAGGGGTAGGGAGTTTGTAGGGTGTTATCCACGGGGAAGGGGGGGGGGGAGGGTATGATAGTGACCGGTGGGGTTAGGGAGGGTGTAATGTTTTAGTGATCAGGGGGTAGGGGAAGGGTGTAGGGTGTTAGTGACCGGGGGGTTAGGGAGGGTATAGGGTGTTAATGACCATGGGGTATAAAGGGTGTAGGGTTAGTGGCTGGGACGGTGGGTAGTGTAGGTTGTTGGTCACCGGGGGTGGGGGGGGTAGGGTTGGTAAGGTGTAGGGTGATAGTGACCAGTGGGGTTAGGGAGGGTGTAGGGTATTAGTGATCAAGGGGTAGGAAAGGTGTAGGGTCATAGTGACCGGGGGGAGGGTGTGGGGTGTTAGTGACCTGTTAGTGACTGGGGGGAGGCTGTAGGGTTAGTGGCTGGGGGGTTGGTAGTGTAGGGTGTTAGTCACCAGGGTGTAGGGAAGGTGTAGGTTGTCAGTAACTGGGAGGGGAGGGTGGGTGTAGTCTGTTAGTGACCGGAGGTAGGGAGGGTGTAGGGTGTTAGTGACCATGGAGTAGGAAGGGTTAGTGGCTGGGGGGGGGGGGGTGGTTAGTGTAGGGTGTTAGTCACCAGGGGGGGGTAGGGAGGGTTTAGGGTATCAGTGACTGGGGGGCGGTGTAGTGTGTTAGTGGCCGGAGGTAGGGAGGGTGTTGGTGTCTTGAGGGGTGGTTAGTGTAGGGTGGGGGAGGGAGGGTGTCATTGACTGGGGGGGGGGGGGGGGTGTAGGGTTTTATAAATCGGAGAGGGGGGGGGTTGGGTGGTAGAGAGGGCATTAGTGACCAGGGGGGAGGGTATAGGGTGTTAGTAACCAGGGGGTAGGGAGGGTGTAGGGGGTTAGCGATCAGGGGAGGGTGTAGTTTGTTAGTGACGGGGGGGGGGGGGGGAGTGATCAGGGGGTACGAAGGGTGTTAGTGACTGGGGGGGGATCAGGAGGAAGGGAGTTTGTAGCGTGTTAGTCACTGGGGGGGGGGCAGTTGTAGGGTGATAGGTTAGGGAGGGTGTAGGGTTAGTGGCTGGGACTGTGGGTAGTGTAGGTTGTTAGTCACCGGGGGGGGGTGTAAGGTGATAGTGACCGGTGGGGTTGGGGAGGGTGTAGGGTGTAAGGGTTTTAGTGATCGGGGGGTGGTGGGGGGTTGGGAGGGTGTTAGTGATTGGGGGAGGGTGTAGGGTGTAAGGGTTTTAGTGATGTTTGAAAGGTGAATCACACTTAAACCAGAACTCTCCTGCAGTCGGGGGAACTAGTGGCCTCCAAGGCGTGCTGAGACCTGTAGTCCCCCCGGCAGCCGGAGGGGCCGTTGTGTGACCATTCCTCATTAGACTGTCGCTCCTCCTTGCTGACTGTGACCCCCCGATAATATCGGGGTGCTTGTTGTCTCTACTTGTCTCACATTGATATTCTTGTGTTTGTACAGACGCTGGCTGCTCTCCCCGACCAGGACTCCTTCTACGACCTCACCGACTGTCTGGAGCAGCAGGGGATGGAGAAGCTGATCCAGCGACACATGAACAACAGGGGGACGGACCCCGATCTCAAGCAGCGGCTGGCTGTCTACGAGGTCAGTGCGAGGCTTTGCTGTAATCGCGTTTCCCCTTCCACAGGCTGACGGCTGAGTGATGTCCCCGGGCCGGGATTTCCTCCCGTGTTGCGGGACATGTCAGACGTTGTCTGTCCGTCACAACATCCAGCAGGCTTCTCGTCTCACCCAGGAAGTCGTCTTCATTCCTCACCGGCAGCGGCACGTGAGCGATGAGGTGCTGTCAGTAATGAGCCTGCGGAGCCGTCTGCTGACAGATGACATCCCTTCCAGACATACATTTTTCTGATGTTTAATGTTATTACACGAGCCAAACTGTAATAATTATCCAACAGTGTTTTTTGTACTTTCCCTTCATTTCAACAATAATCTTCCTATGAGATTATGGGGCTGATCTACTAAAACTGGAGAGTGTAAAATCTGGTGCGGCTCTGCCTACCAAACCAACCGGCTTCCAGGTTTTATTGCCAAAGCTTAACCACTTCCTGCCCACGCTATAGCCTATAGGCCAGTGATGGCGAACCTTGGCACCCCAGATGTGTTGGAACTATATTTCCCATGATGTTCCCTCTACACTGCAGAGTGCACGAGCATCATGGGAAATGTAGTTCCAAAACATCTGGAGTGCCAAGGTTTGCCATCACTGGCCTATAGCTTACTTTGCCAGGATGGCGTACATGGACGTCCTCCCGTGATCGTGCTGCCCGTTCGCCCCCTGCAGCACTGCAGCCCCCTAATTATTAAGTCCTTCAGCTGATCACAGGATGTAGGCACAAGCCAGTTATCGACTTTTCCTTCCTCATGCTGACAGCAGTGCCCACCAGTGCTGCCAGTCAGTGCCCACCAGTGCCATGACTAAGGACTAACATCCGAAAAGCGTTGGCTGTTTTACAGCTTTGTACATGTATTTAATAAAGAAATAACATTTTGGATGTCATCCTGAGTGTCGACCATCCCTTTCCTTACTCTAGTGCCCGCCAGTGATGTCAATCTGTGGCCGCCAGTGCTGTCAAACTGTGGCCGCCAGTGCTGCCAATAGGTGCCCGCCAGTGCGACCAATCACTGCTCCAAATTTGTGCCCGCCAGTGCGACCAATCACTGCTCCAAATTGGTGCCCGCCAGTGCGACCAATCACTGCTCCAAATTGGTGCCCGCCAGTGCTGTCAATCTGTGGCCGCCAGTGCTGCCAATAGGTGCCCGCCAGTGCGACCAATCACTGCTCCAAATTGGTGCCCGCCAGTGCGGCCAATCACTGCTCCTAATTGGTGCCCGCCAGTGCTGCCAATCAGTGCCCGCCAGTGCGGACAATCACTGCCCCTAATCGGTGCCTGCCAGTGCTGCCAATCGGTGCCTGCCAGTGCGGCCAATCACTTCCCCTAATCAGTGCCCGCCAGTGCTGTCAATCTTTGCCCGCCACTGCTGTCAATCTGTTTCCATGCCAGTGCTGTCAATCTGTTTCCATGCCAGTGCTGTCAATCTGTTTCCATGCCAGTGCTGTCAATCTGTTTCCATGCCAGTGCTGTCAATCTGTTTCCATGCCAGTGCTGCCAATCACTGCTCCTAATCGGTGCCTGCCAGTGCTGCCAATCACTGCTCCTAATCGGTGCCTGCCAGTGCTGCCAATCACTGCTCCTAATCGGTGCCTGCCAGTGCTGCCAATCGGTGCCCGCCAGTGCGGCCAATCACTGCCCCTAATCAGTGCCTGCCAGTGCTGCTAATCGATGCCCACCAGTGCTGACTAATCAGTGCCTCATCATCAGTGTCGCCTATCATGCCGCCTATCAGAGCCCATTGGTGCATCCTCATCAGCGGACATTAGTAAAGGAGAAAAATGACCTGTTTACAATTTTTTTTAACAAACTATGAAAGATATTTATTTTATTTTTGTTTTTTTTACATTTTTCATTTTTTTTTTTGTGTTGTTTAGCAAAAAATTTAAAAAACCCAGTGGTGATTCAAGTGGAAGTAAATCCATTGATTTAACGGTTTCATAAAAAGTTACCGGGAATGCTAACTGTGACATTGGTTGTGCTCTCAACCAAACTGTCAAACCATCCAATGGCTGCTGTCATAACTGATCACATGTGCAGCATCATGGCAGTTGAACATGAAAAAGAGACCAAGGTGGCAGCTTCCTTGGCTGAAAAAGATGGGAGGGTTTACTTCCACTTTAAATACCACCAAAAGAGAGCTCTATTTGTGTGGAGAAAAAAAAAAATAATAAAAATGTCAT
The DNA here is from genome assembly GCA_028564925.1 of Lithobates sylvaticus. Classification (NCBI taxonomy): domain Eukaryota; kingdom Metazoa; phylum Chordata; class Amphibia; order Anura; family Ranidae; genus Lithobates; species Lithobates sylvaticus. The sequence continues at coordinate 10,395,855 of CM053034.1, forward strand.
ATGGGTACAGTGTTGCATCACCGCGCAATTGTCATTCAAAGTGTGACAGCGCTGAAAAGTGGTCTGGGCAGGAAAGGGGTAAAGGTGCATATTACATAAGACCAATAAAAAAAAGGATTTTTAATATAGAAATGTTGGCTTACTAAAAAGTCCGTCCATGTACAGTATAGTAGGCACTCAATACTTGGTCGGGGCTCCTTTTGGCATGGAGGTGATCAGCCTTGCGTGGCATGGAGGTGATCAGCCTGTGGCACTGCTGAGGTGTTATGGAAGCCCCAGTTGCTTTGATAGCGGCCTTCAGCTCGTCTGCATTGTTGGGTCTGGGGTCTCTCATCTTCCTCTTGACAATACCCCACAGATTCTCTATGGGGTTTAGGTCAGGGCATACCATGATCATGTGACCAGGTATTGGTAATTTTGTGTGGCAGGTGCCCAAGTCCTGCTGGAAAATGCAGATGCCAATCAGTGCCCACAATGGATGCCAATCAGTGCCCACAATGGGCATCACTGATTGGCATGCATTATTGTTTGGCACTGATAGGCAGCATTGTTTTGTATTGATGGATGCCAATCAGTGCCCATCCGTGCCACCTATCGGTGCCCATCCGTGCCACCTATCGGTGCCCATCCATGTCATTTATCAGTGCCCATCTGTGCCGCCCATCCATGCCGCCCATCCATGCCCATCGGTGCCGCCCATCCATGCCCATCGGTGCCGCCCATCCATGCCCATCGGTGCCGCCCATCCATGCCCATCGGTGCCGCCCATCCATGCCCATCGGTGCCGCCCATCCATGCCCATCGGTGCCGCCTATCCATGCCCATCGGTGCCGCCTATCCATGCCAATTTGTGCCACCTATCAGTGCCCATCCGTGCCGCCCATCTGTGCTGCCTATCAGTGCCACATATCAGTGCCCATCAATTCCACTTCAGTGCCGGGCACTTAAACGCTTTCCTGCCTAGACCAATTTTCAGCTTTCAGAGCTGTCGCACTTTGAATGACAATTGCGCGGTCATGCTACACTGTACCCAAATGAAATTTTTATCATTTTGTTCCCACAAAATAGAGCTTTCTTTTGGTGGTATTTGATCACCTCTACGTTTTTTATTTTTTGCTAAACAAATAAAAAAAGACCGAAAATTTTAAAAAAAAAAAATGTTTTTTTTTTTTGTTTCAGTTTCAAAACTTTGTAAACAAGTAAGTTTTCTCCTTCACTGATGGGCACTGATGGGGCTGCACTGACGGGCACTGATAAGGCGGCACTGATGAGGTGGCACCAATGAAGTGGCACTGATAAGGTGGCACCAATGAAGTGGCACTGATGAGGTGGCATTGATAGGTGGCACTGATGGGCACTGATAGGTGGCACAGACTGACACCCCGCAACAACGATCGCGGCGATGCACGCCCCCGGGAGCGCGCAGCGACTCAATATCCTGAGGACGTCATATGACGCCCGGTCAAGACTTTGCCGCAGTCATTTTGCTATAGGGCAGGCGGCAAGTGGTTAAAAGAAAGAAATGCTTGAAATCTATCACTTTGTGTGTAGTGAATCTCTATATAATATACAAGTTTCACTTTTTGAATTGCATCACTGAAATGAATAAACTTTTTGATGATATTCTGTTATGAGATGCACCTGTAGATCGCGTCGGAAGATAACGACGTCCGTTTCAAGTCATATTAGTCAGACAGATACTTGCCTGAGTTTCCCCAACACGGCAGTCGGATGTCACAACAGGTCGTCTTGCGGATAAACTGACATAATGAAGATTGACGGCGGCTGCGGGTGATGATCCCCGACAGCTCCTTTGTCAGTTTCCGCTCGGATTACAGAAGGATAACACTTCTTCTATCTTCCACTCTCCCTGGGGGGGGGGGGGGGGGGGGGTCTTCTCTAAACCTGTTTGACTATTGCAAAATGAGGTATGGATTTGTAGTACATTGTGTACAACAAATGAGGGAGTGACGGTATGACACCAGCGGCACGAGTTAATTGAATTGTCCCTGTTAACTTAAAGGGGTTGTAAAAGTTCATGTTTTTTTTCACCTTAATGCATCTTATCCTGTGCTCACCACTAGAAAAAAGAAGCAGTTAACCAGGGGCGGACTGACAACACATGGGGCCCCCGGGCAATAGGAGATTATGGGGCCCCCGGGCAATAGGAGATTATGGGGCCCCCGGGCGATAGGAGATTATGGGGCCCCGGGCGATAGGAGATTATGGGGCCCCCGGGCGATAGGAGATTATGGGGCCCCGGGCGATAGGAGATTATGGGGCCCCCGGGCGATAGGAGATTATGGGGCCCCCGGGCGATAGGAGATTATGGGGCCCCCGGGCGATAGGAGATTATGGGGCCCCCGGGCAATAGGAGATTATGGGGCCCCCGGGCAATAGGAGATTATGGGGCCCCCGGGCAATCGGAGATTATGGGGCCACACAGTATACAATCACACAGTATACACATACATGTTTCTATTGGCTGAGAAGGTACTGGAGAGGTGGGGCAGCTAAAATTTCTCAGGATTTTTAGACCAAGAGGATGTCGGTAAGGGACATTTCAAAAACAGATGTACAAAAAACACAGATTTTTACATACTGTCCCTGGTTTTACTGAGGCTGGCAAACCTGATGGGGCCCCCTAGTGGCCCTGGGTCCTCGGGCAGTGCCTGAGTGGCCGAATGGTCAGTCCTCCCCTGCAGCTAACCCAAGCAGTGCCAGAACATTGCATGGGTGATTATATATATATATATATATATATATATATATATATATATATATATATATATATATATATATATATATATATATATATATATATATATAAATTGCCTAGGGATGGACTTTATATGACATCATTTGCAGATCTAAGTTCATCCCTTTGATCTGCAGATGAATGAACAGAATGATACAAAAAGTAACAATATGTTATCTTGTTTATAAATACTGACTCCGCCTGCTTTTTTCACAGCTATAGCTGCTGACTTTTTCTCAGAGTATATAGTAGTATATAGTTATTCTACTTCAGTTCCTGTTGCAAACAGAGCCGGCACCTTGTGGGATTGTGGAGACAGCTGTTTTGGGAGAAGTCTTTACCTTGGAGCGGTGATTCTTTGTATATAGTAATGCAGCTTTGATTAATGAAAGGCGCCATTTACTATATACAGGGAGGGGGTCCCAGAAGCAGGGCAGAGAGACTTGACGTGCCCCACATGCCCTGTGTACCAGTGGCGCCTGGTGTTTTTTTGTTTGGGGGGGGCGGCAAACAACCACCCCCCTGACACCTCACCCCCCCCCCCGCTGTGTGCCGGTTGCTCCACCGGCACTTGCCCCATATAGGCGGTGGGCATCCGAGGAGCAGCGGGGATCGGGGCTTCAAGCAGTGGCAGGGATCGGGCATTGGAGGGCATCCAGGCATCGGCGGCTCTTCTCCTTGCTTCAGCCGTGCATCTCCTCCCCTCCTCCTAGGCGTCCTATAGGAGTGCTTGTCCTTGCAGCCAATCCGGTGACGGGTATCACACCCGCTTCCCGATTGCCCGGGAGAAGGATCAGTGTTGCAACAGCGAGTATTTATTCACTGTTGCAACACACCTGGGTGGGCTCCGGTTGCAATGCTCTGCGGCCCGAGCCCGCCCTATTTTGAAGCCTATCAGTGCTTAAAAAAAAAAAAAAAACGTCATAGGAATTCAAGCATCCGGTGTCCTGAAAGGGGCCGGGCGCATAGATAGGAAGCATGGATGGTGGGGGTGGGGGCTGTCCTTGCCCCCACAATGGATGGGCCGCCCCTGCAGTGTGTACAATGATGTTTTTTTTTTGGATTTGTGTAGCACTCTCAAAGTCTGCAACTTGTTAAGGGACATGTCAGGCAATCTATTTGTAGCGCTCACCTCTATGGCTTAGCTACAAATGACTCCAAGAGGGCAATGTGTACACCAACCCAATCCTCTAGCACTAGCAGCGACCGATCGCAATCGACCCAAGCCGCTAAGAGCCCGAATCGCAAAATCGCCCATCTGACATGGTCTTTTATATGAAGTACGTGTCCTCGTCTGCGTTCTGCTGGCTTCCTATATCTTCCCTGTAGACTCTCCGCACTCTATCAGACCTCAGAGTTCTGTTTGTCTTTTGCTGCGATTTCCTCTTCCAGTCTTCCGCTCTGCTCTCCGTATTTGTCTTTGGACAGATAAGGAAGAAGTCGATCCTTTTAAGTCAATAACGGAAGGTGGATAGCAGGAAGGTGGGAATCGGGAACACAGCCGGTATTATTACTCGCTAGCTGCGGGGGACCTGGGAGTGTTTTTGTTGTTTTTTTTTTTTTACGTGTCCTATTCCTGGTGCTACCGTTGTTTCAGACAAATGCCAAAGGATTCCTACAGTGCCTTGAAAAAAGTATTCATACCCCTTGAAATTTTCTACATTTTGTCATGTTACAACCAAAAACATGGTCTGTGACTGGCCGGAGCCGCGTGACGTCACTCCCGCATCAACGCGGGAGCCCCCGGTCACGGTGCACGCTGGGGAAGGAACGGTTCGCAGGGCCGTTTCTTCACTGCGCATGCGCTACATGGCAAATATCTCACAGCGAACGTTTATGAGATATTTTCAGTACATATAGGTAAGCCTTATTATAGGCTTACTAGAGCTGGGCGATTTTCTAAAAAAATAAAAAATAAATCTGCGATTCTTTTTTTTTTTTGATGGACAACGTGCCGGTCCTGAGGAGCTGCGGGCAGGAGTTTTTAGGCGAGGCCGCGGCTACGGCCTAGTCCGCAGCGTCCGCCCTCGCAGACTAGGCTGAAGCCACGGCCTCGCCTAAAAACTCCTGCCCGCAGCTCCTCAGGATCGGCGCGGTGTCAGCGCTGGTCCTGGTGAAATTTTTTTTTTTTTTTTTTTAAATCGATTTGCTGAAAAATTTGAATCGATTTGACCTCTCAACTCGATTCAAGATTCAAATCGATTTTTTCCCCAGCCCTAAGGCTTACCTATATGTAAAAATAGGTCAGGGGGGTTTACAACCACTTTAAAGGTTATCAATTTAGAGTTGATATGCGGTGTGTAGGAGGGGACTTTAAAAACATTGTTTTTTTTTTATATAATTAATTTTTTTTACACTGTATTTTTATTTATTTTTTTACTTGGCTAACAAGCCCCCTGTGTGATTGCATATAGCAGTGATGGCGAAACTTGGCCCCCCAGATGTTTTGGAACTACATTTCCCATGATGCTCAACTACACTGCAGACTGCAAGAGCATCATGGGAAATGTAGTTCCAAAACATCTGGAGTGCCAAGGTTCACCATCACTGGCATATAGCGTTGGGAAGGTGACAGGTCCTCTTTATGGAGACCTCTGGGGTCTTAGACCCCCCCAGTGTCTCCCCTGCCCTCCAATGCAGCTAATCAAGCACAGATTGTGCCTACTTAGCTGAATCTTTGGCTACACTACATAGTTAGCTAGGCCGAAAAAAGACACAAGTTCAACCATAAAAAAAATAAAAAATATCGTACAATCCAATATACCCAATTCTATACCACAGTTGATCCAGAGGAAGGCAAATAACCCCAGCAGAGCATGATCCAATTTGCTTCAGCAGGGGAAAAAATGTCTTCCTGATCCCCCGAGAGGCAATCGGATTTTCCCCGGATCAACTTTACCTATAAATGTTGGTACCCAGTTATATTATGTACATTTAGGAAAGTATCCAGCCTTTCTTAAAGCAATCTACTGAGCCAGAACCACCTCTGCAGGGAGTCTATTCCACATTTTCACAGCTCTTACTGTGAGGAAACCTTTCCTTATTTGGAGATGAAATCTCTTTTCCTCCAGACGTAAAGAGTGCCCCCTTGTCCTCTTTGTTGACTGTAAAGTGAATAACCCAACACCAAGTTCACTATATGGACCCCTTATATATTTATACATGTTGATCATATCCCCCCTTAATCTCCTCTTATCAAGAGTGAATAAATTCAGTTCCTCTAATCTTTCCTCATAGCTGAGCTCCTCCATGCCTCTTATCAGTTTGGTTGCCCTTCTCTGCACTTTCTCCAGTTCCCCGATATCCTTTTTGAGAACTGGAGCCCAAAACTGAACTGCATATTCCAGATGAGGTCTTACTAATGATTTGTACAGATGATATCTCTCTCTCTCTGGAGTCCATACCTCTCTTATACAAGAAAGGACTTTGCTTGCTTTGGAAGCCGCAGCTTGGCCAAGGAACCGTGACCCCGGAAGTGATGTGATACATGTTGCCTCCGGGGTCATTAGTCACATGGGGGGGGGGGGGATTGGGGAACAGGTGTTCCCCTCGCACCCCCTGCCTTTTCTGTCTTAGCCGTTTCTCATAGGCAGGCTGGTGTCCATGACAGGTTCACTTTTAATTTTTAGTGACCCGCGTTCCCACTGACCGATCATTAGCAACAGTCGCTGTTTGCTGAGATTCTGGCAGCCTGATAACGGAGATTGATAACGGAGGGAGACATTATTACTCACATTCCTTGGCACAGAATCCAGAGCCTAATATTTACCCGCTGGTCTTCTGTCACTAGGAGGCGGCTCTGGTGACTCAGCCTGGAGTGTCAGGACTTACCTGTCGTCAGTGGAGCTTCCACTCCCTCCGGAATGCCAGCGTGTTTATTGTAGGTGTGTATTTATTGTGTGTGACACCTTCCTGGGGTCATGTGACCGCACTTCCCACAGAAGCCATATTGTTTGTGTATCATGTATTTTATTCATTAACCACTTGCCTACCGGGTGCTTTCACCCCCCCCCCCCTTCCTGCCCAGGCCAATTTTCAGCTTTCAGCGCTGTTGCACTTTGAATGACAATGGCGCGGTCATACAACACTGTACCCAAATGAAACTTTTATTATTTTTTTCCCCCCACAAATAGAGCTTTCTTTTGGAGGTATTTAATCATTGCTGGGGGGTTTTAGTTAAACAAATTAAAAAATTACCGTAAATTTGAAGAAAAAACTTTTTTCTTTGTTTCTGTTATAAAATGATGTAACTAAGTACGTTTTCTCCTTCAATGACGGGCACTGATGAGGCGGCACTAATGGCGAGGCGCTAATATGCGGCACTGATGAGGCGGCACTGATGGCGAGGCGCTAATATGCGGCACTGATGATGCGGCACTGATGATGAGGCACTAATATGCAGCACTGATGATGAGGCACTAATATGCAGCACTGATGATGAGGCACTAATATGCAGCACTGATGATGAGGCACTAATATGCAGCACTGATGGGCACTGATGATGAGGCACTAATATGCAGCACTGATGATGAGGCACTAATATGCGGCATTGATTTGCAGCACTGATGGACACTGATGATGAGGCACTAATATGCAGCACTGATGATGAGGCACTAATATGCATCAATGATGGGCACTGATGATGAGGCACTAATATGCAGCAATGATGGGCACTGATGATGAGGCACTAATATGCAGCACTGATGATGAGGCACTATATGCAGCACTGATGAGGCACTGACAGGCATTACTGATGGACACTGATAGGCATCCCTGATGGACACTGATTTGGCATCCCTGGTGGGTACATGTTGGCACTGCAGGTTGGCACTTGTGGGCATCTTTAATGGGTCTGCACTGATAATCGATGCACTGATTATCAGTGCAGACCCCTCTGTCAGGAGAGCTGCTTATTGGCTCTCCTCTACTCGCACCCTGTCAGTGCAAATGGAGGAAAAGCCAATAAACGGCACTTCCTGGTTACCATGTGATCAGTTGTGATTGGACACAGCTGATCACATGGTAAAGAGCCTACGTCATACGCTCTTTACCTAGATCGGAGATGCGGCGTGTCAGAGCGATACACCGCACTACCGATCGCCTCGCTGCGTGCATCATATGGCACCCAGCCAGGATAATGAAACCATCACCCGGCAGTCATTTTGCTATGGGCCGGGCAGGATGGGGTTAATGACCCTTGCAGGAGTTGCAGTGCGGCCCACCTGGTGCTTTAGTGCAGGTGCAGCATCCAGCTTGTCTGCAGGCAGCCTATAAAAGTCTATGGCAGTTTGCGGCTGAATGCTGTACCGACATCTAGGGCCCCGGCATCTAGGGTCCCGCCTACATAAGGAACAAGGTCCCAGCAGCAATGTATCAGTATGCCGCTTTGCCTACATTGTCCTTCGCCTGCTGTACATTGGTAATAAAGGACATCTGTGGTGTGTGCCCTTAGGCAGGACTTGCGATCTCTGAGCAATGCGAGTTCAGCCATACAGTTGTATGGCTGAACTCGCATTAGATTTGCACAGAAAATAGTGCATGGACTTGTTTTTCCCCCGCACTAGAATCGTGTTCTCACCTATGCGATCCGATTCATGTTGGAGAGGGTGGATGGCAAACAGGATGTCTCAATGATTAAGCCTTTTGAGTGAAATGTATTGGAGCTGGTGAATGACAAACAGGATGGCTCCATGATTAAGCCTTTTTGGGTGAAACACGTTGAGTGGGTGATTAACAGGCGGGATCTTATGCAGTGAATCTGAGTTGCCCGAATACACTGTTCACAGGTCGCACTGTGATGGTGTCATTAAGACACCCGCAGCGGTTCGCACAACTGCGGGAGAGGAGCGATGCGGTAACTGGCGCTGGAATCGCGCTGGTTCCCGCATCGCACTAGTGTGAACCCAGAGTAAATGTTTAAAATGGTTTAGACGCCTTTCACACTTGTGCGACTTGGGACCGCAAAGTCGCATGACAAGTCGTACTCCCATGATTTCCAATGAGTACCGTTGTCGCACCGACTTCAGAGTAGTCCCTGCTCTACTTTGGCCCGACTTTGATGCGACTTGAGGTCCATAGAGCACAAGCTTACACAGGCATGCCCTGAAATCGCATGACTTTCATGTCGCGGCAGTGTAAAGGGGGGCCTTACAGGTTGACTTTAAGCAGCATGCAGCGATTGTTATTTACGGCTCTTCCTGTGTTTTTTGCAGAGCGCATTAAGACTCGAGGACGATAACAGCGAGGAGTCTTCCAGCGGCCCCCGGAAGGATCGAAGGAAGAACTCGTTAGGGGGGGAAGAGGTCCGGCGCCCGAGGCGGTCCATGGGCAACAGTGCGGAAATGTGGGCGAAAACCAAGCCTGTTACTGCACCAGCAGCGCCCCCTGTGGAGAACACCACCCCTGTGCAGTCTGCTTATAAACCGAGCACCTTGCAGAGGCCTACGGTCAGCATTGTGCCGCCTTCACCACCCAAACAGCCGCCGGTGGAGAATTCTCAGCCCCCCAGTCCCCCCCCTAGTGCCGGAGAGAGGAGCCCAGAAGTCGAGTCTCCTGATGTCTCTTCACCAGAACTGTAAGTGTTTGTCTGCTGTAGACTATTGTGGGGTCTGAAATCTAGCAGCAAATTACCCTGTTAGGGTATTCAGTCCAAAGTTCCCGTTTTCAATATTAAACCTGAACATGCATTTAATGTGCGCATGCGCTCTCCTTTAGCTGAGGGCAACTACAGAAGCAGGAGAGCGCACGTGCGCAGTTTAAACAGCCCTGAATGACCGCTAGGTGGCAAACGATTGAAGTGTCCAGCCTATCCTGCGTATTTACAACAGTAAAGTTAGCCCAATTTTTTTTTTTTATATTGTGAAAGATAATGTTACGCGAGTAAATTGATACCCAACATGTCACGCTTCAAAATTAAGCTCCGCTCGTGGAATGGCGACAAACTTTTACCCTTAAAAATCTCCATAGGCGATGTTTAAAAAAATTCTACAGGTTGCGTGTTTTAAGTTACAGAGGAGGTCTAGGGCTAGAATTATTGCTCTCGCTCTACCGATCGCAGCGATACCTCACATGTGTGGCTTGAACACTGTTTTCATATGCAGCCACTACTCGCGCATGCGGTCGCTTCGGCACGCAAGCTCGGCGGGACGGGGCGTGTTTTAAATTTTTTTTATTTTATTTATTTTACCTTTTTATTTTTACACTTCTTAACAAAAAAGTTTCACTTTTATTCCTATTGCAAGGAATGTCCTTGTAATAGAAAAAAAGCATGACAGGACCTCTTAAAGCGGAGGTTCACCAAAAAGTGAACCTCTGCATTTCGGATACCCCCCCCCCCCCTCCGGTGTCACATTTGCGCATGCGCAGTAGGGAACCGGGAAGTGAGACCGCAACGCTTCACTTCCTGATTCCCTCACCGAGGATGGCGGCGAGGGCAGCCGAGAAACGAGCGATTGCTCGGCTTCGGCTGCCAACATCGCGGGCACCCTGGACAGGTAAGTGTCCATTTATTAAAAGCTTGTAGCTGCCGGCTTTTAATATTTTTTTTTTTTTGAGTGGACCCCCGCTTTAAATATGAGACCTGGGGGGGTCAAAAAGTCCTCACATCTCATATTTACACTAAAATGCAATAATAAAAAAAAATATGGCCCTTTAAGAGCTAGTGACGTTTTTGATGTCGCTTCCGCCCTGCAATGTTATGGAGACGGGTGGGGGTCATCTTCTTCCCGTCACTCGTCTCCATGTCTAACCAGGAGAAGGATCCGATCGCTACCGACGGCTCTGGTAAGCGGTGGAGGACGCTGAAGAAAAGGATACCGGGGTTATGGCAGCTATCTGCTGCCATAATAACGATATTCCTCTTCAAAGTACCGCCGGGAGCGGCGCGCTCCCGCGCCGGTCGGGACCCCTGCGATCGTCTCACGGGAAAGCTGAACGGGGAGACGCGGAAATAAACAGCATCTCCCCGTTCTGCCTAGCAACTAGTGACGCCGATCTCTGCTCCCTGTGATTGGAGCAGAGATCAGCATTCACTAGCTGACAGCCACGACCCCCCCCCCCCCCCCCACAGTAAGAAACACATCTCTAGGCATACTTAACCCCTACACTGCCACCTAGTGGTTAACCCCTTCACTGCCAGTGTCATTTATACAGGAATCAGTGCATTTTAAATAGCATTGATTGCTGTATAAATGACAATGGTCCCAAAAATGTGTCAAAAATGTCCGATGTGTCCGCCATAATGTCGCAGTCACAATAAAAATCGCTGATCGCCGCCATTACTAATAAAAAATATAATTATTAATAAAAATGCTATAAAACTATCCCCTATCTTGTAAACGCTATAACTTCTGCGCAAGCCAATCAATAATCGCTTATTGCGATTTTTTTTTACCAAAATTATGTAGAAGAATACGTATCGGCCTAAATTTTTTTTATATATTTTTGGGGGATTTATTATAGCAAAAAATAAAAAAAGAATGCTTTTTTTTTTTTCAAAATTGTCGCTCTTTTTTGTTTATAGCGCAAAAAATAAAAACCGAAGGGGAGATCAAATACCACCAAAAGAAAGCTCTATTTGTGGGGGAAAAAAAGGACGTAAATTTTGTTTGGGAGCCACGTCGCACGACCGCGCAATTGTCAGTTAAAGCGACGCAATGCCGAATCGCAAAAAGGGGCCTGGTCCTTTGGCTGCCAATTGGTCCGGGGCTGAAAGTGGTTAAAGCAATTCAGTGCTGCCACCTATGGGATGGTTGTGGGCATGCTTCTATAACTGGTTCACATGAGCTGCACTGATTGGTGTCGATTCCCGGTGCATCGCACTGTTAACCTTTTAATTTCACAGAACTGTTGCAGGGAGATCTTCCTTTAGACGTCTGTGTCTCATGTATACATTTTTATTGCATACAATGTATGTATTGTACCTGTCAATATAAGCAATGATATAACATAAAAACCCTTTTCCCTTTGTGTGCAGGTCGAGCCCGGAAAGTGTCAGCACTCACAGCAGCAGCTGTAACATTTCCCTGTCGAAATCCACCCCGGAGGCAGACAACTTGCCCATGGTCGCAGATCGGGGGATATTTAAGTAAGTTGTCTACTGCGACTTTGTGTATGACGACTGATGACATCTACTGCGACTTTGTGTATGACGACCGATGACCTCTACTGCGACTTTGTGTATGACCACCGATGACCTCTACTGCGACTTTGTGTATGACGACTGATGACCTCTACTGCGATTTTGTGTATGACTGGTGACCTCTACTGCGACTTTGTGTAGGAGCATGTCCTCATTTGGTAACAATGTGTCAAAGAAAAGGGGCGCACGTCAATGATGTCACAGTTCTTGAGATCAGTGTATTTGGGTAACTCAGATCCACTGCATAAGATCCTGCCTGTTCACCCACTCAACGTGTTTCACCCAAAAAGGCTTAATCATGGAGACATCCTGTTTGTCATTCACCTGCTCCAATACATTTCACTTAGGTGGATGTCTCCATGATTAAGCCTTCTAAGTGAAATGTGTTGGAGAGGGTGGATGACAGGTGGGATGTCTCAATGATTAAGCCAGAGTGTGAAATGTGTTTGGGAGTGGGTGGATGACAGGTGGGATCATGATTAGGCCTTTTGAGTGAAATGTGTTGGAGCAGGTGAATGACAAACAGGATGTCTCTATGATTAAGCCAGAGTGTGAAATGTGTTGGAGCAAGTGGATGTCTCCATGATTAAGCCTTCTGTCATCCACTTGCTCCAACACATTTCACACTCAAAAGGCTTAATCATCGAGACATCCTGTTTGTCATCCACCCTCTCCCAACACATTTCACTTAGAAGGCTTAATCATGGAGACATCCCACCTGTCATCCACCCACTCCCAACACATTTCACTTAGAAGGCTTAATCATTGAGACATCCTATTTGTCATCCACCCTCTCCAACACATTTCACTTAGAAGGCTTAATCATGGAGACACTCTGCTTGTCATCCACCCACTACAACACATTTCGCTTTGAAGGCCTAATCATGGAGACATCCCAACTGTCATCCACTTTCCCCAACACATTTCACACTCTGACTTAATCATGGAGACATCCTGTTTGTCATTCACCTGCTCCAACACGTTTCACTTTGAAGGCTTAATCATGGAGACCTCCCACCCATCATCCACCCACTCAAACACATTTCACTCTCTGGCTTAATCATGGAGACACCCTGCTTGTCATCCACCCCCGCTCCAACACATTTCACTTAGGAGGCTTAATCATGGAGACATCCTGCTTGTGCTCCACCCAGTTCAACACATTTCGCCCCAAGGAGGCTTAATCGTGGAGACTCGTGTCTCCATGATTATGGCTCTGTGGGTGAAATGCGGGACATAATTGGTGCGCGGCCCTTCTTTTCCCTTTGACAAACCCCAGATTGATATTTAAGTTTTTGACATTTGATTTGGGGAGGTAAAGGGATGCTCCAGGCAAGAAAAAAAAAACATTTAATCCAGTTGTGAATTCTATAGAAATGATTAAATGTATTTGACATAGAACTAGTATACATACCTAAATCTGTTCTGATATAAGCCTTGAAATCAATGGGGCAGCGCTGCAATACCGCCGGCAAAACGCTGCTATTGCGGGCGGTTTTAACCCTGGGCCGCTAGCGAGAGGGTAAAAGTGCCCCACTAGCAGCCGAAATGCGCCGCAAATCCGATGGTAAAACGCCGCTATGGGCGGCTTGTTGTGAAAGCCCTCTTAAGGACTGTACACCCCCCGGATTCTGGGTTGACGTGGCTGATCCAGTGTTGCGTTTTGTGAATTACCGTATTTATCGGCGTATAACACGCACCCCAAGTTTAGGAGGGAATTTTAAGGAAAAAAAGTTTTAGGAGAGAAGTTTAGGGGAAAAAAAAACGTACATTTTAAGCGTCATTTGCAGCTTGCCCAGCATCATTTGCAGCCTTGCCCAGTGTCATTTGCAGCTTGCCCAGCATCATTTGCAGCCTTGCCCAGCGTCATTTGCAGCTTGCCCAGCGTCATTTGCAGCCTGCCCAGCGTCATTTGCAGCCTTGCCCAGAGTCATTTGCAGCCTGCCCAGCGTCATTTGCAGCCTTGCCCAGCGTCATTTGCAGCCTTGCCCAGCGTCATTTGCAGCCTTGCCCAGCGTCATTTGCAGCCCTGCCCAGCGTCATTTGCAGCCTTGCCCAGCGTCATTTGCAGCTTGCCCAGCGTCATTTGCAGCGTGTCATTTGCAGCTTGCCCAGTGTCATTTGCAGCTTGCCCAGCGTCATTTGCAGCCTTGCCAGCGTCATTTGCAGCCTTGCCCAGCGTCATTTGCAGCCAGCCCAGCGTCATTTGCAGCCTTGCCGACATTTAATTTTCCCGCCGCCGAGACAGACCGCGCATGCGCCGCCGAAAAAGACCGAACCGCTGCCGAAAAAGGCAGAAGCGCCGCCAATAAAGACCGAGCCAACTGTTCGGCTTCGCTCGGAGTCCCGCCTCCCTGCTGTTTCGGGAGCGAGCGCAGGGAGGCGGGACTACGAGCGGAGCGAACAGTCGGCTCGGTCTTTTTCGGCGGCGGCTCGGTCTTTTTCGGCGGCGGCTCTGTCTTTTTCGGCGGCGGTCGCTATTTTTCGGCGCCGCCACCAATTTTTGTCATTTTTTTGGGGGGGGTATCGGCGTATAACACGCACCCACGACTTTCCCCCGATTTTAAGGGGGAAAAGTGCGTGTTATACGCCGGTAAATACGGCATCTTCATTCGTATTGGTGCATGCAGACCACCACCACACAATGAGGTAGATTTACTAAAGACAAATGTACTCAGCACTGCAAATTCAGTTGTTCTCGATCTGAGGGGGGAAGATCTGCTGATTTCTATCATCCAATCACGTTCCCCCAAAAATGCTGTTTTTTTTTTTTACCTTGCGCGTGATTGGCTATTCTTTGCAAAGTGAAGCTTTACCTCGTTTACTAAACCCTGGAGCAATTGCACTTGCAAAGTGCACAGTCTATCTGCCTTTAGTAAATCAACCCCAATGCAATCGATCAATGCACAGATCTCCGATACAATGCATTGGTGCAATGCGAATGACTCCATAGCATCAGAGACGGCTTTCCTGACCGATGGGTAGATTTCACCCCCCCCCCCTTTTCTTGGTGGTTGAACCGTGCCGTGGTGGTGATGGTTCCTGCCTGGTGTCCTTGTGGGGAAGTGTAAAGCTGGTCTGTAAGGCTGTAAATTGTTGAGCTTCTTGTTGGTGGGCTCTTGTGAGTCTCCAGAAAGGGGGGGATGGGGGGGAGGGGGGGCGGAGAGGGCTGCCTTTTGTCATCTCCCGGTTTCCATGCCAATGGCTGAGGCTTTCTCCCCAGGCCTCTCCATGAAGGAGCCGAGCTCTCAGCCTGGGCCCCGGGACACGATGTGAAGGTGAGTCCTGCGGTGCCGGGGGGGGGGGGACAATCTGGATGTGTCGGGTTGGATATCACCTGTAGAGACGTCCTCCGAGGCATGGGGCACTTAGAGATTGTTTAGTACATAGACGCCCCTCGGACTTTACAACAAACACCGCGCCGTCATCTCTTCTGGGGTCTGATGTCTTACATTTGGGGCCAAATCATCAGTATAGGGCTGCGAAACACGTTCCTTGATTTTATAAACAAAGTACACAAACTGTGTATTTAGGAGGATAGATTGCAAGCTCCTCGGCTCACTTATTTTTTACGAACAATGAAAGTAAGTGTGTACACGGGATGATAGATTGCAAGCTCCTCTGGTGCAAAGAACTGCTTTGATTTGGTGAAATATCTTTTATTTTTTTTTTAATGCTCTACAGTAATTAATGATAGGCAAAGGGGCATTAGATTGCAAGCTCCTTTGGTGCAATGAACTGCTTTAACCACTTCAGCCCCGGACCAATTGGCAGCCAAAGGACCAGGACCCTGCGATTCGGCACTGCGTCGCTTTAAATGACAATTGCGCGGTCGTGTGACGTGACACCCAAACAAAATTGGCGTCCTTTTTTTCCCACAAATAGAGTTTTTTTTGGTGGTATTTGATCGCCTCTGCGGTTTTTATTTTTTGCGCCATAAAAAAAAGAAGAGCGACAATTTTGAAAAAAACACAATATTTTTTACTTTGCTATAATAAATATCCAATTTAAAAAAAAAATGTTTTACTCAGTTTAGGCCGATGTGTATTCTTCTTCTACATATCTTTGGTAAAAAAAATCGCAATAATCGTTTATTGATTGGTTTGCGCAAAAGTTGTAGCGTTTAGAAAATAGGAGATAGATTTATTGCATTTTTATTTATTTTTTACTAGTAATGGGGCGATCTGCGTTTTTTTTCGTGACTGCGACATTGCGGCGGACACTTTTGACACATTTTTTTGGGACCATTCACATTTACACAGCGATCATTGCTATAAAATTGCACTGATTACTGTGTAAATGTGACTGGCAGGGAAGGGGTTAACACTAGGGGGCGCTGCAGGGGTTAATATATGTTCCCTGCAAGTGATTCTAACTGTGGGGGGAGGGGACTCACAAGGGGAGGAAACCGATCGGTGTTCCTCTGTATTGGGAACACACCATCGGTCTCCTCTCCACTGACAGGACGTGGAGCTGTGTGTTTACGCTGTTTTCCCGGGCAATCGCGGGTGCCCGGCGGACATGGCGGCCGCCGAGCACGCGCACCGGGTCCCGAGCGACGCCGCGGGTGCGCACCCCCTAGACGGCCGGGAATAGGAGGACGTCATGACGTCCACCCAGGATGGGAGATCCACCTTGTGGACGTCAGATGTCTATAGGCGGGTATTGAAGTGGTTAATGATAGGCAAGGGGCATTAGATTGCAAGCTCCTTTGGTGCAATGAACTGCTTTAACTGGTTAAATATATTTTTTAAATGCTCCAAATTAGGGATGCACCGATACCATTTTTATTTTTTTTTACAATGAGTACCGATACTTTTTTTTTTTACCAATACCTACCGTAACAGTTTAGTATTACCGTATATACTCGAGTATAAGCCGAGTTTTTCAGAACTTTTTTTTTTGTGCTGATAGTGCCCCCCTCGGCTTATACTGGAGTCAAGCACTTTTCTGCTGCAGAAAATGACATTTTCCCGAACCGACTTTGGGGCCCCGTATATCGGGGGCCACTTGGTGCCAAGGACCCCCAAATTTGGTGTGCAAACCCAGTGGAACCAACACTACAACATATGCAGAGCCCGAGATATAAAGAAAAAGAAAAGGTCTGGTGTCCCCAGTGACACACTTCCATCCCTGTAACATATAAAAACAAAGGGTTCGCCCTGGGACTTTAAATGAAGTGGGTACCGTTTCCGCCAGTAAACATAACAGTAGTAAATATAGTATATGATTTATTCAAGTACCGTATATACTCGAGTATAAGCCGAGGCACCTAATTTTACCACAAAAAAAATGGGGAAAACGTATTGACTCGAGTATAAGCCTAGGGTGAGAAATGCGCAGCTACTGTAAGTGGAAAAGAGGGTCAACAATGCCCATTTGCATTTCTCACTGCATGACATTGCTGCAGATGGACACAGTTGACCGAATTTGGGGCCCCGTATCTCGGGGGCCACTTGGTGCTAGGAATAGATATGTTGTAGTGCTAGGTCCACTGGGTTTGCATACCAAATCTGGGGTTCTTAGCACCAAGTGGCCCCGAGATACGGAGCCCCAAAGTCGGGTCGGAAAATGTCATTCTCTGCTGTAGAAAAGTGATTGACTCGAGTATAAGCCGAGGGGGGCATTTTCGGCACAAAAGAATTTACTGAAAAACTCGGCCTATACTCGAGTATATATGGTAATTATTATTTTATTATTATTTTTATTATGTGGTTTTAATACTTTGCTCACACATAATTTAAAGGGTTACTAAACCCCTCATGTTTTTTTTTTAAATAACAAACATATCATATTACCTCCACTGTGCAGTTCATTTTTTTTTTTAAATTATAATCTTTATTTATTTTTCCAACAATAATCAACATTTACAATCCATTTAATACTCAGGATATAAGTGTCTTATTTACGTACATGTTATTATTACAGGGCTTTGTGTATACTAGCACTTACACCTTAATAAAGCGCTATTTATACACCCTGTATTAATAAGGAGAGAGCCGGTCACTAAAGCAGCACTTCTTAAAAAAAAATCCTGAATCAGCGCCCCCCCCTATCTCCTCTATATTACGCTACCTTCCCCCCCCCCCCACCCCCCACTCCATTCTCCTCTTACTTTATCTCTATCAAGCGTATTCCATCTAACCAGGGGCTCCACATCCTATCAAATTCTCTAACATTATGTCTCCTTATGTAAGCGGCTCTCTCCTTCAATAGGGTTTCATTTACTGTATCTATCCAATTCTTCACCGTGGGTGGAACCTTTGATTGCCATCTCAACATTATCATTTTCCTGGCTTGGTATATACCTCTTAATATTGCCACCGTTGTGCTCTTCATTTCTCCCGGCTTCTGCCTATATCCCAGAATACAGAATTTAACTTCAATTTCCAGTTCCTTTTTAAATATTCCCTTCAATACTTCTAACACCCCTTCCCAGTATCGAAAGAGCTTGGGGCACCTCCACAACATGTGGAGGAGATCCCCCGACCCCTGGCACCTCGGGCAACTGTCGTCGGGTCTTTTACCAAACTTACATAACCTCTTTGGCGTATAATACGCTCTATTTAGTAACATAAGGTGAGAAAATCTCTGTGAGGGCGATACTGATATCTCTGGGCTTAATTCCAGTATTTTCTTCCATTGTCCCTGAGGTATTTCCCCTATATCCTGTTCCCATTTTTCTTTCATCTCCCCTAACTTCTCTTCTCCTATAGTTTCTCTATTCAATAGTTTGTATATTACTGAAATTAATCCTTTAGTAGATCCTATCCCCCCAATGCGTTGTACCAATGGTAGATCCTCCCATATCAGCGACTGGTTTCTAAATTGAACTTCTAGGGCATGGTTAATTTGAAGGTACTTGAAATGTGTATTCTGGGGGATATTAAATTCCCTTTTTAGTACTTCAAATTTCTTGATGCACTTACCCTCGTAAAGTTGACTCACCCTTTTTATACCATTATTTTCCCACTCCCTGATTTTTCCCATTGTGCTTAGTTCCGGTAAATTGCTATTATTCCAAATTGGGGTATATATATTGATCTCTCTATATTTCATCTTTTTTTTTACCACTTTCCATATTTTAGTGACCATTTTTATTATTGGATTCTTAAATCTAAACGAGCCTGCCTCTAAGGTCTCTATTAGAGTTTCGTGCAGAGCTCCTGTCAGCAGGATTTTTCCATTAGGGGACCCTCCCTCTTGAGCGCAACATCCCGCTAATTGTTGCAATTGGGAGGCTAAATAATATGTCTCGGGGTTGGGTAATGCAAGTCCCCCCTCCCCCACCGGGAGTTGCAGTGTACGCAATCGTATCCTTGCCTGCCCCCCTTTCCACACCAGCTCCCTAAAGAGGCTCTCTACCTTATCAAACCATTTTCTTGGAATCCATATGGGCGCGTTGTGGAGTACGTACAGCAACTGTGGTAGCCAAATCATTTTTATTAAGGAGCATCTACCAGCTCTAGACAGTGGGAGGGATTTCCAAATCATAATTTTCTCCCTAAACTTCCCCAGTAATGGTATTAGATTGCTATGTAGGTATTGATTGGGATCTCTTGTTATCCTGATCCCTAGATATTTGAAGGAATCTACGACTGCCAATTTAGAGCTATCCCACAGCATCCCTTCCCTCACCTTTGCTATCGGAAAGAGCTCTGACTTTGCCCAGTTAATTTCTAGGCCGGTGAAACTACCAAACCTCTCCACCACTTTCATTGCTTCCTCCAGCGAGTGATCCATGTCCCCCAGGAAGAGCAATATATCATCAGCATATAATGCTATACGTTCCTCTCCTGAGCTCCTACAGAAGCCCGTAATGTCCGAGCTCTTTCTGATATGTTCCGCAAGGGGCTCCATTGCAAGCGCGAACAGTAAGGGCGATAATGGGCACCCCTGTCTAGTCCCCCTTTCCAATTTTATTTGATCTGAAAATCTATTATTTATTTTCAGTCTGGCTACCGGTCTATCGTAGAGCATTTTAATCCACCCGATCAGTGTAGGCCCAAAACCAAATTCTTCCAGGATCCGCCAAACATACTCCCAATCTATAGAGTCGAAGGCTTTAGTCACATCCAGTGACAATATTGCTCGTGACCCTTCATTATCTGTTGGTGTTTGTAAGTTTAAAAAAGCTCTCCTTATGTTTGTGCTGGTTGACCTATTTGATATGAACCCAGACTGATCAGGGTGGACCAATTTTGAAATAAGCTTGTCTATTCTAGCTACGATAACTTTTGCTAAAATTTTGGCGTCGGCACACAGAAGGGAAATTGGCCTATATGAGGCGACATCTAAGGGATCCTTCCCTTCCTTATGGAGTACTATGATGGTTGCTTCTCTCATTGAATCGGGAAGGTATCCCACCTCCCTTGCTCCCTCTAATGTTTTTAATAATTCTGGCATCAGTATATCCCCATAGTGTTTATACGTTTCAGTTGGTAAGCCATCCGGGCCTGGTGACTTTTGATTTGCCATATCGGCCACTGCCTGTTGTAATTCTGAGAGTGTTATTGGAGCATCCAGCCTATCTCTCTCTTCTTGTGTTATTTTTGGCAGGTCTAAGCTCCCCAAGAAACTCTCCATTATTTCTCTCCCACCTCCCTTTACTCGTGCGGAGTATAGGTTTTTATAGAATTCCTCAAAACATACCACGATATTCTTAGAGTTTGAGGTTATCCCCCCTCCTCTAGTACGAATGGCTAGTACATTACTAGGGGCCTGGTTCGCCCTTACTACCTGGGCCAGCATTTTCCCCACCATTTCCCCTTCCATAAAGGCCTCCTGCCGCTGTAGCAGTTGTTTAGTCTCCACTCTCTGCATCACACACAGCTTATACTCCTGTTGCTTCGTTAGCCATTCTTCTTTCCTATCTATTGTTGGGGCTAGAATGTAATTGTCCTCAGCTACAACCACTTCCCTCCTTATTCTTTCTTCCTGTGCCCTTGCCTCCTTATTATACTTAGCCACCTGCTGGATTAATAATCCCCTCAGGAAAGCCTTGAGGGTATCCCATAGGATCCCTGACTCTGCTGTGTTTGCATTAATTTCAATAAATTCTCTCAGTGTTGGGGGGATAGTATCTATTTTCCTAATTATCTCGAACCAACAAGGATTAATTTTCCACCCCCTCTGTATTTCGTCTATCCCTATTTTTAGCGTAAGTGTTAGGGGAGAATGGTCCGAAATCCCTCTTGACCAATACTTAACCTCTACCATTAACTCCAGTGCCTTATCATTTCCCATTACCATATCAATTCTGGAGAGTGTGGAATGCGTGGCAGACCAGCAAGAAAATTGCTGGACGCCAGGGTTCCACACCCTCCAGAGATCCATCCAACCCACTTCCTCCATAAACTGACTCAACCGCCCCTTCTTCATATTTTCTGATATGTTCTGAACTGGAAATCTATCTAAATTACAGTCTAATACTTGATTAAAGTCACCCATTATTATAATCGGGATTCCCTGTTTATCGAGCAGAAACTCGTTTAATCTAAACATAATATCCATTTTAAATGGGGGGGGGATATACACATTTGCTACTACCATCGCTCTATCTTCGATCAAACAACAAAGAAAAACATACCGGCCCAATTCGTCTATACTGGCTTGCGTGCAGGAAAACTTCACTCCTTTCTTCACCATTACACTAACCCCTCTGCTATATGAGCTATGGACCGAGTGATACTGGTGTTGATATACCCCCCTTTTCCTATGTAGTTGTTGAGCTGTGTCCTTTAAGTGGGTTTCCTGCAGGCAAGCCAGATCGACACCATAATTCATCAACATAGAAAATACTGCTGCCTTCTTACCCACTGTACCTAACCCCCTTATATTCCATGACCCGATTTTTAGTGTTTTAAGTGACATCTACTTTCACCCAGTAACTATATTTCTCAAAAAAGTGCTTTATCTCTACAAAAATATTTTCACCCTTTATTCTTGTGGTTCCCCATTTCAAAACTCTTTGTGTCTCCCTTTTATTTTTCTTCTTCTGTGTATCTACCATAATTATCCTTGTTTTATCAATACATGTGCCCTTTTTTACTTGACCCTTTACACAACTTTGACCTTTATCAATACCCATACCACCCCCCTCCCCCCCCCCTCTGCCCCCACCTCTCTAGGTGATCCCCCAGGGGACTAACAATGACCTTAACCCATACTATTAACCCTTCCTTCCCATACACCCATACCTTCACTTTCATCTCACTCATCTACCCCCTGTGCAGAGCCCTCCCCTCCCCCCTCCAAAAAAAAGAAAGAGAAAAGAAGAAAAAAAAAAAAAAAAAAAAGGGAGAAAAAAAAAAAAAAAAAAAAAAATCATACTGCCAGCAATCTTTCCCTATTCTCCTCCACCCATTTCTCCACCCCCCCCTGGATCCTCAAAATACCGGGTTTCCCCCAGGGCAGTTACCCGCAGTTTAGCCGGGTAAAGGAGGGCGTACTGGATTTTGAATTTCTGTAATAAATGTTTTGCCTGAATAAATTCTGCTCTGCGTTTTTGAAGCTCCTGGGAAAAATCAGAATAAAAAGAAATCTTAGTCCCGTTAAAAAAAACATTTCCCACATCCCTAGCCTTTCGTAAAAGTGTCACTTTATCCTTGAAATTAAGAAACTTCATTAGCAAAGTTCGCGGATATCCTCCTGCTGGCGGGGGGCGAAATGGTACCCTATGTGCTCTTTCTATACTAAATGACGCTGAGAAGGATTCCTTCCCAAATGTCTCAGTCAACCAGCCTTCTAGGAACTCAGTGGGATTGGATCCTTCACTCTTTTCGGGCATTCCCACTATCCTTATGTTATCTCTTCGGCTCCTATTTTCGATCTCCTCCAGCTTAGCGGCTTGCCTGAGCACTTGCTCCCTCATACTCTTCATCTCTTTAAGCAAAGGTGACACGTCATCCTCTACCTGGCTGATCCTTCCTTCCAGTACTGTAGTTCTATCAGATATCTTTTGCATGTCTTGTCTTACCAGCGCTAAATCCTCTTTAACTCCCCTCATCTGTTCACAGAGTTCTTTGAGTGAGTCATTAGAGATTTTTACTGCCTTGAGTACGTCCATTAATGTAGGTTCTTTCTCCAAAGGCATATTAGGCCCTATCACACTGTCCGTTGTTTCTATATTTATTTTTAAACTTTGATCAAGCTGAGTGGTGTTTTTGTTTCCCTGCGCTTTTGCCCCCTGGGCACGTGGTGTTACGGCAGTTGATTGGCTCTGACCTTGACTTTTTCGATCTCCTGTGCCTCCCTGTTGTAATTTGGGCTGGGTCCCTTTCTTAGGGGGAGACTGTGACATGGGTTGCCCAGCTGTATGTCCTGCAGTGTGTGCTGTGTGTGCAAATTGCTCTAATCTGGCTGCCGCAGCCGTGCCTGTTTGTTGAGCGTTTTTCTCCTTTGCTGATCGTAACTGCTGCATTTTCCCCCCACCTTTGTTTTGTATAATATTTTATCTAATCCAAGTATGAGAGGAAGATGACTTTGTAAATATAACTTTCTCCCTTAACACCCGTTATGCACTTTTGTGCATCTTTAGAGCATAAGGGAAAGGGAAAAGGTACACAGACCTCCTAGGCCAGTAATGTGCAAGCAGCAATTTTTCTCATCCGTTTCTTGAGCACAGACTTCAATCCTTTGTTGAACCCTACAGGTTTTTGTCAATCAAAGTCCAATACCCTGAAGCGCTCCAGCATAATAGGCAGTCAAAAAAAAAATAATTAAAAAAAGCACAGACAGCCATATACCAGCAGAAAAATCATGTGTCAGCAACAGTCCTTCTCCCATAGGAACACAGGCAAAATAAACAATTTTAACATAGGCGGCCAGATAAAGGGATTTTTCTCATATAGGAATACAGACGGCCAGATAGGCGGTCAGCAGGGATTCGTGTGTCAACAACAATTTTCTTATATAGAAGCACAGACAGCCAGACAGCCAGACATGCAGTTTTTTTTCTCATATGGGAGCACAAGCAGCCAGATAAGCAGTATTTTTCATCTAGGTAACCAGGCAAGCGATCAACAGTATATCGTATATCAGCAACAGTTTTTTCACATAAAGTCCTGAGCAGGCGGAGCACACACTAACCACTTTAACTATGCATGGAAACTGACCCCCATCCATAAGACACAGTCTAGTGCATTTAGGTTCTCCTCTACTGCCGTTTAGCAAGTTTGCTTCACTTCAAATACTTTGATCTGAATATTACCAGGCTATTCCGTCTTACCCCCTCCTTAGCATGCGGCAGTTCATGGAGTGTGCTGCTTGTGCTACCTGGTTGGCGTCTCGAATCTATGGTGTCTTTCTCCGAAGATTATTGTGTCTGTGCACCAGGTCTTCACTTCGTCCCGTCCTTCTAGCTCAGGGAATTCCGACAGGTGGGGGAGCAAGGAGGAATGGGGGAGCAGCTTCCTACACCCGAGCTCTCTCTCTCACCGAGGCTCGGCGTGTATCTCCGGCACGTGTTCCCAGCGGGAGCCCCTATTGGCTAGTTCAAGTGTCCATCAAAAGTAACGGCCGCGAGCAGAGACAGAGATTCGTACACAGAGCGGCTCTCAGCGGCTTTACAACACGGGGGGAGGAAGACTCCTGCAGCGGCTTTGCATAGTAAGGGGGAGGGAGCTCACACAGAGGTCTCGCTCTCTCACTCCATCACACCGCACATCTCCCGAGCTCGCAACACACACGCCTCACATCCGGTCACTCCCCCCTTGTGCAGTTCATTTTTAACAGAGTGGCCCTGATCCTCCTCTTCTGGGGTCCCCCAACAACGCTTGCGGCGCCTCCCCGCATCGGGAAACCCCCTAGAAGAAGCGCTCTCCCTGGGGGGTCCCCGTACGGGCACGAGTCCACAGTCTGCATCCATAGACAGAAAATGCCGGTGCCCACGTCATTGGATTTGATTGACAGCAGCGGGAGCCAATGGCTACGCTGCTATCAATCTATCCAATCAAGAGCCAAGACAACGGGCAGAGAGGGTGAACGTGTCTCCGGCGTGCTGAACGTACGGGCTCAGGTGAGTAAAACGGGGGGCGGTCAGTGACAGACGTTTTTTCACCTTAATGCATAGGATGCGTTCAGGTGAAAAAACACACAAGGGTTTACAACCCCTTTAAGTATAGAGATTTTCTGATTAGCCACTAGAGGGAGCTGTCAGGAAATTCAGTTCACAGTTTTGTCAGCTATCAGCCACACAGGGAGTGCATTGTTTTTAGAGTTGGCCGGCTCTTAGGGCCAGTTCACAGCATAGAAACCAGATGCGTTCCAGATGCTTTTCTGCATGCGTGTTTTTGACATGTTTTTGATGCGTTCCAGTGCATTTGCCCCCTCCTTTTTTTTTTTCTGGACGAACTGCAGTCTGCTCACATAATTTGTATTAAAAACATCTTTGCCATTCTGAAGCTTCCCTCCAACCACTTTGCACATTATTTTATATATACTGTGATTCTGTACTTGCCAAATATGCTGCAGAAATCTCCCCCCACTGAGTCTGGCTGCAGCCATTTTAACTGTGGGCAGCTGAAGCTGCTGCCTGTTCACTTGATTTACACAGACACACAGAGGCACACCTTCAGCTCTGCAGCTCTCATTGGCCCTCTTATGACTCACCTCCCTCCCTTCCTGGCAAACTCTCACGAGAGTGAGTGAGAGAGCTGTGTATGATGTCATAAGCCTAGGCTAATGACCAGACAAGATACAGGAAGTGGGCTGTATAAGGGATTTACTGGCAGAAAAAAATGTTTTACTGTCCAAAGTTAAAAAAACAACAAGAGCAGAAGATTTACTAGATGCAAAGTTTAAAAAATTACTGAAGTTCCCCTTTAAATAAGGGCATGTGAGTTCTAGTGCGTTTTTTGATGCGTTGTACAGTCCAGTGCAGGAAAAATGTTCTTTTTTTTTTTTTGGAACGCATTGGAACTGCAAGCGCTGGTGTGAGTGAACTATGCTATTGAAAACCATATACAGGGGGACTCCGGGTTACGAACCCGTTAGGGACTGTCCTCCTGTTTGTAATTCGGAAATGTTCGTAAGTCGGCCGCGCAGAACGACAATTACGGACATTTCCGATGTTCCGTCGGATGCCATTCTGCGCATGCGCGGCAAATTATGGTAATTTCCGATGTTTTCCATCATTTTCCAAGGCTCTGTCTGGCCGCGCATGCGCTGAACGGCCGATTTCCCCGCAAAATGTATCCAATGTGTTTTTGATGCAGAAAAGAAAAACACACTGGACTGCATGTGGTGTGAACTGGCCCTTAGACTTGTGGGACGGAGCAGTAAAGCACAACCATTGTGTCACGCTGCAAAGCAGGAAGCGGTGCCTGAATATATAATGAGCACATATGGATGATCCTAAGAACACATAAAATTACAGACTATGCTTAGAAATATGTGTTTTTTTTTTTTATTTTATTTTTTTACTATTTGGCGGTATTGATAGAGTTTATATCGCCGTGATCTTTTTTACAAGTTTATATGAAAAGCAATGAAAAGATTTGATGATCCCTATAATAGAAGTGTGACGGGAATATTTGAATAAAGCTCCTCTGACGCAAAGGCTGATGTAACTGGCCCAGTGCTTTTGTAAGGAGCTGCATAATAGGCCAGATGAATAATCGCATTGTGTCTGTCCATAGTGGAGACATCAGAGTGTGAGCTGTTCTGGGGATGGGAGGAATGTGACTGCATCCAATCTTCTCTGTACAACGCCACTCTGTGACTAAGGACTAGTTTACACTTGCTTTAAAACATGGCTTCGGACAGGCTTTGTTAAAGCTCTGTGAATGCCAGTCAAAGCCCATGTCACTAAATAAAATGGTTAGCTTACCGTCCTGTTTACACCTGGCTTTTCCTTGGAGCTTTGGTGGAGCTTCGATGAGGCTTTGGTGGGGCTTCGATGAGCCTTTGGTGGGGCTTCGATGAGCCTTTGGTGGGGCTTCGATGAGCCTTTGGTGGGGCTTCGATGAGCCTTTGGTGGGGCTTCGATGAGCCTTTGGTGGGGCTTTGGTGGAGCTTTGATGAGCCTTTGGTGGAGCTTTGATGAGCCTTTGGTGGAGCTTTGATGAGCCTTTGGTGGAGCTTTGATGAGCCTTTGGTGGAGCTTTGATGAGCCTTTGGTGGAGATTTGATGAGCCTTTGGTGGAGCTTTGATGAGCCTTTGGTGGAGCTTTGATGAGCCTTTGGTGGAGCTTTGGTGGGGCTTCGATGAGCCTTTGGTGGGGCTTCGATGAGCCTTTGGTGGGCCTTCAAGCAAGCTTTGCCATAGACTTTTATGGAGGCTTTGAAGACGCTTTGAAGCACCACTAAAGCTACGTGGGGAATAATTTTTGAAGGCAAAGCAAAAGCAAGGTGTAAACAGGACTGTAAGCTAACCATTTTATTTAGGGACAGGAGCTTTGACTAGCGTTCAGAGAGCTTTAACAAAGCGTGTCCAAAGCCTTGTTTTGAAGCAAGTGTGAACTAGCCATTAATGTGTTTTGAGGCCAAAGCACGTGTAAATGAGCCCTTAGGCTTATGTATGAAATTTCTTTGTGACCTACTGCAGGCTTTCTCAACTTTCTATCCAGTGGAACTCTTTAATTGTCTGGTCTCCGGGAACCCCTGCCTAAACATATTGATAGGGGATCAGTGGGGAAAAAAATGTCCCTTACATTGGTAGTCAGTTGGAAGAATGCCTTCATTACTGGCAGCTAAAAAGATTGTTGGTGCCATCCTGGTTCTGCCAAGTGGCAATGACTATGGAATTATGCTGGCACCATCAGCTGGGGTGGTCATCTGGTCGCAGCTTAAGGGAACCCCTAGCAACCTCTGGAGGAACCCTGGTTGAGAATGGCTGATCAAGATAACCATTGGTGCTATGCCACTGGTTCTGTCAAGTGACATTGGCACCAGAACTAGGCAAGCAATATCAGAGGTGGTGGTAAATTGGTCATGGCTCAAGTAACCCCTAGCAACCTGTGGAATAACCCAAGGGTTCCATGGAGCCCTGGTTAAGAATGGCTCATCAAAAATATCATTGGTACAATGCCACTGGTTCTGCAAAGTGATGTTGGCTCTGGAACTTTGCGGGCACCATCTGATAGGTAGTCAATTAGTAACTGCTCAAAGCACTCTTAGCAACATCTGAAGGAACCCTGTTTGTGAATGCCTGATTAAAAAGATCATAGGTGCCAAGACACTGGTTGTGGCAAGTGCTGTAGGCCCCCGGAGCTATGCAGGCACCATCAGATGAATGGGTCTGTTAGTCACAACTCAAGGAACTCTTTGCAACCTCTGGAGTAACCCAAAGATTCCGTGGAACCCTGGCTGAGAATGACTGATCAAAAAGATCATTGGTGCCATGTTGCTGGTTCTGCCAAGTGACATTGGCACCAAAACTATGCAGGCACAATCAGATGGGGCTATCAATTGGTCATGGCTTAAGGAACTCCTAGCAACCTTTGGAAGAACCCAAGGGTTCCATGGAGCCCTGGTTAAGAATGGCTTTTAAAAATCTATTTGGCGCCTTGACACTGGTTCTGCCAAGTTGTGTTGGCACTGGAACATTGTGGGCACCATCTAATGGGTGGTCATTTAGCAACTCAAGGAACTTGTAGCAACCTCTGAGGGAACCCTGGTTGAGAATGGCTAGTCAAAAAGATCATAGGTGTCATGTTGCTGGTTCTTCCAAGTGGTGTTGGCCCCAGAGTTATACAGGCACTATCAGATGGGATGCTCAATTGGTCATGGCTCAAGGAACCCCTAACAACTCTTGGAAGAACCCAAGGGTTCCATGGATCCCAGGTTAAGAACAGCTAATCAAAAATATCATTGGTGCAATGCTGCTGGTTCTGCCAAGTTGTGTTGGCACTGGAACATTGTGGGCACCATCTGATGGGTGGTCATTTAGTCACAACTCAAGGAACTCGTAGCAACCTCTGAGGGAACCCTGGTTAAGAATGGCTGGTCAAAAAGATCATAGGTGTCATGTTGCTGGTTCTTCCAAGTGGTGTTGGCTCCAGAGCCATACAGGCACTATCAAATGGGATGCTCAATTGGTCTCGGTCACCCCTAACAACTGTTGGAAGAACCCAAGGGTTCCATGGATCCCAGGTTAAGAACAGCTAATCAAAAATATCATTGGTGCAATGCCGCTGGTTCTGCCAAGTGGCATTGGCCCGGGAGCAATGTAGGCACCATCCGATGGGGAGCTCAATTAGTCACAGCTCAAGGACCTCCTTCCAACCCCTGGAGGAACCTTGGAATTCCATGGAACCCTTGTTGCACATGGCTGCCCTACATGTAGCCTAGCTGTGGTGGTTTTTCTCTATTGGACGAAAAGCATATCATTTTTTGTGGGTCCTCCTTGCCTGTAACAAATAGATGTACGATATCTGGTGCAGTTATCTTTTACCTCTCTTTCTGTCATTTTCATTCTTAAACTCTGTCTCCTTGTCTTTTCTCTTCTTTTCTTTCCAGAGTCCCTCAAACTGATCCCGTTAGGTAAGTGCCTTCAGAGTGCGCCCCATAACCCCCTTCACCTGGTGTTATTCCCTGTACTACCAGCCTCTTGTTTTTATCCCACAGTTTGTGTTATGGCTCTGCGTGTGTTTTATTACGACAAATGGAATTGTGTGTAGTTTTATAACCGGCGTCATCTGTAACACATGTGTTGTCCCTGTGGTGTCGTAATCAGAGCGTGGTGTAATAAGTGGGCAGAACCGCCCACGTCCTGCTGTTGGGGAGCTGCTAGTTTTACAAGTGATTTAAGACTTGTAGTTCCTCAAAGGTGGCTTTGCATTGGCAAGTCCTAATTGGAGAGAACCTTTCGGTTTTTTGCCAACTTGTGAAGCATCCAGTGCTTTATGAGCTGTGTGTTCTGGCAAAGCCCAGTCTTCTCACACCCAAGATGAGAAGGTTGTAAGATCTTATCAGCCACGTGAAACCAAAAGTTGGCCTTATGTAGCTTCTATAGTAGCGATGTCACTGGAAGTGAAACCAAATGCAGTCAGCCGTTGGTGAGTGGAGTGTAGGCATGTCACATGTCCACAGAGAGCCACTAACCTGGCTGTTAGTAGGCATACCGTATATACTTGAGTATAAGCCGACCCGAATATAAGCCAAGGCACCTAATTTTAGCACAAAAAACTGGGAAAACTTATGGACTCGAGTATAAGCCTAGGGTGCCAAATGCGCAGCTACTGTAAGTGGAAAAGAGGGTCAACAATGCCCGTTTGCAGCCTCACTGTGCCCATTTGCAACCATAGGTCCCCAAACTTCAAACTCTGTAGTTAATGGTTCCTAGATGCCCCCTAGCTGCAGCCAAAATTTGGTGTCTCTGGACCCAAAGGGTCCCGAAATGACATTGCTGCAGATGGACACAATTGATCGACTTTGGGGCCCCGTATCTCGGGGTCTACTTGGTGCTAGGAACCCGAAATTGGTTCAAGCACTTTTCTGCAGCCGAAAATGTCATTTTCCGACCGACTTTGGGGCCCCGTATCTCGGGGCCACTTGGTGCTAGGAACTCCAGCTTTGGATATGTTGTGGTGCTAGTTCCACTGGATTCCTAGCACCAATTGGCCCCGAGATACAGGGCCCCAATTTTTTGCTGCAGAAAAGTGCTTGACTCCAGTATAAGCCGAGGGGGGCACTTTCAGCACAATAAAATGTGCTGAAAAACTCGGCTTATACTTGAGTATATACGGTATGTCCCGCTCCTCCGAAATCTGGGTTCATTGGTTCATTTGCATACAAGTGTATGGATCTGCAAGATGTGCTGATAAGATGGATTGGGTTTAGCTGGAGTGCACTTGGCGCTGTGTGCTCAATAAAAGGGAACCCGTGCTGGAGAAGTATAGAGGCCAACCTCTCCTGAAAAATGCCAGTTACCTGACGCTCATGCTGATCCAGTGGTTTTGGTAGTTTGAGCCACTGACACCGAAAAAACAAGTGTCAGGAGTTCTGACTTTACTTTGACGTTCCTGGGCTGCATATTTGGTCAGTGACTGAGAGGTATTTAAACCACAGACAGCCGGGCACATAGCATTTTTAGAAGGGGGTGCAGTTTTAGCCTCCATATTTCTCTCCATGTTTTTCCGTAAGTTAGCAAAAACTTTACTGACTGTTGTTTAAATCCGTAACAATCTTGACTTAATAAATTGTTGTGGTTGCATCAGATTTGGATTGTGGTGTTTAACAAGCCTGCAATATTTTACTCATATTTGTCTTTGTGCCTCTCAGTCCTGTGACTGTGTTTATTATATAGATCTTTTCATTTTCATATCTACCTGTTGCTGAGCCATCATGACTTCCACCCCTGTTGCTGAGCCATCATGACTTCCACCCCTGTTGCTGAGCCATCATGACTTCCACCCCTGTTGCTGAGCCATCATGACTTCCATCCCTGTTGCTGAGCCATCATGACTTCCACCCCTGTTGCTGAGCCATCATGACTTCCACCCCTGTTGCTGAGCCATCATGACTTCCACCCCTGTTGCTGAGCCATCATGACTTCCACCCCTGTTGCTGAGCCATCATGACTTCCACCCCTGTTGCTGAGCCATCATGACTTCCACCCCTGTTGCTGAGCCATCATGACTTCCACCCCTGTTGCTGAGCCATCATGACTTCCACCCCTGTTGCTGAGCCATCATGACTTCCACCCCTGTTGCTGAGCCATCATGACTTCCACCCCTGTTGCTGAGCCATCATGACTTCCGCCCCTGTTGCTGAGCCATCATGACTTCCGCCCCTGTTGCTGAGCCATCATGGTTTCCGCTCCTGTTGCTGAGCCATCATGACTTCCACCCCTGTTGCTGAGCCATCATGACTTCCACCCCTGTTGCTGAGCCATCATGACTTCCACCCCTGTTGCTGAGCCATCATGACTTCCACCCCTGTTGCTGAGCCATCATGACTTCCACCCCTGTTGCTGAGCCATCATGGTTTCTGCTCCTGTTGCTGAGCCATCATGGTTTCCGCTCCTGTTGCTGAGCCATCATGGTTTCCGCCCCTGTTGCTGAGCCATCATGGCTTCCACCCCTGTTGCTGAGCCATCATGACTTCCACCCCCGTTGCTGAGCCATCATGACTTCCACCCCCGTTGCTGAGCCATCATTACTTCCACCCCTGTTGCTGAGCCATCATGACTTCCACCTCTGTTGCGTAGCTTTCATGGCTTCCACCCCTGTTGCTGAGCCATCGTGACTTCCACCCCTGTTGCTGAGCCAGTATGACTTCCACCCCCGTTGCCGAGCCATCGTGGCTTCCACCCCCGTTGCCGAGCCATCGTGGCTTCCACCCCAGTTGCCGAGCCATCGTGGCTTCCACCCCAGTTGCCGAGCCATCGTGGCTTCCACCTCTGTTGCGTAGCTTTCATGACTTCCACCCCCGTTGCTGAGCCATCGTGGCTTCCACCCCCCTTGCCGAGCCATCGTGGCTTCCACCCCCCTTGCCGAGCCATCGTGGCTTCCACCCCCGTTGCCGAGCCATCGTGGCTTCCACCCCCGTTGCCGAGCCATCGTGGCTTCCACCCCAGTTGCCGAGCCATCGTGGCTTCCACCCCAGTTGCCGAGCCATCGTGGCTTCCACCCCCGTTGCCGAGCCATCGTGGCTTCCACCCCAGTTGCCGAGCCATCGTGGCTTCCACCCCCGTTGCCGAGCCATCGTGGCTTCCACCCCCGTTGCCGAGCCATCGTGGCTTCCACCCCCCTTGCCGAGCCATCGTGGCTTCCACCCCCGTTGCCGAGCCATCGTGGCTTCCACCCCCGTTGCCACACCCCCGTCCGGTTCTGTTTTAACAGATAACATTTGTGGTGTGAAGCCGCATGCTTTTGTCACTTACCCATTAGTGTGTGGAGTGTAGGCATGTCATATGTCTATTGAGAGCCGCTAACCTGATCTTCCTGCAGGGATGACAGGAATAATCATGCTTATGGGGACAAACCCATCCTGAAGAAGTTCCAGTAAGTATCTGTATAAACCGCGGCCATACCCGTGTATTTACCCGCTTTAATTCATGAATTGCTTCCTTTTTTCTAGTTGTATATATGACCCAACAATATTTCCTGTTGTTACCAAGTGATTTGAATAGGACTGAACCAACAAATTGGCTGTCTGATTTCTTTGGGGCCTGTAGATCCAAAACCAGGGCTTACAGTAGATTTTTCCTCCCCTCTTTTGGGTTACACACACACGCACACGCACACGCACACACACACTGGCAGCCCAGCAGTAAAAAAAAAATTGAAAAGAAAAATGGCGAGGGGTTCCCCCATGCATGCGGGGAAGCCTGCTGACAGCTTTTGACTCATCCTTTCTTAAGGACGCGGCAAACCTTTCACCCAACACTATTGGAAGATATAGGCACCACTCAAAACTTTTGGGGACTACTCCTCGTTCTAATTAAAAATTCATTTAAAGAAAACAATCCAACACATTTCGAGGATCTGAACCCTCTTCATCAGGGCTAAGTGGCAGATTCAGTGGGTTGGACGCTGCTTTGGAGAACACACTCAGATTCACGCTCATGTCTCTGTAAGTTATCCATTTTAGTTTTGTTATCCAGCACTCCCATTTTAGGTCTTGTACTTCATTTCACACTAATGCCTGTCGTCACTGCCCAACTTTCCCCTGATGAAGTAGGCACAGATGCTCGAAATGTTTTCTTTTATTAAAATGATTCCTAATTAAAGCTAAACTCTGGGTATTTTATTATATATAGTTACATTGGTCCAGCCTGGATCAATGCAAGTATGAATATGCCAAACTAATTATCACCGTGCTGTTTGTAATATGATTATCTCTTATGATCGTAAGCGCCATCTAGTGGCTTTAATTTGCTATTTTTATTTTCATTGAGGGATTTTAGAAAAAGACTGCATTTTGGCCACTGGATGGAGCTGATGATCATAGAACATAATCCTATCACAAACAATACAGTGGTCATTGTTTGGGCCTATGCGAATGCCGAGGATATCTGTATAGACCCCCAAAGTGTAAACCTAATCAGATATAGGGCTAATGTTAGAACCTCTGTTGGGTTTTTACTGGACCTGTGGCAGAGGTTTACACAGCTGAAAGTCCTGCTTGTTAGGTACTTTGTTTTCTGTGTTTAACATGGGGGAATTCTACAGATATATTTGATATATTTTGGTAATTTCCATTCTTCTTTTAGGCATTTCAATCCTTTAAATTTTATTGGGTGATTTTTAAAGATTCCAGATATTTATTGCAATCCCACCGGGTTAAATAACCGATGTGTATTTTCGCTTTAGAAACCGTTTCCTGGAGAATCTGGCGGCCACCGAGCTGGAGAAAATGTCCGCCTTGTCCAAAGGAAGGCAGGAGATTTTGGCGGAAGCCGTGCGAAATGGCAGCAACGACGAAGAAGAAGAAGAAGAGGAGGAGGAGTCAGGCGAACAGCCGGAGGATGGCAGTGAGCAGAATGAAGGTATGGCTGTGGATGCTCACATACTCGCCTTATACCATGTAAAGGGAAACTATCCAGCTGTGAAGAACCCTATTAAAGCTGAACTCCAGGCACAACGCTAAATACATATATAGAACTATTTCTGCCAAAGGATTTGTATTTCTGACCAACCAGCCCTGAAATTTACACAGCTTTACCACACGGTACAGCCCTGCCTGGCAGGGGAGGAGACTTGTTTTTTTCTCTGCTGCCATTTACTAACACCGATCGGTCTTGTCCCTCCTACAGCCTGTGATGATTTTTAATGCAGAAAAGACATGCTATGCCTGTTTGCAGTGTACAATAGTACCTTGGATTACGAGCATAATTCGTTCCAGAAGCATGCTTGTAATCCAAAGCACTCGTATATCAAAGCGAGTTCCCCCATAGAAATCAATGGAAATTCAGATAATTCGTTCCAGTGTCACTACTAGTGTATGCAGTACTGTATGTGGCCAGAGGTGGTGGGGGGGGGCGCCAGAGACACTCGGAAGAACACATTGGATCGAGTGTCTCCAACGACCTAGCCCCCACCCACCCCCCCCCCCCACACACCTCTGGCCACAACAGCCAGCCAATAGCTCGTCAGACAAAAATTTCCTTTAGATTTTTAGATCATGTTTACAGCCTTAAGGGCCAGCTTACTGTCCTGCAGACTTAGGGGGTTGGTACTGTGCCCAGTGGGAGTAAACAATGCCCCATCATTGGTATTAGGGGGAGAAATAGTTCTCCATCTTGGCTTCAGTGGAATGGTGCACCATTGTTGGTACTGGGAGGAATAGCACCCCATCATTGGTATCGGTGGGAGCAATAGTACCCCATCATTGGTGAGAGTAATAAGAATAGTGCTTCATCATTGATGTCGGTGGGAGCAATAGTGCCCCATCATTGGTGTCAGTGGGAGGAATAGTGTCCCGTCATTGGTGTGCGTGGGAGGAATAGTGTCCCATCATTGGTGTGCGTGGGAGGAATAGTGCCCCATCATTGGTGTGCGTGGGAGGAATAGTGCCCCATCATTGGTGTGCGTGGGAGGAATAGTGCCCCATCATTGGTGTCGGTGGGAGGAATAGTGTCCCATCATTGGTATCATTGGGAGGAATAGTGCCCCATCATTGGTATCAGTGGGAGGAATAGTGCCCCATCATTAGTGTGCGTGGGAGGAATAATGCCCCCATCATTGGTGTGCGTGGGAGGAATAGTGCCCCATCATTAGTGTGCGTGGGAGGAATAGTGCCCCATCATTAGTGTGCGTGGGAGGAATAGTGCCCCATCATTAGTGTGCGTGGGAGGAATAGTGCCCCATCATTAGTGTGCGTGGGAGGAATAGTGCCCCATCATTGGTGTCAGTGGGAGGAATAGTGCCCCATCATTGGTATCAATGGGAGGAATAGTGCCCCATCATTGGTGTCGGAGGGAGGAATAGCGCCCCATCATTGGTGTCGGTGGGAGGAATAGTGTCCCATCATTGGTGTCAGTGGGAGGAATAGTGACCCATCATTGGTGTCAGTGGGAGGAATAGTGCCCCATCATTGGTATCAGTGAGAGAAATAGTGTCCCATCATTGGTGTCGGTGGGAGGAATAGTGGTGGTGCAAATGGGAGGGTGTCAGTGACAGAAAAAATGCCTCAAGGGCCAGATAAAGTCAAGCAAAGGGCTTTATCTGGTCCCCGTGGCACAGTTTGGAGACCACTGTTCTAGAGATTGATTTTAGCCAGGTTGTATCTTTATATTTGTACAAGAAGTGATTTAGCTGTGTTATTCCTGTACAAGTTGAGTACTAGAGTGGGAGGCAGCCATTATATATATATAAAAAAAAAATATGGCCGCGCTTTAACTGGGGCTCTAGAGTTGGAGAAGACCATGTTGTCCAGTTAGGACCAAAGGCAGTCCTGTTCTTCCAAAAATGACTTTACCGGAAGCCGGCCTCCTGTTTCAGTGGCAACACCACGGCCATCAACACTGGTAAAAAAAAAAATGGTGGACATAAATTCTCAGAAGTAATAGTTTCCCTTTGACATGCGTTTCATTGTGATGAATGCAGTTCCTCATACACAGAATATAACATCGCATGGCTGGAAAATACTGCGTTTTGCCCCTGTGCTCAATTCATGCATGTTTGCGTCTGATCTACTAAACTATTGCTTTTTATCATGGTAGTCTAGGCCTCCCCCATTAATTGTTATCCCCATATGCATGTCCCCTCACCACCCACCCTCACCCATCCATAGATCGGTAGACATGTCCTTATATTCCGCCCCCCCCCCCTGCCTGGGATTTGCATGCACCCTGTGCCCCCCTATGAGCATGGTTTCTCCTCTGCCCCCCTTGGGCGGGTGTGTATTGATCCCCCCCCCTCTGTTGGACACAGGAAAGGGAGATCTCAGTGAGAAGGAAGAGAAAAATGAAAGTGTCAATGAGAAAGAGCTGTGTTCTGGGTCCAGCGATTCCTCTGCCAGCAGCACCTTGGAGAGGGAGGAACGAGAAGAAGAGAAAGAGGAACCCGAATCAGAGCCAGGCAAGAAACACCGTCAACCCGTCAATGGCACCCCACTCAGGCGCAACACTTACTGTATTATGAGATGAACCACAACTCACAGACTGAACCCATTGCCCGAGAGGTTTTGGAAGAGGGCGCCATACCGGAGATTGAGTTCAAGCTCATTTTGGAGGATTTAAGGGCGTCCTTCAAAAGGGCTTGATGTGCTACTAAACATACTGTACTAATATGCTGGACTCAAAGGGGTTATAATTCAAAGTAAATGAAAATATTGGTATAGTAGGCTCTCTGTAATTCTTGATCTTTGGCATGGCACTCCTCTTCCAAAATATCTTGGTGGTCTTCATCTGAGGGACCTCCCAGAGGCCTTCTTGTGCTATGAGAGCTGCCCAAGCAGAGTCATTGTAATGTACCGTATATACTCGAGTATAAGCCGACCCGAATATAAGCCGAGGCACCTAATTTTACCACAAAAAACTGGGAAAACTTATTATATACTCGAGTATAAGCCTAGGGTGAGAAATGCGCAGCTATTGTAAGTGAAAAAGAGGGTCAACAATGCCCATTTGCAGCCTCACTGTGCCCATTTGCAGCCATAGGTCCCCTGAACTTCAAACTTGGTAGTTAAGGGTTCCTAGATTCCCCTTAGCTGCAGCCAAATTTGGGGTCTCTGGACCCAAAGGGTCCCGAAATGACATTGCTGCAGATGGACACAGTTGACCGACTTTGGGGCCCCGTATCTTGGTATGCAAACTCAGTCAAACTAGCACTACAACATATCCAAAGATGGGGTTCCTATTACCAAGTGGCCCCGAGATACGGGGGCCCCAAAGTTGGTTTGGAAAATGTCAAGCACTTTTCTGCAGCAGAGAATGACATTTTCTGAACCGACTTTGGGGCCCCGTATCTCAGGGCCACTTGGTGCTAGGAACCCCATTTGGATATGTTGTAATGTTGGTTCCACTGGGTTTGCACACCAAATTTGGGGTTCCTAGCACCAACTGGCCCCGAGATACGAGGCCCCAAAATCGGGTCGGAAAATGTCAAGCACTTTTCTGCAGCAAAAAATGACATTTTCCGACCCGACTTCGTCGGGTCGGAAAATGTCATTTTTTTGCTGCAGAAAAGTGCTTGACTCGAGTATAAGCCGAGGGGGGCACTTTCAGCACAAAAAAATGTGCTGAAAAACTCGGCTTATACTCGAGTATATACGGTATTTAGTAGGCTCTGCTCCACACCACAAGTTCATAAGAATTTGGGATCCAGCGTCCCCCCCCCCCCCCCCCCCCATTCACACTTCTCCAACTTTATTTTTTGGCACTTACACACAGTGAAGGCTTAAAGCCTAACTCCAGCTTTCATTTAACTTTCAATAATACGTGCGCCCACTGTTGGCACTGTATAAATTGTATGTAGCGTTCACTTCATGTACAGTATACAGCGCCGTGTTCTGGCAGCGGCACGGGGTCTATCCAATAACAAAATCGAGTTGGGCTGAGTAATGCTCAGCCACTCACAGGAAGCTTTGCATTTTATGAACGAATACAGTTCTTCCTCTGATTGGCTGAGGAGGAGAGGTGGGCAGATGATGTCACAATCTTCAATCTAACGCCAATTAGAGGAAGCCTTGAATTAATTTGTCAAATACAAAGCTTCCTGTGAATGGCTCAGCCTGACTCAGTTTTGTTCCAGAAATGGGGTGGGAAGTCAAGTTTCGGTGCCCCTGCCAAAGCACAGTGCTATATACTGTTTGTAGCTGATGCTACATACAGTTTATATAGTACTGACAGCGGGCGCATGTCTTAGTATAGGAAATAGTTTGGACCAGCTTTGTTCAAAAAAACTGTTTTCTAAAAAATAAAATTAAAAAAAAAAACAATTTTTCTTTTTATTAACCTTTTTTGAGAAAATAGACAGAGAAAATAAAAACCGATACAATGACAAAATATTGGTATAGTAGGCCCTTTTGAATGCTTGATCTTTGGTATGGCACTCCTCTTCCAAAATATCTTGGTGGTTTCATCTGAGGGACCTCCCAGAGGCCTTCTTGTGCTATGAGAGCTGGGAAAACTTATTGACTAGAGTATAAGCCTAGGGTAAGAAATGCGCAGCTACTGTAAGTGAAAAAGAGGGTCAACAATGCCCATTTGCAGCCTCACTGTGCCCATTTGCAGCCATAGGTCCCCTGTACTTCAAACTTGGTAGTTAATGGTTCCTATATGCCCCCTAGATGCAGCCAAATTTGGGGTCTCTGGACCCAAAGGGTCCCGAAATGACATTGCTGCATGTACAGTATACAGCGCTGTGTTCTGGCAGTGGCATGGGGGCTTCCCTGGTCTATCCAATAACAAAATCGAGTTGGAAATAGTTTGGAACAGCTTTCTTTAAAGAAACTGTTTTCTAAAAAAAAAAAAAAAAAAAAACAAAAAAAAAACTTTATTTTTATTAACCTTTTTTGAGAAAATAGACAGAGAAAATAAAAGCCGATACAATGACAAAATATGAAAGGATAAAGCATTAAAAAAATGGACTAAAGTAGAACAAGTACCATCGTCACAATACAGGCCAGATAAGTGTTCCAAAAAATATCTATCAAAGTGACCAAAGTGTTAAAGGAATTTAAGTATAGTAAAGACATCAACCTTATAGCATGAATAGTATAGATCAGTGGTCTCCAAACTGCGGCCCTTTGCTTGCTTTTATTCAGCCCTTGGGCCATTATTCCTTATACTGTCAGTGGAGCATAGTGCCTGACACTGGAGCACTTGACACCAATGTTGGGTACTATTCCTTCCACTGACACCAAAGTTGGGACACTATTCCTCCCCCTTAGTACCAAAGAGGGGGCACTCTTTGCACCCAATGACACCAAGACATTTTCTACTCCTGCTGGCCACAGTCCGGCCCTCCTAAAGTTTGAAGGACAGTAAACTGACCCTTTGCTTAGAAAGTTTGGAGACCCCTGGTAAAGATTCTAGAACCTGTGAAATTACATGTCAGAGATCTATCCGACCATAGCATTCAACTGATAAATATACAATAAAATGTAGAGGAATCTGCAGTATCATAAATGGTATGACCACCCTGAAAAGACAGAAAAGAGGGAACGGGAGAGAGAAAAATAGTCTGTAGAGGACAAGATGAGATCTACCCTACCGGACCTCGAATCAGCAGAGCATCACGAGCGCAATGTCAATGGAACGAGCGTGCTTCTAAGATGTGCCAAGGTCACGAGATCTTATTGAACTTTAAAATCATCTTGTTATGAAGATGAGCCATCAAGTCAAAGAAACTAGTTAAAGTTAAATGAAAGCTGGGATTAGCCTTTAATATGATATTCCATGCAAATTTAGTTTTTTTTGGGCCGGGTCCGTCACCAGCTGCTCTTGGCAGTTGGATTGTTTTGCTGTTGTCCCTGTCTATGTTCCACCTACTTGGAGCTTTGATGGTCCCACCTGTTGCATTCTCCATAATTAAGAATAAACGCCCCCAGAAGATATTGTGCTGAGATGAGAACTCCCATCACCTATCAGGAAGTGTTGGACACGGATTGGTTCCAAAGCAAACAACACAATTTGTATAGTACCATCATCCCAAATTTGAAAAATTCACAATGGCTAGGAGATACGGGACTATCAAGGGTACAAACTTTTTTGAGTTTCACACATACATATAGAAAAATATATTATTTATTGAAAAAGAGAAGCAAATATATAAAAACGTACAGATTGCAATGTTGCCTATTCATATAAGTCTATACACCTATATACGGTAAACAGGAAATACTGCGATCAAGTACGTAAATGTGATACGTCCAAAATTTTCAAACATGTTTCGCCGATGTGGCTTCTTCAGGAAAAGAGACGTATTGTATAAAGACAAAAAGGAACGTATATGCTCTAGGTGTACATAACAGAACATAAAAGAGAGAAAAACAGAATTAATAAAAAAGAAAAACAACTTTTACAAATACGTGGTCACACAGCTCATGCAGAAAGCCCATAGATCCCTAAATGGATCCCCACTAATACCAAAAGATCCCCCTACCTCCAAAATGGGGGACATCTGGGTCAACTTCGGTCAAACAGGAATTCCCCGGGATCCACCCCGTGACTTCACCTCCAGATAAGATCCACACATAAAAGCTAGATAACCCGTAGGGAGGGATTAATTTAAAGCGTGCTTTTCATCAAGTACAAAATAACACTTGCAGTAATATCGGGACATTTGCATGTACATCAGTTACTAAGTGCATGAGCTGTGTGGCCATGTATTTGTAAAAGTTGTTGTTTTTCTTTTTTATTCTGTTTTTCTCTCTTTTATGTTCTGTTATGTACACCTAGAGGATATACGTTCCTTTTTGTCTTTATACGATACGTCTCTTTTCCTGAAGAAGCCACATCGGCGAAACATGTTGAAAATTTCAGACGCATCACATTTACGTACTTGATCGCAGTATTTCCTGTTTACCATATATAGGTTATGTGTATAGACTTCTATGAATAGGCAACATTGCAATCTGTACGTTTTTATATATTTGCTTCTCTTTTTCAATAAATAATATATTTTTCTATATGTATGTGTGAAACTCAAAGTTTGTACCCTTGATAGTCCCGTATCTCCTAGCCATTGTGTATTTCCCATCACCTATCATTTCACAACCTAGTCCCAATGTTGCACCAAAGAAGAATAGATTGTGTAACCCACCAGTATCCACCAAACATTGAAATGTCTGCTTTAGGTGGACTGATGCTTTAACCTCCGAAAACTGTGTAAAGTGCATCTAAAGCCAAAGTTTGGGAGATAATGGTAATTTAGTTTGTTTTTTCAGTTTTTTTTATGTTACTAACCAATGTCATCCTTCAATATGTCCATTCTTCCTTCTTTAGTCAGCCCTGTTCCTCCTCCGCCTCCTACAGACCGAGGCAGCTCTAAGAAGTTCATGCTGGACATGTTCAACAAAAAGCAGAGCTCTGACCTGGACACAGAACTGCTCAATGCAAAGAACGCTGCTGCGAACGACGTAGGAAAACCACCAAGGGACAGGAGAGCTCCTACACCGAGGACTGAACCATGCGAGGCCGAGAGTTCTCCCACCAAAGTCCCCATTGAGAATGGCTCAGATCCGCGCAAAGGCGTGAGAGCTCAGTACAGCATTGATGCGGAGACTAACGCCAAGAACCTCGAAAAAACACTTATGACGCCCTTTAAGAAACCGGCCGAAACTCTGTGGGAGAAGACGCCACCGCAGCCTCAGACAGAGCTTAAGATTAAAGATTTGGACTTTACTGACCTGTGTGAGGAGGAGGACTTCGACGTTCTCGATTTTGAGGCCTCAGAATCTGTTTTGTCTTCCCGACCATCCACGGCAAACTATTCCTCTCCCCCAGCTCTTCCAGGATTTCCTCTGCCACCCCCTCCTCCACCACCCCCATTTGGTGGGTGCCCCGGTTTTCCTTCACCTCTCCCACCGCCACCTATCTGCCCCCCTCCCCCATTTGGTGCACGCCCACAGCTGCCACCGCCACCCCCGGCTCCACCCAGTTTCAGTACCATCTCTATGAACTCTATCGCACCAGCATTTAATAAGAAGAGGAAGACGGTGAAACTGTTCTGGAAAGAGGTGAAGGAGGCGGACTGCCAGAGTCGGGGCAAATTTGGCAAAGGCACCTTGTGGGAGTCTCTGGATAAGGTGATGGTGGACACTGAGAAGCTTGAACATCTTTTTGAATCCAAAGCCAAAGAGCTGGTTACTTCCAAGGTGAATATGTGATGAAAGTTACCATAGCTGGTTTCCCAAAACAATGAATATAGTAACTCTCAAATTCCCCGCCAAAACCTGTGTCAGTCAGATCAGCATGTTAAAATACTGGTGCGAGACAGACAGAATCCAAAGACATGCAGGTAGGTTAATTGGCTTCTGTCCAAAAATTGGCCCTAGTATA
Organism: Lithobates sylvaticus; assembly: GCA_028564925.1. Classification (NCBI taxonomy): domain Eukaryota; kingdom Metazoa; phylum Chordata; class Amphibia; order Anura; family Ranidae; genus Lithobates; species Lithobates sylvaticus. The sequence goes on from CM053034.1 coordinate 10,438,647, forward strand.
TGAATGGGGACCTTGGATTGTGGGCTCCTTGAGGGTAGTGACCGATGTGAGTGTGCAATGTACAGGGATAGGGACAATTGTAGACACTCAGGTTGAACTGGATGGACTGATGTCTTTAGTCAACCTTACTAACTACGAAACTATAAGAATCGCCATTTCATGCTCCAGTAGACTTCAAGAAAATGGTGGCTGTTTGCACACAGATATCGACCCCCTGTTACATAAATGTAAATGAGATGGGCAAAAAGATGGTTTCAGCTCCTGTTCTCCTCCTGTAGAGAACACCCTGACACATTCCGCCCTTTTCATGGCTTAATCATAAATGGCTTCAGCTCCTGTCCTCCACCAGTAGAGAATTCCTCATACGTGTTTTTCCCTTCCCAGGGCTTAATCATAGAGGCCTCTACGATTAAGCCCTGAAAGGGGTGAAACACATCTGAGGAGCTCTCTACAGGTGGAGAACAGGAGCTGAAGCCATCTACAATTAAGACGTGAAAAGAGCGAAACACGTCTGAGGAGCTCTCTACAGGTGGAGAACAGGAGCTGAAGCCATCTACAATTAAGACGTGAAAAGAGCGAAACACGTCTGAGGAGTTCTCTACTGGTGGAAAACAGGAGTTTAAGCCATCTTTTACTCATCTCTTTCACATTTATGCGACAGGGAGTTGGTGTCTGTGTTGTAGGTGGCAACCATTTTGTTGGTTTCTGAAGTTCTTTAAAAAGTTAGGAAGTGTGGGGGTAAGATCCATGCAAACCTAGGGGAATAAGGAAACTATTGGCGTGATTTCACCCTTTTTTTTACGAGGAGTAAGCCAATTGTGGTTTGATGAAAAAAAATCTTGTAAAGATAAAGTGTTTGAAGATCTTTAGGATGTTTTTAAAGATCTTTAGGGAGTTAGGAAGCCTTTGAAGATATTTAGGTCGTTTTTGAAGATCTTTAGGAAGTTCTACAGAAGATCTGTTTTTAGAAAGTCTGTACCGTGAAGAGTATGGCTGGTGTAGAGGGCATTTGGTTCCTTTTTTGGTCCCTCTCACCATATCCTGTTATATCGTTATAACAGTATTACGTATAAGGCCTCATTCACTACAGTGCATGCCAGTGTGAGGGCCATGTTTACCTGCAGGGGGGATGCACAGGTATGCCGTGCATCCCTGTGCAGGCAATCCTATTCATATCAATTGGGGGAAAAAAGTGTAATGCGGCGTACACACGGTCGGAATTTCCGATGGAAACAGTCCGATGGGAGCTTTTCATTGGATTTTCCGACCGTGTGTATGCCCAACGGTCTTTTTTCTGTCGGAATTTCTACTTTGAATTGAGAGCCTGTTCTCAATTTTTCCGACGGAAAACCTTTCTATCGGATTTTCCGATCGTGTGTATGCAATTCCGACACGCAAAATTCCGACGCATGCTCGGAAACAATTCGACGCATGCTCGGAAGCATTAAACTTCCTTTTTATAGTGCTGTCGAACGTGTTTTATGTCGCTGTGTTATTGACCGTCGGAATTTGGTGTGATCGTGTGTAGGCAACACAGCTTGAGCGGAATTCCGTCGGAAAAACCGCCAGAGTTCTTTCCGACGAGAATTCCGATCGTGTGTACGCGGCATTATAGTTCTTCTTTAGGTTTTTGTGTTTGCCTTAGGCCCCTTTTACACTGAGGCATTTTTCAGGCGCTACAGCGCTAAAATTAGCGCCTGAAAAAAAGCGGCTCCTTTGACTCCAGTGTGAAAGCCCTCCGGAGGAGCGGTGCGCTGGCAGGACGGTAAAAAAAAGTCCTGCTAGCAGCATCTTTGGAGTGGTGAAGGAGCTCCTATATTCACCGCTCCTAAACCGATCCTACCCATTGAAATCAATGGGGCAGCGCGGCTATACCGCCGGCAAAGCGCTGCTGCAGCGGCACTTTGCGGGCGGTTTTAACCCTTTTTCGGCCGCTAGCGGGGGTTAAAACAGCCCCGCTATCGGCCGAATAGCGCCGCTAAAACGATGGTAAAGCAGCGCAAATTATAGCGCTGCTTTACCGCCGACGCCCCCACCGCCCCAGTGTGAAAGGGGCCTTATGTTGCTAAAAACATTACAGAGGCTACTGTTCTCTGTTGTTCTACAGTAGATTTTACAATCGGGTTGTAATGTACGGGTGGCCAGCAGGACACTTTAGGATGTAAGAAGACGCTTGCAGGTGACCAGTAGCAATGTCACATTGTCTGTTAAGCACACACACATGCAGACTCATGCAGCAAAAGCGGATAATTTTAGTCAATAGTTGAATTTGTGAAAAGAGAACCGGTCTAAGCCATTTCTGTTTCCTTGCCACAGAAAGGGGTAGATGTAAAGAAGCAGACTCTAGTTGTTCTGGACCCCAAGAGGAGCAATGCCATTAACATTGGCCTTACCGTCCTTCCCACTGTGCACATCATCAAGACGGCCATCTTGAACTTTGACGAATATGCAATCAGCAAAGAAGGCATCGAGGTGAGTTCCCATCCTGTTTTTTTTATACAGAAAGTTACTGACTCTGAATTAAACCCGCTTTGCAAGTCTGAATATGATTGGTCATGCAGAACGAGGGGAGAGGATGCTACACTGCACAGGCCTGATTACATACACACCAGTGACTCCGCGATGCTCTGATTCAGTTCTTTAAACTTTAGCAGCTGTGCTTGATTTAGAGACACTTGAAATTGAAAGAAAGGCCCCTTTCACACATGCGGACCGTATGTCCGTTTTTCATCCATCCGTTTTTGGATGAAAAACAGACATACATGCACCCCTATGGGATGAGCATCCGCTGACACCCGCTATTGTCCGCCTCCGCAATTGTCCGATTCTGCAGATGGAGGAAAACCCTATTTTTCCATCCGTCTGCAGAGCGGATCGGATGAACGCGGACAGACGGTCCGTGCTCATCCGATCCCCCATAGAGGAGAGCGGAGAACTGACAGGGCGGTCCCTGCACAGTGTGCAGGGACCGCCCGGTCATCAGCCGGCTCAGCGGGGATCAGCTGAGCGATCCCCGCTGAGCAGCGGATCTTCACGGGGCGGATCAATACGGATCCACCCCGTGTGAAAGGGGCCTAAAGAGATCAAAAGTAGCGATCAAATTGAAAGTAGAAAACTAATTGTTGCTCATTTAACTAGTTCCAGTCTGGGCCAATTCTGACATTGTAAAAATCAGCATTTTTTTTTTTTTTTTTGCTAGAAAATTACTTAAAATCCTCCAAACATTATATATATTTTGTAAATCCCGAGACCCTGGGGAATAAAATGGTAAATTTTTTTATGTGGCACAATATTTGTACAGTGGCTTATTAAATGCAAATTTTCAGGGGAAAAATGCACTTTAATGAGTTTTAGTGAACACAATATAATACCCAATTTTTGGTAAAACATAAAAGATGATACACATAATAGATACCTAACATGTCACACTTTATATAGTGTATCCCTGTGGAATGACGAAAATAAAGTATAGCGCTAAGCCTCTATGTGAATAGCATGACAATCATGATGTCAAAAAAGCATATGTGAATGCGTAAACATGTGCTAAATAAACAGTAATGTAAACATGTGGGCTTACATATATATATATATATATATATATATATATATATATATATATATATATATATATATATATATATATATATATATATATATATAAACCTCGTCAGAGTGAATACATAAACAAGTTATCACGTAAACCTGTCTAAAAAAAGCAAAAAATATAAGAAATTTGAAATAGTGATCAGGAACGTTGAAAGTAGAACTAAAGAAAGTCCACAGTGTGATCAAACTCAAAGTATCCTTATGATCTTTCAATCCACAGATATAAATGTTGTTGTGACAAATGTTGTTTCGTCTCAATAGACTCGTCTGGGGTCACCCCAGACGAGTCTATTGACACGAAACGCGTCGGGAGGACTCCATTGCCGCCAATTTTATACCAAGCGCTTGAATACACTGCTTAAATAGGGTACCCATTACGGTATGTTGATGAGCCGTTTTAACCTCTGGTGACGCCTTATCCAAAAGTTTTGGGATGACGGTTTTGGATGATGCATCTCTTCCAACTATAGATACCCCAAAGCGCTTGCGACTCATCGAACATATGTTCGTTGAAGTTCAAACCATCTGGTAAGCCTTAACTTATACCGGTGGTGGTACAGTCACAACAACATTTATATCTGTGGATTGAAAGATCATAAGGATACTTTGAGTTCGATCACACTGTGGACTTTCTTTATTTCTACTTTCAACGTTCCTGATCACTATTTAAAATCTCTTATATTTTTTGCTTTTTTAGACACGTTTACGTGATAACTTGTTTATGTATTTACTCTGACGAGGTTTATATATATATATATATATATATATATGTAAGCACACCGTATCATTACTGTTTATTTAGCACATGTTTACGCATTCACATATGCTTTTTTGACATTATGATTGTCATGCTATTCACATAGAGGCTTAGCGCTACACTTTATTTGCGTCTTACTTTGCACCAAATTGTCAATTTGTCGTGTCAGCTGCTACTTAGTTTTTGGGCAGCGCAGTGTTCACCTCTTTCTTGTATAATTTTATCCCTGTGGAATGGCAGTAAACTACGGTACCCCGAAAATCTCCATAGGCAACACTTTTAAAGCCTTTACAGGCTACCGGTTTAGAGTTACACGGAAGGTATGGCGCTACGGTCATTGCGCTTGCATTTGTGGTGATACCTCACATGTGTGGTGCAATCACTGTTTACATATGCGTACAGGACCTACATTCACATGGGGCAACAAGGGCTCTTTTTTTTTTCTTTTTTATTGTTGCATTTATTGTCACTGTATCTTTTTTTTTTTTTTTTACTTCTTTTTTTTTTTTGGGGATCATTAAAGTGGTTGTAAACCCTTACAGACCACTTTAACCTACAGGTAAGCCTAGATTAAGGCTTACCTGTAGGTCCAAGAAATATCTCCTAAACCTACACGGTTTAGGAGATTTTTGCAAAAAGACAGGCGCCGCTGACTACGGCGCATGCGCCGTTGACAGCGGCGCGCAGGCGCACTGAGCACGCCGCAGATCACGGCGATCTGCGCAGGAGTGACGTCATCGCGGCTCCGGCCAATCACAGTGCCAAAGCTGTGAGACCCGGAAGTCACTCCGGGATACATGGCAGCGGTGGAGATGGAGGAGGAGGACCGCTTCGGGGGCTTCGTTCTCAGGTAAGTTATTCATAATGAGCTAGTATGCTATGCATTATCACACAGAGCAGCTGGCTTGTTGGGATAAACACCCGACTTGTTGTGTTCACCTCCGTGGCCCGGCTTATCTTGTAGCCGTCTACACTGGTGACGTCGGTAGGTTAATCCGATCACAGCAGCTGCCTGCTCACTTACCGAACATCTCCTACAAATGAAATGAGGGTCATCTGCTTGTATATTGGAGGCTTCCTCTAAGCGGGGTCCCTAGAACCGAGATGGTTCCCTAGGGCTATAATCAATTCCATGCTCCACATTGTGATGTAATTTTATTGATAGTCAACATGAGGATTGTAAATTACGGACATATTGTACATCCAGTAAAAGTCTTCTTGCATGTCTCAGGTGCTCCGGTGTTCTTCTGTCCAGATTGTATAATTAGCTGATTTCATTTTATTTATGGCAGAAAATCCTGACGATGGTCCCAACAGAGGAGGAGAAGCAGAAGATTCAGGAGGCTCAGATAGGGAACCCCGATACGCCTCTCGGATCGGCTGAACAATTCCTCCTTACCCTCTCCTCTATTAGCGGCCTGACCTCTCGCCTCCAGCTCTGGGCCTTCAAATTGGACTATGAGACCATGGAGAAGGTAATCCACTTTCCGCTGATCCCAAAGTCCTGCAACTTGTGACTTCCTTGCCACCTGCTTGTGACTCCCTTGCAACTTCCTTGCGACTTGCTTGTCACTTCCTTGCGACTTGCTTTTGACTTCTTGTGACCTGCTTGTGACTTCCTTGCGATTTTCCTTGCGACCTGCTTGTGACTTCCTTGCGACCTGCTTGTGACTTCCTTGCGACCTGCTTGTGACTTCCTGGCGACCTGCTTGTGACTTCCTTGCGACCTGCTTGTGACTTCCTGGCGACTTGCTTGTGACTTCCTTGCGACCTCCTTGTGACTTCCTTGCAACCTCCTTGTGACTTCCTTGCGACCTGCTTGTGACTTCCTGGCAACCTGCTTGTGACTTCCTTGCTACCTCCTTGTGACTTCCTTGCGACCTCCTTGTGACTTCCTTGCGACCTCCTTGTGACTTCCTTGCGACTTTTGTAATTCAACATTGTAGTGTATGGCACTCAAGTTGCACCAAAGTCACGGAAAAGTATAAATATAATGGGGCGGGTACTTCCAAAGCCACCGCCTGTTGTGATGGCAACATGAGAACTTTACAGCGCTGCAACCCTGTCATACTGCGCATGTGCGAGAACGAGCGGTGCATGCTGGTCACTCAGCTGCACCGTATCCCGGAACAGTATGCTTGTGGGCTTCACATGCCGACAAGCAATATGGGAACAGCCAGGGCAACAGAATATAAGTTTATTTGTTATATTTTAAAACGGACGTCGGGGGACGAAGTTTAAAAAACAAGTGAGGAACTGCTCACATAATTTGTAATAAAAAACATCTTTACCATTCTGAAGCTTCCCTCCAACTAATTTGCACATTATTTTATATATATACTGTGATTCTGTACTTGCCAAATATGATGCAGAAATCTCCCTCCACTGAGTCTGGCTGCAGCCATTTTAACTGTGGGCAGCTGAAGCTGCTGCCTGTTCACTTCCTGGATTTACACAGACATACACCTCCAGCTCTGCAGCTCTCATTGGTCCTCTTATGACTCACCCCCCTTCTCCCTTCTTGGCAAACTCTCACCAGAGTGGCTCGTGCACAGGTGCTTTAAATAAATGTCAATGGGTTGGTATTTCTGCCAACTATTTTTTATCAAAAAAGGCAAATTCTCAAAATATGGCCTGTTGGAGGTACTCAAGGAATGAAGTTGGGAAACACCGGGCTAAATGGGAGCGTTGATAAATAACGGTCTGCCTTGTGTGTCTTCTCCTAGGAAATCGCAGAGCCGTTGTTTGATCTGAAGCTGGGCATGGAGCAGCTTTCCAAGAACAAGACGTTCAAAGTCATCCTGGCCTCACTGCTGGCAGTCGGCAACTTCCTGAACGGTTCAAGCGTGAGTCGTGTTCGCTTTGTGTTACCCGCCTGTATACTTGTAGTGTTATTTGAATACATCTTCACTAAATCCTCTGTAAAATACTGTATTTATCGGCGTATAACACACACATTAATTTTAAGAGTGAGGCTAAATAAGGGTCAGTGCCCATCTGCAGCCTCATTATTGCCAGCAATGCCCATCTGCAGCCTCCCCATTGCCATCAATGCGGCAGCCTCCCGATTGCCATCTATGCAGCATCTTCCCCATTGCCATCAGTGCAGCAGCCTCCCCCATTGCCATCAGTGCAGCAGCCTCCCCCATTGCCATCAGTGCAGCAGCCTCCCCCATTGCCATCAGTGCGGAAGCCTCCCCCATTGCCATCAGTGCAGCAGCCTCCCCCATTGCCATCAGTGCAGCAGCCTCCCCCATTGCCATCAGTGCAGCAGCCGCCATCAGTGCAGCAGCCTCCCCCATTGCCATCAGTGCAGCAGCCTCCCCCATTGCCATCAGTGCAGCAGCCTCCCCATTGCCATCAGTGCAGCAGCCTCCCCCATTGCCATCAGTGCAGCAGCCTCCATCAGTGCAGCAGCCTCCCCCATTGCCATCAGTGCAGCAGCCTCCCCCATTGCCATCAGTGCGGCAGCCTCCCCCATTGCCATCAGTGCGGCAGCCTCCCCCATTGCCATCAGTGCGGCAGCCTCCCCCATTGCCATCAGTGCGGCAGCCTCCCCCATTGCCATCAGTGCGGCAGCCTCCCCCATTGCCATCAGTGCGGCAGCCTCCCCCATTGCCATCAGTGCGGCAGCCTCCCCCATTGCCATCAGTGCGGCAGCCTCCCCCATTGCCATCAGTGCGGCAGCCTCCCCCATTGCCATCAGTGCGGCAGCCTCCCCATTGCCATCAGTGCAGCCTGATCGATGCCCATCTGCAGCCTAGAGGGGACAGGGAGGGCGGCGGGACGAGCGCCAACAGATTACATACAGTGAGAATCTCCTATGATAGACGGAACAGTGGTCCAATGGTGGCCCTGGAGACGGGACTTTGTATTAGAGGCCGCCAAGTAAACAGGAGATTCTCACCGTATGTAATCTGACGGCGCTCGTCCCGCCCCCCTCCTTGTCCCCTCCGAGGCAGCTAAAATTGAAGTATTGGCGTATAACACGCACACAATATCTGTCAGAATACAGTAGCTCAGTAGGGGGATTCGCCCATCCAGGCTGTATAGCGTGCATGGAGTAACCTGTAAATCCCCTTTCTTCCCCATTCTGATGCTCGGTTTGAAATTCAGCAAGTCATCTTCACCACATCTAGATGCCTAAATGCATTGAGTTGCTGCCATGTGATTGGCTGATTAGCAATTTGTGTTTCTCAAGCAATAAAACAGGTGTACCCAATAAAGTGGCCGGTGAGTGTTCATAGAAGTGCGATATTCTGTGACACTTCCTGTACTTGAGTTTTTCATCCTTGTCCTCACCAGTTGCCTCAACCTGTCTTGTCTCCTGTTCTAGGCCAAGGGCTTTGACCTCAGCTACCTGGAGAAGGTGTCGGAGGTGAAGGACACCGTACACCGGCAAACACTGCTCCATCACATGTCCAATATAGTCATCGAGAAGTTTCCCGACACGACAGATCTGTACTCGGAAATCGCCGCCATCACTCGCTCCTCCAAGGTAAGTGTCTTCACTTGGACCTTCTTTATGTCCCAACTGATACAGAAGAAGTCCCGAGGGAACAGGAGAATTAGCGGAATTCCTGATAGGTGACGGTTGACTTGTAATTTTTTCCCAGGTGGACTTTGACGATCTTGCGGACAGTCTGGTTCAGCTGGAGAAGAGGTGCCGGGAATCGTGGGACAGCCTGAAAGTCATCGCCAAGCACGAGACGAAGCCCGGCCTGAAGAACAAAATGAACGACTTCCTTAAGAGCTGCACCGACAAAATCGTCATCCTCAAGATCGTACACCGCAGAATCCTCAACAGGTCAGACAAGAGATCGTCTCAGTCTGTACATACAGCAGCCCCAAAAGAATTCCACACGAGGGACTCCATTACCAGTTCCCGCCCCCCCGCCCGCAGTACATTTACTAAGAGCAGGCTGGATCACGTTACATGTATGTCGTCCAGCCTGTTCCAGGCTAGGGGTGCTCCTGCGCTGTCACTGGCTACCGCGGGATTTTGTCTGCAGGTCCTAGCTAATGTAGCCAATCACAGCACAGAGTCTTGTGTTTACAAACACGCAGGGCTCTGTACACAGATCAGCAATCTGGCTGTTTCTTCTCCCTGCAAAGACACGTAGCAAAATACAATTGGCCTAAACTTATGAAGACATTTTTTTTTTTTTATTGGTTCTGTTTGACAGTAGAAAATATCGTTTTTGATTTGTTTGTTTTTTTCAAAATCTTCAATATTTTTTCATTTATATAATAATAATAAAAAAAATAAAAAAAACACTGGTGATCAAATACCACCAAAGAAAGCTCTATTTGTGAGAAAAAAATTATATAAATTTAATTTGGGTACAGTGTTGCATGACCGCGCAATTGTCAGTTAAAATTAGGCATGTACCAATACCATTTTTTTTTTTTTTTTACAATGAGTACGAGGACCGATACTTTTTTTGTAGTACTCGCTGATACCAATTAGCGATACCTACTGCAACGGTTTTGTTTTAAATTCAGCTGTCAGCAAATTTAATTTAGCGCTTTTTCAATGTGAACTGTGTAAATACATGGTAATATATATGTGTAAAAATATTCACTAACAAAGCAAACAAAAAAAAAAAAAAGTTATAATTGTTTATCGTTTATAAAATAGTCGTGAACAAAAGAAAAGAAAAAAAGCAGGAAAATAATAATTAAATGGAGGAGAATAGGGAGTTAATTAAGTCTGATTAGAGTAAATTAAGGGTTATTAATAACCACTTCAGCCCCGGACCAATTGGCAGCCAAAGGACCAGGCCCCTTTTTGCGATTCGGCACTGCGTCGCTTTAACTGACAATTGCGCGGTCGTGCGACGTGGCTCCAAAACAAAATCGGCGTCCTTTTTTTCCCACAAATAGAG